>VYXD01000684.1:30373-73295 GCA_013397195.1 Hylia prasina
CCCGCCGGCGCGCGCCACCGCTACCGCCCCGGGAATCCCGCCGCCTTTATCAAGGGCCGCGATGACGTCACCCGCAGAGCTCCGCCCCCGGGCGGCCCCGCGCCGCCCTTAAAGGAGCCGCAGCACGGTGAAGGGGGTGGGGTTTTAGGATTCTCGGGGTGTGTTGGCATCTGTCACCGGGGGTGAAGCCCAGACAGCGTTTCACTGCCTCTGCCGCACAGGGGCCACCCCTGCACACACGGTGGCACCCCCCCCAGCACAGGGTCCTCCCGATAGCTGCATCCGTCTCCTACAGACAGAGACACGGACAACCTCCTCTTGACTCGGGGTTCTCCTACAGTCACACCGAGCCCCCTCAGACATGCAAAGCTCCCTCCCCTGGCTCCCAGGACATACATATCCCCCTCCCATGCACATCTGTAAATACACACAGTACCTATTTACAGGGTGTTTCCCCTCACAGGTGTTACAGTGTGTGTCACACGACCATCTGGGTCACACCTCCTTCCCATGGAAACGTTGTGGACCAGAGAGGGTTTTCAAAGCCCATGTGGACCTTGACCTGCCCTCCCCTATGACAAACTCGGATGCAGGGAGGCACTCCCCAAGAGCCTTTCACTGTGCCAGCGCCCAGGCAAAGGGGGTCCCAGCCCACTCTAGGTGGGGCGCGGGGCACACAGGGAACAGTGGAAGATGCAGGGATGATGGGATCCGCCATCCTTGCCCCTCAGTGCCTGGGCACCCGATTTTGGGAGCTCTGGTGCTGCGGGGGGGCCTGAGTGTGCAGAGGCGGCCGGGCAAGGCGCCATAGCGGTGCTGCTCTCTAATGGCCGTGATGAGAACACTCCTCTCTGTCACCCGAAACGGATCATGGAAGGATGCTTGGCATCTCTCCCTGCCCACGGGCGTGCGAGCTGGCAGAGGTGGCTGCAAACCCACAGCTCCCACGAGTCTGAAGCAGCAGTGTTGCAAGAGCCCCTCAATCTTCCTGCTGTCCTTCCCTTGCTCACACCACACACAGGGTGAATGCGTGACCATCCTGTGCTCTGTGCCTCAGTTTCTCCCCACTGCTGCTCAGGGCTCTTGCCATTGATGCTCACTGTGCTCCTGAATATGCTGAGGGTTGAGCACCTCTGGCAAACAGCCCCATTCTTCCCAGCACATCCCATTTTACCCTGGGGTACTGAGGGTAAAATGTTTTTTTACCACATTTTTTTTCTGCAGAAAAACTGAGAAAAGTTGCCTGAAGAGAAAGAGGAAACAACACAGATCTGTCTGTTTTTTTCCTTGTGTTTCCAGCTTTTGTAGGGGAAGCACACACAAACCCACTGCCCATCAGCAAACATGGCCCGGGAGCAGGCTGGGCTGCTGCTGCCCTTGAGGGAAGCTGCCTGTTTCCATCACGGCCCCGGGGCTCCCTGGTGGCATCACAGGTTTTCCGATGGAGGCCCCAGCCCTGCATGCCGGAGCTGAGTCAGCGTCTAAAGGCAATGTGTGGGTGGAGGCACCCAGGGGTGCAGGGAGGCCCCGGGGGACCTGTCTGGGGATGATGTGACAGACAGGGATTCCCCACAGAGGGACGGTGGGGACCTGCGAGGACTGAGAGCTGCCATTCCTGCTCCCCACTGCCTCTGGGTGAGTTCTTGGGCAAGGGGCACGGATGGACCCTACAGCCCATGTCCTGCCAAGGCTGAGGCACCTCCTCTCCAAGAGGGATGGAACCTGGGAACAGCCCCCCACCACCTGCAGCTGGGGTTCCCTGTGATGCAGAGCATCTCAGTCACAGGTTTTCCCATCACTGATCTGGGGCAGTGGGAGGAACTGTGGTTTAAGATCACCAGCCTGTCGGGCCTGGGGAAGGGGAGGCTCTGGGGTGAACTCCTGACTGCCTGCAGCTATTTAGGTGGAGTTATAGGAAAAGGGAGTCAGGCTCTTTGGGGAGGTGTACAGTGAAACCATGATAGGCAACCAATGCAAGCTGCATCAAGGGAAATTCTGTCTAGATATTAGGAAACCTTTTTCCCCTTGTGCATGTGGTAAAATATCACAGGAGCCCAGAGAGGCTGTGAGATCTTTGTCCTCCATGATACTCAGCCCTAGCCTGGTCCCCCCACCCTCGCAGCATTCAGTGATGCTCAGCAACATCAGGAGCAGTGGAGCTGAACCCAGCTGCCAGCTCATATCTGCACCAGGCCTGCCTTCCCATGGCAGCTGCAGGGCACTGCTGTGTGCCCTGCTTGCAGTGCCTGGGCTGCAAGGGCAACACCAGCCAAGCACAGGGGTACAGACAAGCTCCCCAAGATTGGGGTGACAGGCTTGACCCCTTCAGGAGTGGGGTTTTGCCATCCCTCAGCACAGCTCTGCAAAGCATGGGGCTGCAGTCACCAAGGAGGAGGATGGAGAGGGTGGTTGGTCCCTTGGGTGCGCTGGGGAAGGAAGAACCAGCACCAGGGGCCAAGGCACGAACTGGCAGGTTCCACAAGGTACCACAGAAATGCACACGCTCAGCCCAGGTCCCATCTTACCCACCTCCACCAGTTCCCAAGCAAAGAGCTGTTGGTACACTCCATGTGCCTCAGTTTACCCAGTTCACCCTGTAGTGAGCACACATGCACTTTCAGGGTGTGTAAACAGAGGTCCCCTCTCCAGCACTGCTTTTCTGTAGTGCTCATGTCCGACTCTGCTCCTCCTTATCAGCCTGGGACTTGTGTGGGATGGAGGGAATTCATAAGGGATCCACTGAACCTTTAGGTCTCCATCTGGCAAGAATGTCCACTCTGCGTCCTTTCCCCAGTGGAGCTGGCTGTTGCACGCCGCCGGGCAGAGCCCTCTCCCCATGCCAGGAGAGAGACAAACTCAGCAGAGCCCAGCCCAGCCTTTCTCCAGGAGCTCGGGGACTGATGATGGAGTATGGACGGGACTGGAGGGACACATGGCTTCTGGCGGGGCAGAGGGGGTGGAGAGGGAGAAGTTGGGAAGGGACATTCTTTCTGGGGGATGGAGAAGGGAAGGATGATGAAGGGATGGGTACTACGGCTTATGGAGGAGGGACAGAATAAGGGGGGACCCCGGCTTGATCGACTGTAGGGGAGCTGGGTCAAGCGTAATTTGGGGGTACCGCTGCACAGTGTGGCTGAAGGTTCCTGGCTGGCGGGACCCCTGCGANTTTCGTGGTGGTGGGGAGAAGTGGGGTTCACTTTCCCCCGCCGGGAAGGCTGGAGAAAGAGAGCGGGAGGGCAGGTCGCGCAGGGAGTCACCGTCCCCTCTGCTCTCCCCGCAGGCGCCGGGCTGGGCGCTGTGCTCCTCTGGGGCAGCCTCCTGCTCGCTGCCGGCCTTGCCCTCGACCCAGCACCGCCAATCTGCAACTGCTCGGAGCCCATGGACTACCAGGCTTTCCGGGAGGCTCCGCTCCCTGAGAGCTGCTGCCTCAACTTCACCAGCTCCAACATCACCCACCTGGACTGGGGTGCACTGGTGGGGGTGCAGGGGCTGCGGGAGCTCTACCTCTCTCACTGCAGCATCACAGCCATCAGCAACGCACAGGGAGTCCCTCCTGCCTTGGAAATCCTACACTTAAGTCACAACTTGCTGGAAAGTCTCCCTGGAAGCTTTCTAGAAAATGCCCCTAATTTGAGGGTTCTTTATCTGGACAGCAACCAGCTTCAGGAGCTACCCAGGTCCTTCCTGAAAGCATCTTCCCAGGTCCAGGAGATCTACCTGGGCTTCAATGCCCTCACCTTCCTTCCTGCCAGCCTCCTGAAGCCATCTCTGCTCCAACTTCAGCTCTCCAACAACAGCTGGGACTGCAGCTGTGCTTTGCTAACCAACCTGGAGGGTTGGTCCAGCCAGGCTGCTGAGGTTATCTGCCACACACCAGAGCACTACCACGGTGTGGGCCTGCAGAGCATCCCCCGGGATGAGCTGTGCCGCTCACACGGCCTCACCGCCCTCTTCATCTGCGTGCCCCCTCTCCTCATCCTCACCAGCATCACTTGGTGCTTCTGCCGGCAGAAGAAAAAGACCAACTACAGCCTTCAGAGCAGGTCCCAGAGCCACCGGGCTGTGGCAGAGAGGAGCAGAGTGCCAGTGTCTGCAGAGCCCCACCACTACATCCCCTACGAGCTGCCTGCTGCTCCCTCCAAGACTGAGAAGAAAGTGCTGCTGGGGAAGCAGGTCGTGCTCCAGCCCTTTGTGGATTCACTGGAGAGTGGCAGAGACCTCTACGAGGAGGTGGAGATACAGGTGGGATCCCCCAGCAGTTCCCAGGTGCCATCCCACGAAGGGCAGCTGGGCACCTCAGCACCAAGGGCAGAGGAGCTGGGCAGTGAGCCAGAAGTGGACACTGTCAGCGTGAGCGAAGTCCTGAAGGACTCTGCTGACCGGGAGAAGATCTACATGAGTCAGTCAACCAGGTACTACAACCTGGTACCTGGTATCGAGCTGGAGGACTCAGACAACCTGGAGTATGAGACCATTGACCTGCACTGATGCCAGGACTTGGGCCATGTCTGGGACACACCAGCAGGATGGCAGGGGTCAGACAGGAGTGAAAGCACAGGAGCAGGAGAGGCATGCTTTGTTCTGCCATGGCTTACAGTGTCTGTTTGCAAAGCTGCACCCCCAAATACCAATCCCTTCCCCCGTGCTACCATGTGAACCCCTCGCTTGCCATGTGCTGCAGCTGGACAAAGGTGCAAGGGTGCTTCAGGCTCTGGGAACCCTGCCACAGGCTGGTGGTGCCTGAGGAAAGACATGGAGGGAAAGTGAGGGCTGGTTTTGGGGATCAAGTGATGGTGTGTGTGCCAAACCGACTGACCAGAGCTTCCTCTCTTGTTGGAGACGGTGTCTGGCACAGACCTGCTGCTCTCCAACCTGCAGAGAACATGGTCTGGAGACATGAAACAGGGCTGGCCCTGCCTGTGTGGTCTGTAGGGTGTTGCATTTGGACAGGGTGCCCTGGGCTTTGTCAGGGAAAGCCTGTGGTGGCTCTGCCTGCTGCCCACCCCACAGTCCACAGTGGCACAGGGACTTGAAACTGTCAATGCACGTGTGCTGCTTCACGGTGTGTGTGCACACTTGTGGGAGTGGCTGTATGAAGTGCACACGCACACAGGGCAGCATCAGAGGGGGCTCCTTGCAGCCAGCCCTGTAGGATCCAGCTCTCAGTAAGAAATACATAATTTTACTCCTGGCAGTGTGGCTCCATCCCTTTGTGTTTTGGGGTAGTGGGGAGCCAACGGGTGGAATGTGGGGAGTGCAGGGATGGTGGACTTCACTCCTACCCCATCTACCCTTCCATGTCCTGGGTGATGGCCCAGTGAGGGTCTTGCCCAGCATCTCTGGAGCCTCTTTGTTGCCCTGGCAGGGCAGAGCTGGGTGCTGGCTAAAGGCCAACAGAGCCTTTGCCTTATAACAGGATTTGCAACAGGACTGGGGAAGGTGTCAGCCTGCTGTAAATGCCACAGATCCTGAACAAAGCAAGAATTTGTGGGTCTCCTGAGTAGGGCAAAGGCTGGGGGTGCTGTAAATCACTGCCCAATACGGGCACTCCCAGCAAGTCTCACCCATGGTTCTCCAGCCCTTCTCTCTGAATGGTGGGGGGGAACACTGAGTCCTGCTCCTCCTGCCCAGGGGGGAGTCTCCAGGCTGGAAGCTGCATTGGCCACCCTGTCTGCTCTTGGAGCCGTGCTGGGCCTGGTGCCCAGTCAGGAAGGGAGGGAGCTGGGCAGGGCAGGACGTGGTGCTCCGGCCAGCAGAGGAAGTGGTGTTTCCTGCAGAGCGCAGTGGGGCTTCCAGCAGCCCACGGTGGGACTGCTCAGTCTAACACTGCTCAATCCCAGCCCCACCTGGCCCGGGAACGAGGATGGGGTGATCTCCCTTCGTGTCTCCTGTCACTCATGGATGTTTCCCACTGTTTTATATCCAGCTGGACTTCTTCCTTCCCTGCTCCCTCCTGGGCCCTGGGAAAGTATCCCAGCCTTTAATGTCCCTCCATCACTCTCTGCCAAGTACTACATCCAGGGCATCTCAGTGTACCCTGGCTAATGCCACCCCCACATCACCACAGTGACACGGAGGGACCAGAAGCTGCCACAGGCCAAAGGCAGGACAGGCAGGGTTAGCAGCCGTCTCTAGGGGTTACAGCCCAGCCCATGGCTGCAGACTTTAGCTAAGGTTAACAACAGCTGCATTTTTCACCTGTGCTCCAGGCAGCCCTTCCATGGGTGCCCCCTCTCCTCATGTACCCTGGGGTCCCATTCCCAGGGCTGCTGGGAACAATGTAACATCCTGTCCTTTCCTTCCTTCTCATGAAGTCTAAATTCAGATGCCACGGCTGATGCAGAGAGGAGTGACCCAAATCAACCCATGGGGTCTTGTCCAGCCCTGGCTCTGGTACCTGGAGCCCCTGCTCATATCTTCACCTGTGACAGGTGGCAGGGAGGTGTGACCAAATCCAGTGTTCCCTGTTCTTTGTCTGTGACATCCCTGGCACACTCAGACATGTATTTCCCCTAAGAATATTAGTCTAAAAGTTCCCTTTCCTGCAAGTCCCCTTCCTTTAAAGCTCCCCAATTCCTTCAACAAGCCGGCCCTGCTTCTCCTCCACTGCCTTCCAGGTCACTGCTGGACCTATTGAAGTATAACCACAAGGTCATTTCCTGGGCTGGATCATGTCCTGTAAAAATACCCCATAGTTAATACTATGTGGAGCTGAGAGAGCCACTCAATATCAAGGAGCAGGACACAAAACAAGTGACTTCACCTGCATTATGCTGCAGCTCATCATCCTATGAAAGCAATTTTTAAAGTTCAGCCCCTCCACCATCAGAAGTGGGTAAGGTCCTTAGCCCAAGCTTTTGCACTTCCACAGTCTAGCCAGGCTAAAGCTGTGCTTAACCCCAGCCCCTGCCCATCACTTCCTCGGTGCGTAACAGGTTTTCCCACTCCCAGCCAGGTAAATCCCTGTGCCATCCATAGGGCTGTGCATCCCACGGCCTGCACCACCTTGGGAGTGAAGCACCACACAATCCTGGCCAGCTGCCAGTGCCATCTTTCCCATGTCACACCTCCAGGTGCCACTTGCGTTCCTGTGGGCAGTTGCCCTTGGCAACTGCATTTCTCAGAGTAGTAACTGTAAACAGCACACACTAATGAGCCATAATCCTGTTCACCAGGGGACGGGTTTATAATCCTGCTCTGACACCAAGCCAGCATTTGCTCCATAAAACCTGGGTTTCTCCATCTGTACAAAGTTCCCCAGAAACACCCTGAATGCTGTTTGCACTCTGTGGAGGATGACGGGAGAGAAGAAACACACTCAAGAGGAAGCAGCCATGCATGACACACCGCTGCCAAGAGCTCTTATCACCTCCACGGAAAGCAGGCGTTGCTGGAGAGCAGGGAAAGTTTACGCCGGATCACTATGGAGAAGGAATGTGCTTGTGCAAACATCCCACCCAGCCCAGATCCCACTGCCAGGGACTCCTGAACTGCAGTGGCACCCAGCTGGGCTGGGCTCTGCTCAGTGACCACGAGCACAGACCCAGTCTGTGGCGTGGACCAGTGCACACCCATGCCACAACCGGGTGCCGTGGTCATCAGGAACAGGTACCATTCTCCAATGTGTAGCTCTGGCACTGACTCATGCTCACCTTCCTGCCAGCAACAGGATGAACCCACACCTCCCAGGGCACCCCCTGCTGTTACACCTGGCAAACAAGGCACAGCATCACAGGAAAAATCCCCCTCCTCCCCAACCAAGCTATTTGGGGGCATAGAGTTACATTTTTAAAGCATGAGACTTGTGTCTCACCACAACTTTGCTTGGGGCAAGATGATCATGGGCCACCTCCTTCAGCTGAGAGCTACTTGTGACGCTGGGGCTGCAGGAAGCCTGACCTGCACTAGTGATCCAATGGATAAATGAGGCCTTTGTGAAAATACACAAAGGGGATGAAGATGAAGTCTATAGTGTGCTTAACTGACAGGCACAAGGTGTGCGAGCCTGGCCTGCCCCATGGACCAGCCCTCAGACAGGCTCCTAACTTCCCTCAATACCTGCACAAAGAGCAACAATTTGCAGATTTACCTTCCTTAAGGACAGGAGCCTCTAGGAATGGTATCACCAAAACATCCATAAAAGCTTTTGTTCACCACAGCTTTCCAATTCCACAAGTGACAGGGCAGAAAGCTGGAGTTTGTATCCAGCTTTCGAAAGGGACAGACCATGATGTGAGCCTGACCCTTCTGCTAGAAGGAATTGATCTTGCACTGGAATGAGACCAAGGAAGTCAGGGAAAAGACCAGCTGGTCACTGAACAGTGCCACTTAGTTTGGTTAAAAGATACTGGATCTTGCAGGAAATTGTAAAACCAGGCAGGAGACACCAAAAGTTGCTGCTAGGCTGAACTACCAAATCTGACAACTTTTTACACCCACTTAGTCCTGTAAATCACCTAGAACTCACAGAGATGTTTTAGTTGAGCACATGCAGGGTCGAGTTTTGCCTGAAGACATTAAAGGGCTCAGAGATTCCTAGAGTTCAATCTTCCTTCACATTTTACAAGGCAGGTGGAGCTACAGAAGCCCCCTCCATACTGCACACACAAATGAGCACACAACCTGTTACGGTAGTAGACTCTCGGTTTTATTCGTTCTCTTAGCACAATAGTTTTTATTCATTTGCCTTTTCTGGCCTTGATCTTCCTCAAGTAGAACTCCAATTCCTTGCCTTCCAACACGTAGCCATCGGCTCGGCCACACTGTCCAGGCCTGGAGGCAATGCAGGCTGCAAGGAGAAGTCGTGCAGTTAAAGTCTGGCAATTCCCACCCCAGTGCACACACCAAAGAACAAACACTGCAGGCAGCCTCTGTCACAGCACAGACGAGCAGCTCATCCGTAACCGAGTCACCAGTTCATGTGCCTGCAGCAGCACCCCTGCTGAGGGGCTCTCAGTGCTGCTGCAGCCCCTAATGAAGTCCTCCTCAGATCTCCAAACTGTCATCGCTCGCGTTCAGTAGCAGAACTGGACAAAGGTCTCATCACCAGAAGACTTCAGAACGCTCAACTGTTTGCCAGAGCTTAAAACATCAAAGCTCTCAGATGCCTGCAGCACATTTTTCTGATACACACATGCTTATTTTGCAAGTCTTGAGCCCCATTTCTTTCTCAAAGCCCCAACAGGAATAATCAACTGCAGGAGCCTGGCCAGCCACATTTCCCCATCCTGCCACAAGTGGAGTTATCTCTGGAGAAGATAAAAAACCAAGTTACATTAATGCTGCCAGGGACTCACCAAGTAGCTTCCCTTGCTGGAACTGCTCCTCAAGAATACTGGCTATCTTGGCATTCTTCTTTCGCTCATCATATTTTTTCTGGATCTTCTTTGAACGCTTCTTGTTCAGTATTTCTTCCTCTTCAGGAGTCTAAACCCAAAACCAAAAGCAAAAAAAAGTTTAACAAATGGCCACCCTCCACTACATAGGTGTTTTCCACTAGCATGAAAGAAACCCTTGTAGTCTCAGCACTCTACCGTTTCAAAGTTATACCTGGCCGAGGTACAAATACTTTGTACCTTGTGCCAGGTATAACTTTGCAAGTTAGGTAAGGTGCTGCATTTCACTTTTGCAACCAAGAAATGCAGCATTGCTAACCAGTCACTGCTGACAATTGAGCACATTGCCCTAGGGAAGGCTGTTCTCAAGTCAATGAAACTGCAAAGGTTTCCCTGGTGAATCAATCCTCCTACAAAAAGCAGCGAATAAATTAATTCCCTTTGCAGAAACAATGAAAGCAACTGGGTGTGGTACAAGTCTAGGCAGACAAGCTCTCCCCCTGCTTCTGCACTATGAGAAAGCACCCAAAGGAGAACTGCTTTGCTTTTAATGCAAGGATTAACCTGAATGCTACAATGTGGGGTTTTAAATACCTTCTAGCAGTCCAGGGTTTGATTCTTTGATTAATGGCTCAGTGTAGTTTCAAGACACTTAAAAAATGTGCTGAAGTTCCATTAGCAGTTCCCAAGCTTCTCACCAAAGCAATCACTGCCCAGCACAAGAACCTGGCCTACAAAGTCTTCCTCAGCATCCTAAATTGTCATCGCTCTCCCTTCAGTAGCAGAACTGGACAAAGGTATCATCATTAGAAGACAAAGATCTTGACAGGCAGGTCCTTGCGCACAAATGGGTGTAATGCTTCTGGGAGAGCTCCTGCTACTGAGCACTCCATTAAGAGAGCCAGACTTATCCTGGGAACCTATGGGAACACAACTGGGATAAGCAACGCTAGCACTGCTGGGTACCCAACCCTATTCTGGCAGGCACTGTCTGTTCAGGATGGGTAACTGCCTCTGGCAGGGCAGACTCTGCTCTGTCAGGAGCCGAAAGGAGAGCCCCAGGCGTACCAGTTTGGCGCCCTTCTTGCGGCCCAGGGGCAGGGCATAGTGGGCCTCGTACCACTGCCGGTACGGGGTGCTGTCAATGAGCACGATGCAGTTCTTCACCAGGGTCTTGGTCCGCACCAGCTCGTTGTTGGAAGCGTTGTACACAACATCAATAATCCTGGTCTTGCGAGTGCAGCCTTTCAAAAGAACAAGAGCCTGACTTCAGACCTACAGGGATCAGACAGCTGAGTATACAATTCATAGCATCTCACACATACCGTTTAACTAACTTTGCACTCAGCACCCCATCCATACTCTCCAGCCTGCCTGGCACTGAATTAAATTTAACTAAAAGATTCATCTGTTTTTCATCAGTCAAACTTTCTGTTGTTAGGACAGGAATCTACGCTTGGAAATTAAATCCCTCCTACATGAAAAACCAGGATCGGTGGCTTTGCTCATCTCAAAAGTATCCAAGTAATCCTAGAAAATAAGTTTCCAGACTGCAAGATCAGCAGATGCCAACTAAGACTGCACACAGGGCTCAATGCTGTATGCACTCACTAGAATTACTGAAATAAGCCATACTGAGTGGGACTGCCCTGCAACACATGCCAGAAACCACTTCTATAGGATGAGGGTTTATGAGTAAATTGAAAAGGGAAGTTGGTGTTTTCACCCTTCCAAGACCCACCTGAAGCATGCAGCCTTAGCTACTAGAATTGGCTGTTTAGCAACCTGCCCTGAAAACAGCCCTCCACATACACAAAGATCATGCACAAGATGGGTTTTCTCCCTTCACTCATGTACCTCGTCCTTGTTGCAAAGTACACTCAGTCCCTTCACATGTGCAATACTGACTGTAATGGCACTTTTCACTGCACAGACAATGCTTTGAGATAACTGAAAGCACATCCTGTCCCCTCACACCATGCAGGCCACTAACCCACCACTTTCCTTACTGCTGCTTTACCATCCTACTCAGCAACACAGACTGGAGTCAGGCTCAAGTGATACTGTTGTCAGTTTGTAAAGCAAAGAAAATCCACCTTGCTCAGGGAAAATATGACAGAAGCCCCCTCCTGCTTCTGGGCTTTCCAATTCTGTCTGCTTAGCAAAGCAGAAATATGAAATTGCATATGCTAATATAACACTGTCCTAGGGTCAGGCCTTCCCACAAACATCCTCAGTACCCTCCTCTGTTAACATCCCTTACCTTTTAGTAACCATATTCACTGATGAACAAAACTTGCATTTATGAAGAACTACCCATATTTAGGATTTCAGCCCCCCTCTCCCATAAAAAGTTAAACATGTCACTCAGTGTAACTATGACACTCCTATCATGGTGAACTTAGTGGAAATCCAAGTCCCCTAAGGTCACGTAAGGTCAGAGTTATCATCATCACCATGCATGCTGCTTCAGCTGCCGGCTCTAGGATGTTCAATCCAAGCCCACAAATCCATGCTTGCATCCTTCTACTCTGCAGCACTACCATAGACTAGTGCATGTTTCCCTTCCATGCAGCAGGCTCACCACATACTTACATTCTGACCCCCAGGAGAAGTTGCCAACATCCAACCGAAGGGCTCGGTACTTCTTATTTCCGCCACGAACCCTGACAGTATGAATCCGGCGTGGGCCAATCTGCAGTCAGAAACAAACACCAGGCTGCCGTTGGTGCTGGAATGTTGCATGGCCCTCACAGGAGCCCAGCACAGTCCTAACCTCAAAGGCAATATGGTCAGTGTAACTATGACAAACCCCAGCATCGGCAGATACTGAATGACCAGAACGGTCTGTTGCATCTACCTAAGGTGAAAGCTTCATCACTCCAATTGCCTCTTACTGCAAAAATATATCACTGCTTTCCATCGGTAGAGGGACAAATATCACCTTTTAGCAAAGCAGTGTCAGATATTCAACCCCACACCAAACAGCAGGTATTTAAACCTCTAATAGCACAAAAGCAGCAACTCGAGTTTGAAAACACAATTCTGATCAACCTCACCAATCACTCACCTTAGTGTTGGCGGGAGGTCGTCCCAACTCATACTTCCTCTTCTTATGGTAGGGCTTCCTCTTGCCCCCAGTCTTGCGACGCTTGTGCCAGTTGTCCCTGGAGATACCTGAATGGAGAGTGCTGTGGTCAGAGGGTGCCACGAGCCCACGCGGCTGCAGCAGCAGGGCGCGGTTCTGAGTCCTCAGCTCTCCAAGGTTGGTATCCGCACAGTGCACTCAGCCGAATGCAGCAGTTAGAGAAGCTTCATCATTGATACTCAGATCTGCCCCGAACACATCCCTTCCAGCAGAGCTGCACAAAGCAGACAGACCCCCTCTTCCGTGTTCTCTTTAGGAATCTGCCTCTCAACGTACCTCGTGTGCTGGGCACTCTCTGGGAAGCGCCCGATGCCGATCTGACAGGCACACTACTGCAATCATCCTACGCTACTGGGCAGGATGTGGTAGGTCCGCTACAGGAAGGGACCCCCATCCCACCTGTCCGCTGAGCCCCTACGAGAGACACCCCAAATCAACTCAGCCTGCCGGGTCCCCAACGGGGACCATCTCTGCAGAACACGCCACCTCCCACAAGGGCACACAAGCTGCCAATTTGCTGCGTCCCACAACGCCACCCTGCACCCCTCCCGCTGGGTACACTGAACGCTGTTCCACCTCACCCGCATCTGCTCATCTGCAGCAGACACCGGGAGCGATCCCAGCGCTCGAGATCTGCAGGAAATCGAGGCACGGCGAGACGAGGCCGCCGGCCCCCATCATCCACCAGCCGCCATGTTGGGCCCGCTCACCCTCCCCCCGCCAGCGGCTCAGCACTACCGCAGCCGCCCCCGATGGCGGACGGCGAAGGCTGGCGGCAGCCCCCACTTGCCACCCAGTGGGGGACGGGGGTGGATGCGGTGGCGGATGGCGGCGGATGCCGTGGGATGGCGGCAGGCCCGGGACCCCTCCACTCACCCATGGTGCGGCAGCGGCGCAAAGAGGCGGGGCGGAAGCTCGCGGGGCGGCTTGGCGGGGCGAGCTCTCGCGATGCTGTTACGTCACAGCGCCGCCGGCGCGATGCGTACGCCGTTGCCTGGAGACGCGGCGGCGCCGAGGGGAGCCGGTGGACAATGGCGGCGGCTTGCGGGGGCGGCTCTGCCCGCCGGCCCGGCACGGAGCGGGCATTGTCAGGGGTCTGTCTGCCGCAGGCCCGTCCTTTGTGTCCCGCGGGTCACCGCGCGAACGCCTCCAGGCAGGGCCCAGGGCCCGGCGTCCCGCGGCGGGGCTGAGTGAGCGCAACAGCCCTCGCGCACACGGGTAGCTCGTCGTGAAAGCCTCATTAGCATATGTGTATTAGCATTCAGATCATTTGCATGCCCAGTGTGCCGCGCTGGGTCATTAGCATATCCTACATTAGTATTCAGATATATTTCCACACCCAGGATGCATCGCGCGTCGGCGGAGCGGTCCCGGTCGCGCGTTCCGCCGTGCTCCCCGGGGCTGTTGCGTCCGGGTGCGGGCTGGAAGCATGTTTACGCCACAGCAACGGACCGGGACGGCGGGAGATCCGGGCACCATAACGCGCAGTCGCCGTGTCCTAGAGAGGGACAGCTGAGGGACGGTGTGTGCGCGAGGAAAACATGGTGTATACTCTGGTTTCTCTTCAGATCGTATAAATCTTTCGCCTTTTACTAAAGATTTCCGTGGAAAGGAACAAACACGAGTGTTTATAAATTTTTTGAGGCTCCATTTCGGTGGAGCTATCGTTGTTGTGGTTAAAAAATAGATGAATATAAGAAATGCTAAAAAGATTATCAGTATCGAACGGGGCTGTGACAGGCAAGTGAAGCAGACATAAGCGGGTGGGTCGGGGATAAAGTAGTGTAAGCGGTAAATGGGTCCTCCACGATTATCCGTGTCCAGATTTCACGGGCGGAATATAAAAATGAGTTGGGTGGGTGCAGCCAGGGTGCTGTGGGCACTGACCTTATCTCCGAGTGGAGACAGATGACAAACGCGACGCTGTGCCTCAGGCTGTGTCTTGGGACCGGCTGGGCTTTTAATACCTTTATCAATGACACAGTGGGAGTGAGTGCACCCGCAGCCAGTTTGCAAGGTGAGTGGTGTGGGTGACGCACCCGAAGGACAGGGTGCCATCTAGGGGGACCTGGACAAATTTGGGCCCACAAGAGCCTCATGAAGTTCAACAAGTCCAAGTGCCTCATGCTGCCTTTGGGTCTGGACAATCCCAGACACAAGAAGAACTGGAGAACACAGACTGGAAAACTCACTGAGAGCAGCCCTGCTGAGAAGGAAGTGGGGGTTCTTAACGGTGAAAAGCTGGACATGAACTAAAAGTGAGCAGTCACAGCCCAGAAAGCCAACTGCATCCTGTGCAGCAGGTCAGGGGAGACAATTCTGCTTTTTTACTGCTGAATCCAGTTTTATGTTCCCCAATACAGGAAAGAGATGGATATGTTGGAGCAAATCCAGAGGAGGCTCTGAACTTGATCAGAGGGCTGGAGCCTCTCTCCTGTGAAGACAGGCTGAGACAGCTGGGGTTGTTGAGCCTGGAAAAGAAACGGTTTTGGAGAGATCTCATTGAGGCCTTCCAATACTTAAAGAGAGCCTATGAAAAAAAGGGGATAATTACTTTTTACAAAGGCATATAGTGATAGGGAAAGAGAGAACGTTTTAAAAGTAAAAGACGAGAGATTTAGATTGAATATTAGAAAGGAATTCTGTGAGGGTTGCATAGCACTGGAATAGGCTGCCCGGGGAAGTTGTGGCTGCCGTATCCCTGGAAGTGCTCAAGACCAGGCTGGATAGGGCTTTGAGCGATCTGGTCCAGTAGGAAGTGTGCCTACTCAGGGCACAGGGATGGGAACGAGATGATCTTTAAGGTCCTTTCCAACCTAGACCATTCTGTGATTGTATTTCATTTTCCTTACAAGTTTTAATTTAATACTATTTTGCTTTAATTATTGAACTCCTTAGTCTCAAGCCATGAGTTTCTCACTTGCACCCATCCCGCAGGGTAGGAGCAGTGAGCGAGGGGCTCCACGGTGCCCAGCGGGGTTAAAAAACCCGCGAGCCCGGTTGAGGCTGAGCCCGCCCCGCCCCGTTACCGGCCTGATTTGCATACCCAGGGTGCCCCGCGGCGCCGCGGCTGTCCGGTCCCGCTGACTGTCCACTGCTGCGGCCGCTGCCCCGCCCGGGCTGTAGCGGCTGCCCGGCGTGTGTGCCGCCGGAGCCGGGTCGAGGCTATGGGGCCGGGAGCGGCGGGGAGAGAGTCGCCGTGACTGCTGCGGCGGGGAGCAGACGAGGGGTGTATTCGGGAGGAAGACAGCGGCATACTCTGGTTTCTCTTCAGATCGTATAAATCTTTCGCCTTTTACTAAAGATTTCCGTGGAGAGGAACAAGTACGAGTGTCGATAAATTTTTTGAGGCTCCATTTCGGTGGAGCTATCCCTATTCTGGTTGAAAAATAGATTTAGTTTCATTATCTCAATGAAAAGCGTCCGGTGTATGAAAACATTCCATTGCCGTTGTATGCTGACAATAAGTAGCTTGACCCAACTACTGTGGGATCTACAGGCGCACCTCGATATTCCATGGGCCCCGATCTTGTCCTGCCCGACAGCGGCTGGAGCATACGGCCGCCCTTCCCGGGAGCAGTGCCTCCGCCCGCCCCCAGCCGTACTCACGCAGCAGGGCTGATGGCCCCGACCTCCCTTCCCCGGGAGCAGCAGTCCTCCCCATTCCTTGGGACTACAGCTCCCTACAACAACCCCCCACACGTCCCGCCGCCTGGCCTGCCGGGAGATGTAGTCCCACGGGGACTCCCGGCAGCCCCCGCGGCACGCCGGCGCGCGGGGTTTAAACCGGCGGCGGTTGCCGGCTGGGTGTTTCGCTCTGGAGTGGGACGCGGTTCCTTTCCCTGTGCCCGCGCCATGGACTCCCGCCTCTATCGCAACGTCCATCCCGGTGCCATTATTAACATCCAGCGGAGCAACGGTGAGGAGTGGGGAATGGGGAGTCTGTAGGGGCCTGGGCGGTATGCGGCGGCCAGGTTTGGGCTCAACGCCGGCTTTTTCTAGGCTTAATTCATAAGGCAACGGTGAAGGTCGTGAACGTGGAGCGCTCCTGCGTGACTGTGGAGTGGTCTGAGGGCGGCGCCACCAAAGGCAAGGAGGTAAGTGGCGGCTGCTCGCGGCCCCTTCCTTCCCCGGGCGCTCCAACGCCCTCGGGCCCCGGCGGGATGAGCCCTGGGAAGCCTGAGGTTCGTCAGGCATGGCCCAGGTTCTTCTGCCCCGCTGGGTGGGCAGCGCTTGTCTACGCTCCCGCAGCTCGCTCCGTGCTCTCCTAGTTTTATATGTAATGAAAGCAATGCTCTAGATGTGCTAAGGTAAGGTGTGAGAGCTGCAGTGCCAAAGCTGCACCCTTTGCCTTTCAGAGGGATCAAGGAGGTGTTGGGCCTCTCACACTGTTGACTGATGCTGAATGTCCTAAGATTCTAGTTTTCTAGCTCTCCATGTCTTATGCTATGGCCTTCATGCTTTCCTTAAAATCCCTTGCTAATAAGGTGCTGTGGTAACAAGGCTGGGTTTGATTTCCTGAATCTTTGCACCAATGTGAAATAAATGCAGTGCGAGGTGAGATGAGATGGGAGAGAAAGGAGTCTGGGGCATTTGAAGGTGATGTGGCTGAAATCCTGACACAAAAGTCTGACACTCGCCAAATGTACTTATCCTTCTGGTGTCTCTAGAAATGCGCAGACTCTGGATTTCGGCGAAAATCTTAAAAGTTGCCATTGGCTGGTTGTTTGAAACCAAATCTTACTCTGTGCACGTGCCTGCCGCATTCAAATATAAAAAAATATACAGAATCAGATATAATTCTTGGCTAAATTGCATGTATGTGTTAAGATGTTAAATCTTTAGGAAGGTACTTCAAAATCCAGCAATTTTCTTATGTGCTTATGCATATACACTATGCATGTTCTTACACACACTTTTATTGTCTGCATACCTGTTTCTGAGCTAATTCACCTTCCAATTAGTTGGTAACCAATTCTATATGAATTATCCCTCATAGATTACTTATTTTATGCTAGAAAGTGGTAATTTCACATTTTAGAGAGGTTCGTGTACTTGCTTTCTTTTGTTTTCATGGAATCTTATAAAGAGTTCCAAAGCTTTAAATATTTCAAAACTTAATTGAGAATTCAAGGACTTCCTGGTGGTGCTTGTGTTGCCTTGATAGGTGAATTCCTGTTGCAAGCTGCTGGAATTTTTGTGTATAGGTGCTTTCAATCTCTTCAGCAGGGGTAGTTTGGAAAAACAGAACAGAGACTGGGTTGTGGTATTTGTGCTCAAGCCTTTGCCAGCGTGCCCCATGATGAGGTGAAGGCAGGATTATGATTTCACATGAGGGTCAGTCAGGAAGTGATTGCTGGTCCCAGGTGAAATGGTTTGCAGTAGCAAGTGAAGATGCAGGTGAATTAAGTTATGGATTAAATGCTGAATCCTCCATTTCCCAAAGTCTAAGCAGCTCTTTGACATGTATTTCGGTAAGCACAATCACACAGTAAACACTTAATGCTCTCCTAGCACAGAAGTCACAGAGCTGCTGAGATTTACTAAGATTAGCAGTGGGAGATTAGAGCAGGGGATGCCAAATGGGCTTTGCCCTTCTGTTCAGAAGTGCTCTATGGCACCTGCAGAGCTGTGTGGTGTTTGGCAGATGAGGGTAAATGGCTTAACTAGCACATTTTGTCTGATGTATTTAGATGTACCAGATTGTTCAAATGGAATAGGAACTACTGTTTTGCTCTTCCAAGCAATTTTAATGTAACATTTGGCAGGTAGTGGGTCAAGTTTGTTTGCCTTCCCTGAAAGTCCAGATTAGAAAAACACAATCCCTAAGTGATAGCAGCAGTATTCTACTATGTGAAATCCTGTCTTTGTTCTTGCAGGTTGATATTAATGATGTGATTGCAATAAATCCTGAATTATTAGAACTACCTCCTGCTGATGTGAAAGAGAATGTTCCTTTGCAAGACAATGTAACTTTACAGGTAAGTGCTTTAAAGTAGTTTAATTTCTTCTAAGGTACTGGTGCATAGGTCTTGTTATATATAATACTCTGTCTTAAAGCTTGAGATCTCACAGGCTTTGGTCAGAAATTCTTCTTGTATCGATGTTGCCCTGAAGAGCAGTGCTAGGTGTTTGCTGCTTATTCTGATTGCTGACAGCATTCCTTGTTTTTCAGAAACAGAAGCGTAGAACAACCCTTTCAAAAATTCCTGCTCCACGGGAAGGTGAGAAAATGTTTTTGTTTCTTTTTTTCTCTGCTATACCCCTGTAGAATTGTGCTGGTCTTTCATTGTATAATATTGTACTTTAGTGCATCATAAGGCTGCTCATTCAGGCAGTGCTAACAAAGAGGATACTCTCTCATACCCATGTTTTGGACACCCGATGGGAGGAACTCCCCTAACAGGTTGCTGTGAGCTGGGGTTTGTTGACGTGTTCTCTTCTGCAGTATTGCTGTAGTTAGTTATTCCCTGCTTTAAATTTCACAAGGCAGTTGCTGTTGTAGTGAGTTTTAAAGTTCTGTATGGAGCTTTGCAAATGCCACAAGCAACAGAAGTTAACTGGCAATTATTAAAAGTGTCAGAATGAGAGTGGAAAGGGCAAGAAAAAAATGGTGGTGACAAATGCATGTCTCCTCATCAAGCAGTCTCCCTAGATAATAAGTAGAGCTTTATACTTGGAGACATTTCAGAGCAGGCAGGCAAAGTTCCAGCTGATGTGTCCAGCTCCCTGATTGCATGTCAGTACAATGTGTTCAGCAAAGCCAGAAGAGTAGATAGAGATGTCAGTGTAAGAAATTGTTCTTCTTGAGGTTAGAAAATGCCTATTTCTCTACCTTCTCTTAGCTTTTTTAGCTGACTCTTTAGTCTTTTTGAATTGCAAATGGCAGCATTACTGGTCTATTTGTAATACACTGTATGATGCTGAGGTTGAATGATTACTAATTTAAGGATTCTCTTAAAGTGCATAGTTAGCCAAAACTTGTGCTTCTCCATTTAATTGAACTGTAAAACACCTGGGCTTGTCTGGCCTCTTCTGTTGCATGTAATGCAAGACAGGGAAGCTGGTCCCAGAAGACAATGATACAAATTCCCTAGCATCAGAGAGGTAGGAGTTGTCCAAGAATCCTAATGTGTAAGAATTTGTTCTGTACTAGAGTATCCTAATCTTCCTCAGATTCAGAGAACTTCATAAATTTTGAGAACTCATAAGCAAAGTGATGTGGTAAAGTCATGACTGTCTATAAATAGGTCTGTTAATAGAACTGGATAGCCAGCTGGAAAACACAAGGTGTGTTAATCCAGTCACTGGTTGATGGAAAGATGTCCTTGCAGAGGTCACAGCTCTCCTGAAGTATAGAACCTAATTGCATATTTAAAATATCTGTTGCCTGTCCCACTGGTTCAGTCTTGTCCCTAAAATCCTGCTCAGAGCTTAAGAGCAGCAGTGTTTTCAGTATTCATCAAATAATTTCTGTTATAACTTAGCTGAAGCCCAGGAGCCTCAGAGTATCTGTCCTGTTGCAGACTCTGCACTGCACCAATTAGAAAGCTTACATTGGCTACCGACTTGTTCTTAGACTAAACAAATTAAAGAAGATCAGCTGGTGTCTGTCTCCATCTTGTTCAGGAAAGGAGAAAAGCAGAAACAGTGCTTTCAGAATTAATTAAGAAATAGATATTGTCTCAGTCCCACAAATCAATAGGAATTTTTGAGGATGCTCAATATCATCACATAAAAGAATCACTTGAAGCAAATCCATTTACATAGGGTGAAATCCTCCAGTTAATCTGCCTGTCCAGAAGCACCAGCATTTATAGAAACAGTGCTGCTGAGTGTGAGATGAGATCAGGGCATGAGGGACAAGTGAAAATGGAATAAAATGCCCTTTTGGAGTATAACAAAACTTATGCTTTTTGTTTCTGAAACTGCAGCAGTCCCACCTAATGTCTCTGCACATGAGCAGAAGATTCAAGGTAAAGAGTTAACAGGAGAAATGAATTTTGGGTATGGTTCTAAGGAATTTGATTCAGAACTGAAATGAACCCTTGGTCTCCAACAGATCTGGTGTCCTTTGAAATAATAGTGATTCATTCTGGATAAATTCTAATAACTGCTGGTCATGAGAGGTGAAGGGAGTTCTAGCTTGCATATCACACTTTCTTTTTCATATCAGATTTGCTTTTTTTAACAAATCTGTTGAGGTAAAACATTCCAATCCTCCCCCTAGGAAGCTTTGTAAAGGACTTGATCTCAGTGAAAGAAATACCTTGGCATGTGAAAATGGAGACTGCCTACAAAGAGACCCTTTTCAAAGATCTGCTGTTGTGGCTATACAGGGTCTTTTAGCTGAATATAGTGCCATGGAGCTTCCAGCCTACTGTGTATACCACACACAGCCTGTATGTGAGTGCCCTCATGGTGTGTGGGCACAGTGCTGCCCATGGCCAGTTGCCAGGCTGCTGTACCCTTGCCACCATCAAAGAGTTAATTCATACAGCCCTGCAAGTGTGAAGCTTCAGAGGTTTTAGTGGTTCTCTGACTTGAAACTTCCTCCTTCCTAGGTATTAAGTGTTAATGTGGAACTGCCATATCCTTGTGTGAATCTTTAGTGGAATCTGACAGAAATTCACTGGAATTGCAAATCTGGAATGAACTTTTTTTTGCTTTTGTTTGCTTTTCTATAGTGATGGGTTTGTTGATCACTTTTCACCCACATGCATTGCTTTGTCCTGCACTTTGCTAATGGAAAAGATCCTTTTAACCACACCTTGTTCTCCCCTGCTCTGTACTTTATGAGCAATTGATTAATTGCAAGTGTCTGAGTGTCCCTGGGTTCCTGTTTCCAAAGCTGTGCGTGGCCGTTCCAGGATATCTGCTATCGCAGAGTCCCAATGCAACTTCCAGGAAGATCAGATGGCAGTAGATCCCTGCACTTCTTTGCAAAGCGGAAAATATTCGTCACTTCCTGGTGAGTGGAGAAACATCCCAGTGAATTCTTAATGTGGAACAATTTTCACTTTGTGTGCATTTAATTATTCAAACTGCAAATCCCAGTGGGAGAGCAACCTGAACTTTCATAGATAAAATGAGAGACCTAGAGGTCTGCCACTATACAAATATCCAGGGCTCCTACCCGAAGTGTTTTCCAAAAGACTCTGGAAACAACAATGATGTCCTTTCTTAGCCAGAGAACTGTGGGTGGGCAAGTTGGGTGGATGTGGTATCTGCTTAATGATATAAAATGGTGTTCAGGGGCTAGAGTGGGAAGAGAAGTGCCTTAACACTGCTGACAACACACCCTAAAACTATACTGGTGGTAGTAGTTTTTCCAATACTGGTTGAGTAAAACAAGAATTTGGGCCTCCTTGAATTACAAAATTGTAATTATTTATTTTACTAGGCTACCCTATGAATGGTTGAGGGCATGCCTTGCATGTTAAGTTCTACAAAAACACTGAAATAAGAGGCTTGATACTAAATTCTTGTCTAGTTGGTTTGGCCTTGATTTGCAGCATTGTATAAAAGTTGGTGACTGGTGAAGGATTTAAAAGTTGACTTGCACATCTACCACAGGTTTTAGATAGTTCTCTGTCCTCCTCTAGGAGGTGGGAAATGCCTGTAGTCTATGAGGCTTTACAAATTACAAAATTATTCTTGATCTTTGCAATCTAATTATTGGTTTTGGTCTGGCTTCTTTCTGCAGCTGGCCAAACCAGGGCTAGCGGGCTGGGTTGTGTTCCAGAAGCCTCACTGTCAAGTGTAAATGGAAATACAGAAAATCATCTGCCTGCTGCTAGAACGAGCTCTTCAGAGAGCCCAGGTACCAGGGAGCAGTGGATAAACACTGACTCATCAGTCAGCAGTGAATCACTATGAGATTGCTGCTTTGTGTACTCGGAGACTAAAGCTTTGAAAAGATGACTTTGGCAGCAAGACAGAATATCTTGATCATTTTTTATTATAGATGTGTAATTCTTTTATAGTGGTATTACCTCAGAAATGCTGCCTTTGCTTTAGGGTGTTAGTGTGACATCTGGGGAAGTTTCTGTGATAGATCTGGTTTGGGAAGGAAGTGTGGCAAAAGTAATGGCCATCCTTCTGAAGATGATTATTTCCTGTATGACCTAGTCTGTCAGCAACCTGGAGAACTGGAAGTATTTGTCTTGTGCTTAAAACCTAGCATGAAATTTGAATCCAAGGAACTGTTTTCATTTTATCTAGTTCGAAGAAGATCTAACGTTGTGAAAGAGATGGAGAAAATGAGAAACAAGAGGGAAGAAAAGAGAGTTCAAATGAGTGAAATCAGGCTAAAACGAGCACAGGTAGAGTACTTTACAATACACTTGTAAGGGGAAATTCTATAGCACACTGTAGCATAGTAGTTGATATCAAAGCATATTTTGGACAGGCCTTGTTCATAGAAAGCTGTAAATAAGAATAGATTGATTCTGGTTTCAGAAAGTTGTGAATCTTGTAAAATGCTTTGAATTGCATACAGCTGCTTGTTTAATAGGCTCTGGGGCCTTTTTTGCTCTAACAGATCAATTACATTCACATCCGTGGTTTTTCCATGTAGGAGTTTGACACCACCTGTCCAAACTGGGAGTTTGCACGTATGATCAAGGAATTCAGAGCAACTTTAAACTGCCAGCCAATATCTATAAGTGATCCAGTAAGTAAATACTGAGGCTACTAAGTGCAGCCTGTAGACAGACTTGTCTATTTTCTACTGAAAATGTTGGCATCAAGCTGTTGGTGCATCACTGCACCTTGGAAATTGTCTGAGCGTATTCTGAGCATGAGGAAGTTGGTGGTATCTATGAGGTCACTAGCCTTCCCTCTTTAGGGCCAAGGTGTCTTGTTTTACTTTGCATGTGTCACTAGTTGAGAGCCTGAGGTTCAACAATTGTCATGCAAAGATGTGTGACCATCAGATTGTAAGTGGCACAGCCATTGTTATAGGAATAGGTATAATTTAAAATGGTCTGTTGACCTATTACAGAATATGTTAATATAAGTAATATGTTAAGTGGTTTTAAATAGGTAAAAAATTGGAGGAGCAAAAGTAGAGGTTGAAAACTAGAGAACCCTGGCTTGGTCAGCACCCTCAGGCATTAAAAAACCCTGTGTACATATCACTGTGTGACAGGACAAGAGCTTGTTATCTTTGCCTTCTGTCTCACCAAATGGCATATGCACTTCCCAACTCATCTGATGTGCAGCTGTGCTGCACAAATAGCTCAACTTGCTACATCAGTAAAGAACTCCAGGTCACCAAAAACTTCTGGGGTAAATGAAAATATTAATTTGTCTGATTAATTATTTGACCTATAGCTGCAGTATTGATACTATAAATTTTGCTGGCAAGCATTTCCACCTTGTATGCTGGAGAATGCTGCATAAAGGTAAATTTGTAGTGCTGCTTTTGCAAGGAATGCACTTTAAGACTGACATCTCTGCATGAATAGATTGGCTCAGAAGCAGAAGCAACTGACCAGTGTATAGAAAAATGGATGTGAGGGAGCATTGGATCTCTCTGTAATAAAGAGTGAGTGTAATTGGGAAATAATTACTTATTTTCCTACTTTTCTTTTAGATAGAAGAGCACAGGATTTGTGTCTGTGTGAGAAAGCGCCCTCTCAATAGGCATGGTGAGTGTACTGACCAAACAGTTCTGTCTTGAACAGTTTGACTTTGTTCATTTTCATTAAAACTGAGGGTCTTTTCTGTCAACAGAATTTCAAAAAAAGGAATGTGATGTGGTTACTGTTCCAAGCAAGAGTGTCCTGATGGTGCATGAGCCAAAGCAGAAAGTGGACCTAACAAAATACCTTGAAACCCAAACATTTAGATTTGACTTTTCATTTGATGAAACTGCTTCAAATGAAATGGTGTACAGGTAATGCTTGCTGCTCACTGGAAATTACTTTTAGATAAAAGCATGGAGCTATGGCTAGATGGCATCTAAGCTTAAAGAAACTGTTACTTGAAATAAGTATTAGAATCCTTTTTGAAGGAAGCTGAAGGACTGAAAAGTCTATGGCTTATTTTTGGCTATGGCCTTGCTGGTTGCCTAAGGATCTGCCTTTTTAAATTTTTTTTTCTTGCTAAAATTGATGATGATGAAGCAGTGTATGAAATATTTGCCTTAACTATTTTTCATCTTTTGAATATTCAGATTCACTGCTAGACCTCTTGTGGAGACCATCTTTGAGGGTGGGAAGGCAACATGCTTTGCATATGGCCAGACAGGCAGTGGCAAGACACATGTAAGTTTTTCTCCAAGGTCTCAAATTTTCTAGCTTTGATAAAGTACATCAAAGCTCCCTAATATTTAAGCATGAGTAGGATTGTGTAAAAAGTTTGGATCTTGGTTTTATTGTCTTAAAGCTAATACTTTGTAAGATGTTAACTCTTTTTTTTGTGGCTTTATGTACTAGTGGGTTTCCTTGGAGGTTGTGAGGAAACTTGTACTGGCTTTTCAAAAGGTTTAGGAAAAATCTTTTTAGAAAAAAGTTTTTTTCTCTTTAGGAAAAAAAAAGCTGACTTTTCAAAGATTTAGGATGTCCTGATATGTCAGTTCTAGTCATGGCTATTCCTTGCCTCAAATGCCTGTTGCTGTTTAACTCCTGTCTGTAAAGTGGGGCTATTAGCCTACATTTGAGACAAACCCTACTGTCTATCCTGTGCTTTGAGCTTGGAGGCATTCCAAAGAATTCAGCAACTATATAAGAATAAGCATCTTGATGCACATAAATCTTTAAGTGATCTGGTATTGTTTATGAAGTGGGTGAGTCAGCGTGTTTGCTTTCTAGCCACTCCTTCCCGTCTAACAGTTGCAGCTTCAAGAGTTGTGAAAATTCTTTTGTCTCAAAAGAGAAAGCTTGCTCTAAATTTTCAACAGCTGTGTTGTCTTTCTTCTTCTGGGAACTATGGGGAAGAATCCTCACAGAATGATAGTGGAGTCAAATGTGCTGTCCTGTTCTGCAAGAAGTGTTTACCTCAAACCACAGTGATCTGCACTGGACTGGGCTAACACACTGCTTTGAGTAGTCAGAGAGTCATTGCTGTTGTTCAGTGTTAGAGGCAAGTTCTAGGCTAGCACCTCCTGTCTTTAGTGTTATGTAGTGAGCTGTAGATCTTTTCCAGTAATCCAGACAACATGTTGGAGCTTTACAGAAGTTTGAACACAGACTACCTTCATTGCACTGGAAAGGGCAGAGAAACCTGCTTACCTGATAATCTTACAGGAATACAGATGTGATGCACTAAGATCATAGCTGAAGTTACTTCCCAGTCCTAGGGCAGAACTAGTGCAGGGACAACAGCTATACTTTGAGGCTGGAGTGCTGCACATTAAACTCTGGTAGATTGAGGATGTGTCATGAGACTGAGCTGTGTTTTAAATAACCGTGGTAGAGCAAGTCACCAGGATAGCACTAACTGAAAATTTTGTCATGATTAAAGATACTTTGGTCAAAGGACTTAAAGGTATTGTCTGCTCTAAAATTGTATTTTCATGTCATGTTAACTTTTGCAAGTAGCTGCAAAAATAGACTGCTAGAGCCTAACAAATGGAGCTTTGTCTCTTCTGACTAGAAACTGGTTGCACTGTCAAAGCAGTTTCCTTGGAGGAAAACTTTGACTCTGCACCCCAGAGCCTTACAGGTGCACTGCTTTGTGTAGGCCAGATCTTCTTTCTGAACTGATAGGGAAGCTGCAATCTAATTTGGCACTGTGTTCCAGTAATCTTGCTGGCATTGGGGACTATCTATGGTAACTTCCTAGCCTGTTTTTGGGACTAAGAACAGGTAGCTCTCTTGTTGGTGCCATGCCTGACCTCTGGCCTTTTCTCTTCACAGACTATGGGTGGAGACTTCTCTGGTAGAACCCAGAATGCCTCACAGGGCATATATGCTTTTGCCTGTAAGTTGATTCTTCTATAGATACAAAAAGTTAAATTAATGCTTGTTTTTCTTAGCTAGATCTGGTTTTGTATGGTTATTTAAACATGTCCAGTAGAAGATACATAAAGTATTTGTGTTTTCAATAATAAGAGTTGGTGTTTGAAGGAGGTATG
This sequence comes from Hylia prasina, assembly GCA_013397195.1. Taxonomy (NCBI): domain Eukaryota; kingdom Metazoa; phylum Chordata; class Aves; order Passeriformes; family Sylviidae; genus Hylia; species Hylia prasina. The sequence continues at coordinate 56,940 of VYXD01000684.1, forward strand.
AGTATTTTTTCATTCATTTCACAAAATATTTTTCCTCTAGCCTGTAGGTGTCTACATCCATACTGAACTCACCAGAAGATACTTGTTTCTGATACAAAGATGGCACATTTCCTAATTAGGCATTTCCTGGGCAGAACCATTTAATTTTGATTCTTCTGCTTTATTTTTGTCTCAGAAATATCTGAGTACAACACAACTCTACCCATTTGTGATTATGCAAAAGGATGTATGTATTGTTTCATCCTATGAGCCTTAAATGCAAAAAAATAGCATGTCCAAAAGTATTTCAGAAAATGGATGCTTAGAAGCCCCTCCTTGATATAATGCCTGGAAAGTACCATCCCTTTACCTTCCCTTTAAAAAGACACAGTGTGAACCTAGTCAGCAACAAGGCAGCTGAACCAGGAACAACTACTGGCTGATCTCTGAAAAATAGTTATGACAGGCCCTGAAGGAGTCTTTGCTTTTCAGCTCAGCTTCAAAGTCTGGAGCCTAATGAAAAGCAGCACTGGATCCAACCACAGGGTCAACTAATTTGGTATATTGTCTCCAAACCCCTCAGCAATGCAGATGTTCAGGGATGTATGTTTTCTGGATTTTCTGCAAGATGCACTTGAAACACAAACACGTGACTTTTTCAGGCCTGTCCAAAACAACAGAGGATCCCAGTGTGCCCTCAGAGCAGTAAGGATTGTTGTCTGTGGGTGGCATTAGCAGTTGAAACTCTTATATTTCCCTGTTTTCAGTCGCTGGGTAAGGATGCTTCTGAATCTGTTCTCCAGATGGTAGCACAGCACTGATTGTTAGCATTTGTTTGGATGACTGTCACTCAGTGCTAGACATTGCCTTATAGCTGTGCAGTGTTTGAAAGTAGATCAAGTAGCAACCAGAATATGCTTTAAACCAGTTAACTAAACTTCTGTCTTTCCTCACTAGCACAAGATGTCTTCCTCCTCCTAAACCAGCCCAGGTACAGGAATCAGAATCTGGAAGTCTATGTGACTTTCTTTGAAATATACAATGGAAAAGTAAGACTTTTTTTTTATTTTTAAATCCTGACCTTTCTTTGGCTGAATATTTCATAAGTAGCTGAGTCAAACTTAATACTTTCTATAGTTCTATGTATTCTGTTTTTAGTGGTGTGTTTGGAATTGAATTTGAAGTCTATGTTAAAGATGCTGTCTCTATATAGCTTTGTATAAAGACAGGAAAAAATACTTACAAGGAATCCTTGTTCAGGTTTGCCTCAATCTTTTTGCCTAAATATAGGTATTTGACCTCTTGAATAAGAAGGCCAAGCTTCGAGTCCTGGAGGATGGCAAGCAACAGGTCCAGGTCGTTGGGCTCCAAGAAAAACCTGTTGGCTGTGCTGAGGATGTCATCAAAATGATCACAATTGGCAGTGCCTGCAGGTTTGGTGGCTTAAAACCTATAAGAGGAGTCATGTCCTGTTGCATCTCCGTATTTAGAAAAACATATATAATGCCTGTAGCTGGTGCTTTGAGATTTAAACAGCAGCTTGTCCTTCCCAGTAAGGGCACTGAGCAACACCTCTGCATGAATACCAGGAAGTGGTTACACAACAAAGCACTAGAAGGGATGGGTTCAGCCTGCCTTCCACAGAGCTCCTTGTTCATATGTCCTCATGGAACTCCAATAAGAGAAACCATTCACATGAGGAGATGGCTGCCTTGGTACTTTCTAGAAGCATCAGCTAGTTTACAGGAATACAAGTAATCCCTTTGGGCTTGTAAGATCAAGGAACACCAGCTGTTATGAACCACAGTTGGAAAAACGGTTTGGCTTAACTGCAGGCCAGATGAGCTAGTCCAATGGCAGCAAAAATACTGTATGTTGTTTGTTCAGGAATCTTGTCTAAAGAATCCTTGAAAACAGGTGCCAAGGGGCAGCTGTAGGCTTGGCACATCATCCTGGCAGGAAAGGCTGTGGTAGGGGCAGCTCTGCCATCACACATTAATTGGGAGCCAAAATCTGTATTATCAATTGTTATCTGCTTCAGTTAAGTTGCAACTGCTGTGGAAACGTTCACAGGCAAATGAGAACTCCTTGGCTTCTGTACTGCACTGTGTGGACAAATATGTACATGCTAAAAGCTTAATTCAGCATTCTGTGCATCCTTTTTTGGCTGGCATTTTAGTTATGAATTGTTTTTACATTTCAGGCTACTCCCTTGTTTTTCCTCAGTGCTAAGGATAAGGGTGGAACAGTGAACCTGCCAGCATTCTCAGGCAATAAATGATAGTGAAGGTCACAGGGAGAGATTTAAATTAAAAGATGTCACTCTATGCCTTGCAGTGATAGGGCAGGTGCAGCTGCACAGCAGAGGTGAAGTGCCAAGCCAGCTTGGCTGGAAGAAGGGGATTTACCATGATTGTAATGTGCTAGCACAGCTAATGCTGTTTAGTGGGGAGCTTGGCTGAGCTTACTGTATAATGGCAGATGCATTAGGAAAATGCCATGTGGTGTGCTGAAGGTGTGACTTCCAGCTCAAGTGCACGTGAGGCTTTAGCACTCACAAAGGCATTCCAATGTAGGCTGGCTGAGTTGAGCCAGGCAGCTTAAATAGCCTTCAATTTCTATATCCATGGTGTAGGTTCATATTTTTCACAAGTACTTCTGTGCTCTTATATCAGAAGAAATTCCACAATCCACACAAACTTAAAGTATTAATGTGTAGGACAAACCCTAGGAGGTTAATTGAATGGCTATAGGTCTTACCTAGTGCTGTCAGGACCTGTTGTCTTCTGTGACGTATATCTAAGGCTTGTTTGCATCTTTGGTGTAGGACATCTGGGCAGACTTTTGCAAATGCCAGCTCTTCACGGTCACACGCCTGCTTCCAAATCATACTGCGCCGAAGAGGACAAATGATTGGCAAGTTTTCCTTGGTGGATCTGGCAGGAAATGAAAGAGGTGCAGATACATCTAATGCTGATCGGCAGACACGGATGGAAGGTGCTGAAATCAATAAGAGCTTGCTGGCTCTGAAGGTGAGCTACAGCTCCTGGAGCAGAGTGATAATTCACATGCGGATTCTGTTCAGCTCTGGGGTTGTCTGTTCTGTTTCTTTCCACTGCAAAGAAAAAAACAAAAAAAGATACTAGTTTAGGATGTGAGCAACCTAAAAATAGAGTATACTTCCATTTAGAATGTTTCCAGGAAAGTAGTGCAGTCTTGTCAGGCCAGACACTGGTATAGCTATTTCAAGCTTCATTCAAGTTGACCTTTTTTTGGAGGGGGTTTTGTGACATATGATGGCTATACCTACTGTCCTATGACAGTCAGATACCTGGAGTATATTTTAAAGACTATAAAGAACTTAGAGCAATGCATGTGACCATTCTTCAGCCTGCTGGGTTCACCAGCAATTGGTGGTTGATAGCTTGCAGAGCTGTATGAAGAGAGATGCCAATAGTGCATTCACAAGACTTGTCTTTCTGTAGGAGTGCATCCGAGCCTTAGGGCAGAACAAGTCTCATACCCCTTTTCGGGAGAGCAAGCTGACACAGGTGCTAAGAGACTCTTTCATAGGAGCAAACTCAAGGACCTGCATGGTGAGTATGCACGTGTCAAACACAATGCTTAGGTTCTATAATTTGACCAAATAGCTGCATGTTCCTGTAGAGCAAGGGGGCGTTTCTAAGTAGGAAAACTTTAGATCTTGTTAAAAGAAAAAACAAAACAAAACCAAAAAAACCCCACCACCCCAATAAACCTAACATTTTCCTCACGGAAACTTCTCCGTGGTGAGTGAGATAATAAATTGGTGAGTTATGCCCAGCTCCAGTAGAAGCAGGGCTGTAGAAGTCTTTTTAATATAGTCAGTCTGCAAGAGAGCTTGGTGTGCTCTCAAAGGGCTTTGCTTTCTGTGGATGGTGAAGCACAGTAGGGGCACATGAAGACAGTGGAAAGTTGGATACAGGGATGCTGGCATGTCCCACTGAATCCATAAAGAAAAATGGACTTGGCTGTCTCAACTCCAACCCTTTGTCCTCAAATATCCCAGCTGTGTTGTAAGATCTGTAGGAGCAAAAGTCAGATAGGAGTCACCAAAGTTTTTTGTGTTTGCAGATAGCAATGATTTCTCCAGGCATGAGTTCGTGTGAATACACCTTAAACACACTGAGATACGCTGACAGGTAATGGCCTCTCAGACCGGGGGATTCTAATCTTATTGTAAAACGTGTTTGAGCTGCTTTTACTTTGACCTTTGGAACCTCAAGTTCTCTTGTATTGTTTGTATTGGCAACCTGGAGGGTGGTTGTTAGGAGCAAAGTATCTTACAGCTGTCATATGAAACTAACCTGGGTGTTCTGTGTGAGACGTAATAGGGATGATGTAAAGCATGAGTAATATCTCCTTTCCTCAAAGGAATCTCCTCTCATGCTAGACTTCAGACTGCCCTAGTTCTTGTAGGGAGTTTACCCTGTCCTGAATGGTTACCTCTATGCCTTTCACTTTCTGTAGTACTTTGTGACCCATCTCTTAAGGGTGTGCTAAGAATGTGTGTCACAAATGAGTGTTTTAGCTCACTCAAAGAGCCACTGGCAAAAGTAGCAACAAAAGCAGGTTTAAAATTAAATGAAAGACAAAATTTGTTGGCAGCGTTCACTCCACTACTTACGAGGTGGTTAAAGCACACAGAGATGAAAACTGACTGAAATCAATCAATCTAAAACTAAAATCAACTTAAAATTATCTACCTGGAAGCCTGGGGAATGGAAAAAGGGGTAAAGATATAAAAAGAAAGGGCAAGGATGGAAAGGACTAAGGGAGACACTCCACTTGAGTCACAAGATTTATGTGACACCCCCCCCCCTTGTCAAACATAGCCCTGGACTTGACCAACAGTTTTGGCCTAAAGATTTTAACTGCACTCAATCCATAGCCTAGTTTAAATAATTTTAACATAAGAGTCTGAGTTTACTATAAGCACGACAGTAGCTCAGTTACAGGCCTAACTTAGTTACAAATATTTAACATGGTTAAGAATCTAGAACAGCAGCCTTCATAGTCTATTTGCTGTAGCATAGTCACACATATGCTCACACACACAGACCTAAGGGACTATGTACAAGGTGTATGTACTACCAGCTGTGAAGGGATTTCAGTCCCAGCTCAACTGATGTGAGCGGAACTGCCAGAGTGGCTCCTGGATGCCTAGACAGGAAAGTTTCCTTAACACAAATATCTTCTGGGTTTCCTTCCCACAGTCTTCAGGGGTTTCTGCCCACATAAGCCTGTTCTGGGGATGGTAATTGTGCACTTTAAAAATTTTTTTTAAAATTTCACTTTAAAAGTGAAACTGATTGTTTCTTGCTGAGCACTAATTGATTCCAGTAGCTATTTTGTGATGCTGTAGCCAAGAAACTGATGGAAGATGATTTCGACTGACACATCTTCTTCTTGCAGAGTGAAAGAGCTCAGCCCTCATGAAGGAGGTAGTGAAACTCAGAGTCAGATGGAGACTGAGGAGACGGAGACCTGTACAGAAGGCCCAGGTCTTCAACTGAATGTATGTGTGTGCAGTGGGTTTAACAGAACTCAAAGCTGGGAACAATTTGCTGTTCTTACCTGAACTGTTTCTTGCAGCTCTCCAAGGATGAGGAAGAACTACTCTCTCCCCACATGTTCAGCTATCGAGAGGTTATGACTCAAATTAGTGAACGAGAGGAGAAGGTTGTAGAACAGCTCAGAGAGCTGAGACAGGTATGGGGAAGCAGCAAATCCAGCCCGGGCTACCTCCTATATGTTGGTAGCAGCTTGCTTTGTAGCCAAGTGTTACTGGAGAGGCAGCAATGCAAGATGCTGTACCAGTGGTGCTACTTTTTCCTCACTGCCAACTTTTTCCTGTATATTCTGTCCCAGTTGGTTTAAGTGGGGCATTCCAGTGCTTTTGCCAGTTCCCTTTCCCCTCCAAATAGCAACCTCTACTTGCTAATGAACACTGACTGTTCCTGGTGTGTAGAAGCTCAGCTATGTTGATTAGACTGCCAGATTTGAAGAAAGTAATTGAATTTCTAGAAAGTCCACTTCTCATCACTGTTATCCTTGTAAATACAGAGAATGATTACCGAACTTGACTACCTCTTGGGAATCACAGAGAAACCAGACTATGATCTTGAGACCTTTGTGAGCAGAGCTAAGTACTTCATAGAGGACAGCTCAAGAAGTTTCGTCAGTGTCAGAGGTATGTTAGAGCTTGTATCTGACTAGCACTGTCAGTAATGCTTTTCCAAAGACCTGAAAGTAACACCAGTGTACCTGTGGGGGTTTGAGCACCCAGTCCTGCATAGCACTGAGGTCTGCTGAGAGCAACAGCTGAGCTGGAGAGTTCAGCTTCCAGATCAGTCACCCTCTTGCTCTTACTTTTCTTTACAGAAACACTGGATGCCCTGGGGACTGCCATGCAACTGGAGGAGCAAGCCAGCAAGCAGATAAGCTGGCAGAGGCGTTAGTCATTACAGCAAAACCTGGTTCACAAGCAATCTTGCATGCACTTGTCTTGTCTTGCCTGTTTGTCAGTGGTTTGTACGGCTCCTGTTTTAAATGTGGTAGGGTGTCTGCAGGTCACTGCCCAAGGGCAGTGAACCACCGAACCTTTTTCTTCATGGCCTGTATCAGGGTATTCAGCAAAGTGCTAAAATGCAAGGCTCGGGTAAAGGCCCTGAGACCCTGCAGTCTCTGCCTGAGATACCTGGCATTTGGCCCTTTGCTAGTGACAGTGGTCTACTCTAAGATAACTAAATACGCATGTATAGGTTATGTATACACATAACCTTTTCCAGGTGTGCTTGAAACATTGCAAAACTGTTGCAAGTTTTGCTTTTCTAGAAAGAAAATGGACTATGTGATTGTAAAAACCAGTATTTTAAGAAGTTGAATAAATAAATGTTCTTGGATCTCATTATCTTATCTGTCCTACAAAAATACTTCTTGCTGATTTTTGTAAAGTTTAACAGCTCCTAAAGACTGGCTGGTTGTTGGTAAGGAGGCTGATTTCTTGGATTAAGTTTATTTTCAAAGTGTTTATACTTGTAATATTTACATAAAAATCACTCAGAATATATTATTTTGTCTCTTAATTTTGAGATGCTGCTGAGATCTCCTAAAAGGGGGGAAGCTGGCTTAGGTGTAGCTGTCTGCTACCATGGCCCTTGTGTGCAGCCTGGGTCCAGATTGCCCTGCAGACCTTTCCTCTGGGAAAAGCAGGTTAGGGAGGAACAGCTGTAAGGCATGTGCTGGTGTCTGCTTTTTCTTTCTTATGCAGCTCAGTCCAGCATTTGTCTTCAAAAGCACAAAACAGTTGTGTGAGCTCTAGGTTCAGCAACAAGGGATGCAGCTATGCAAACATCAGATCACAAAGGGACCCTTCTACCATTACTCCCTCTTTTCTTACAGCTACCTTCTCCCTCTGAAAGTCAAGGGTGTAATTTAAGTGACAAGGCCCTCCCAGCTTGGCACCTGCCATCTGTGGACTGCATCCTTGCTGTGTCTGGAAGTTCTAACTATATTGGAGGCCAGTTATTCAGCCTGGACTGGATCAATTGTGTGCTGTGTTTCAGGGCTGGCCTGGAAAAAGACAGCAAAAGAGTTAGGGATCTTTGAGGGATGTGAGCAAACATTAGTCACAAGGACTTAGAAAGGCCTACTTCAACCCAGGCATGATCCTCCTCCACAGCACTTTGTGCTCAACAGTTTAGGTTCTGGGAGCAGAGTGAAGGCAGAGCACTCTCAGGGTTTCTTAACTGTGAAAGCTGACTTGGACCTGGACTCTGCATCATACTAAGATAGCCAGAGTAAAAGGCTAACTAAGTGTGGACAAAAGCAAGACAATCCTGTTCCATTTCAGGTGTTAGTACAGATGGATTAACCAGCCTTTCCCCATGCAAGAAACAAAGTATTGCCCACTACCTTCCCCCTGTGCATCTAACATTGCTTATTTTCCCTGTATTTGCCTTAGGAGTTAGAGATCTGATCTGCAGGCCATCAGCTCCTACCCTGGATTGGGGAAGAACCACACAACGACCTCAGTCTGTGCCTCTTGGCGCAATCCCAGTGGAAAGTGCTGTGTTCCTGTCCTGCCCTAGTAGCACCAACAGACACAAGAGTCCCAAAATAAACAAGAAATGTTCAGCTACGCAAGCATTAACAGTCATTTAACACTGGGGCTTGCTGCGAACTAACTGTTTAATGATCAGTAGGGGCTTCCTGGTGTATATTAGTCTGGCAACTTTCTTGTGTGACCATAAAAACCCCAGGACTCAAACATCACCCTTCTGAGAGGATGTCACTGGAAAACTCCTCAGGTTTGCCTCCCTATCCACCAAGCACTTTCTGTCATTTGCTTTTGCAGAACCGGTGTTCTGACAGCACTATCTTGTGGACACTGCAGGAAAATCATACTGAATAAACCAATTTTAGTGCAAATGGCTGAATTTTGTTAAGGATTGTCCAGTCTATCATAGGCACTAGGTTTTCCAGTGGGTGGCAGATGTTATAAAAGGGTGTTTCATTGCTAGGATTCTGCTCCAATTTCTCACCCAATGGCTTTCATGGCAGCTGCCTGTTAAACATACCCTCTCAGCCAGAGGGTGTGTGGCTCTGTGTGTATGTGGACCATGAGGAAGGAGAGAATGACGCTTTGAAACACTTCTAAGATGTTAGAGGTGGGGTTACACTGCTTAGCATGAAAGGAGGACAGATGAAGATTTTCAGGAAACACTGTGAGTATATATAATTATCACATTATGCACATGCCACAGCTCAGGTAGCCTGGGCTCCTGTGGCCTGCACTGCTGAACTGGGACAGGAAACACCGAGCTCTGGAACTGTTCACCGTCCTCCGTACACCTCTGGAGGCCTGCAGCATACCTACCATTAGTTCTGTAGGCAATCACAGCCGAGAGCCGGGCAGTCCTTGCTGCTGCACCCCTTCCCTCAGGAGACAGCCCCCTCCCTATCAAGGTGACGGCTGAGCTCTACAAGTGATGATAGAAGATCACCTTCTACCGGAAAACTCAGACTACCCGCGCTTTTTAACTCTATTTTTAACCGCATAAGGGATAGCTCCACCGAAATGGAGCCTCAAAAAATTTATCGACACTCGTGCCTGTTCCTCTCCACGGAAATCTTTAGTAAAAGGCGAAAGATTTATACGATCTGAAGAGAAACCAGAGTATGCCGGCCATGTTCCTATCCGACATAGCCACCGTCTGCTCCACCCCCGGGAGGTGACGGCGACCCCAGCCCGCGCGCCGCTCCCGAACCTGCACCCCCAGCCAGCCCCGCTCCGCGGGACACACACACACCGGGCAGCCCCCGGATCCCGGGCGGGGCAGCGGCCGCAACGCCGGACACCGGACGGACCGCGGGGCACGCTGGGCATGCAAATCAGCCCAGGGCGCCGCGAATGAGTAGGAGGAGCCGGCGGCGCGAATGGGCGCGGCGGGTTGGTTTTGCTGACATTGGTGCCGCAGCAGATCCATTATTCCCACGGCCCGAACTGCGAGTAGATCGCTGATATTTACCGCTGCCGCAATTCATTACCAACAACCCACCCCGAAGAACGCTCAGCATTCGCTCTTTCTTTAACTATAAATGGTTAGCTCCACTGTAATGGAGCCACAAAATTTTTCTTATGACTCGTACTTGTTCCTCTCTATGGAAATCTTTAGTAAAAGGCGAAAGATTTATACGATCTGAAGAGAAACCGGAGTATGACCCTGCTTACCCCCGCACATATGCCCACTCCCCGCTGCTGCCCCATAGGACACGGCCAAGCCTCACTCAATTCCTTTCCCTACTTCCCACTCCGTCCAGCGCCTCACCCGGCTCGGCACTAGCCCCTCGCCGGTACCACAGCCCGGCTGGCCCAAGCCCAGGGCCACGCCGGCTCGGAGCGGCGGCGCTCGGCGGGGCCGACCCGGCGCTGCCTGCACTCCATCCTGGATGTGCTGATCACACCAAGCGGAGGAGGCGCCCGCCCCGACCAGGCCCGGTGCTTCCTGCCCTCGTGCCGGGGCGGGGGGAGCGGAGCGGGGCAGATGGGGACAAAGCGAGCGGGAGTGGACAAAGGACCCCGCGGCGCTCGGGTCTGGTCGCATCGTCGCCACGGGCAGCACCGCGCAGAGGCAAAAAGTCGGCTCCGAGAAAGGCCACCATAGCTGCCGCCACGGACCGCAGCCCGACAGCGAGGGGGCTTGCGGTAGGAGCCCCACGCATGGTGCTGAGCTACAGGATGGCGCCGACACCACCTCTAGCCCCCTAGCCGGGGCTGGACTGCGCGGGACTCCCGGGCAGGTCCCCAGCTGTCACTTCTCCCGGAGTCCGAACCGCTGGCATGCAGCGCCTCCGCTGCCTCGCCCGAGCAGGGAGGAGGGCGGAGGGATCGCCCGAGCGCCGCCCCGTGACGCGTGTGTCCTGACCAGACAAGGGTAGTGAGGCGGCCGCCCTGGCGGGGGTAGGGGCGGTGCAGATGGACCCGTAAAGGCAAGGTCAGTACTGCCGGGAGACGGGCCGAAGCAGGTCGCGGTTTCAGCCCCTAGAACACCACTCGTACCAGGCGTGTTTTTCCGCCACAGTATAAGGTGTAGGGGGAAGGCTTTTTCAGAAAAGGGTGATTCGTTCTATTATTTAACCGCATAAAGGATAGCTCCACCGAAATGGAGCCTCAAAAAATTTATCGACACTCGTGCCTGTTCCTCTCCACGGAAATCTTTAGTAAAAGGCGAAAGATTTATACGATCTGAAGAGAAACCAGAGTATAACACCACGCCGCCCTCGGCAGCTACCCATCGATGGCTGTCCCTTCCTAGGATACAGCGACGCCCATTAGCCCCAGGTTCGACCCGCTGCTGCCCCGTGCGATTCCTCCGGCAGCGGACAGAGCCTGGCCTGGCACCGGACCAGCGGTTCCGGGGATTGGCGGCCCGAACCGCACCGTGTCTGCGGCACCGCCGCGCGGTGCACTCTGGGTATGCAAATTACCCTGAATACTAGTAAGGCTGCCGTCCCCGCCCCGCCGCGTATCGGTCGCAGCCAGGCAGGATCGGGGCCCCAGGGACGCTCAAGCTAGACCTCCTGTGCCTGCCCTTTCGCCCGCGGCACACTTTTCCAGGCTAGCCCACACTGCCCAGTGTGGGTAGACAGATCCTACCTTTGTACTGGACCTCCAGGTACTTAGCACAGCACACCCAGCATCGGCTCCATGAGCACACAGGGTACATCTCCCATCATATCCTGGGGGAAAACGGCAGAGTGACAGGGACAGTCTTCACACAGTTGTCCAGGCTGTTCTCCTCCAGGCAGTGGGGCTACCCAGTACAGCCACAATGCCAAGGAGACAGGCACAGTTCCTGCCTGATAGGGATGGACACAGGTGGTAACAGTGCCTGCTGCCCCCAGCAAGGCCCACTCCTCACCTGCAGGATCCCAAGTGTCTGCAGAGCCCTGTGCTGGGACTGGCAGAGGTACACAACAGCTCCGCTCTCAGGTCTTGGGAATCTTGCCTCTAGTACTTGGGATTGCTGTGGCCCAGAGAGTCCAGTAGAACCTGTGCATCCTTTTGACCTTCTGCTGAGTTGGAGGTGTTTATGAACTTGGTCAGGGCTTGCACCCTTGTGCAGAGAAAGAGATGCCAACTTGTGTGCCTGGATGAGCCTGGATCAGCCGTCTCAGCTGTTTCAGTGTCACTCTGAGAGAACTCAGTACCACTTCCAACTTGAAGTGCAGCTCAAACAGCCAGGACAAAATTTCTCTGTCCTTGTCAGGAGTCGCAACTAGAAAACCAGTTAGCAAAATTTTCAGCTGGAATAAGTGGCCAAGGAAGGCCCTTCTGCAGGCATTTACAGAAAGAGTCTGGCACTGGCACACCAGCAGAGTAGCTACAGATCCCACTGCTGAGCCTGCTGCTTTGTCTCTTTTGGGGGAAGCTGTGACAGCATGTATCACCCACCCCATGGCCTCTAAGAATGTCCTCTGAACTACGGAACTAATAGGGTTTGGCTTCCACTACCCAGGAGGAAAAAATGTTGTAATGCTTTTAAAAGATACAAGCCACAAAACTCTCCCACCCCTGAGAGGAACTCTGGGAAAGTTTGCAGTAGGTGAATGCTGCAGGTAAAGATGGAAACTGTTTTGTGGTTTTAACAGGAGGAATTGCAACCAGCAAGGCAGCAATATCACACCAAAATGACTGTGAAGAAAGTGAGCTTGTTAAAAAATGAGAGGGGATGAAATGCAACCACTTAACAATAGCTGAGACTCTGAACTCCTTCCAGCCAGAGCAGTACTGCTGGGTCTGCCTTCAGCAGGCAGAGGGAAGGGAATGGCTCAGTGCAGCAAGCAGCCCCAGGGGCCAGAGGTCAGGGAGAACATCCTTGCCTGAATCAGGACAAAGCACAAATGGACATGCTGCATACCACAGCTTTAACAAATGAGCTCCTTATACTCCCTGCCAGCGTCTCCAGTGAGCAACAGCAGCTTTACAGACTCTCTTTTGTCCTCTGCTTTCAGGTGGTTCAGCCCCAGTATTTCCAGAGGAATCAAGACACCTCTGATCTCCAGAAATCCAGTAAGGTATCTGTGGCTGCAAGGCTGTAAGAATAAGGGGAACAAGGCCAAAAATGTCACTTGCCTTGGAGCCCGCATCTTCCTCTGCCAGCATGCCATGTCCTGGGAGCCACCACCTCACAGCTCACTGCAGTGGCTAGAGGTCTGAACTGGACACTGTCTGTGCAGAAGAGCATGGACCGTCCTCTTACAGCAGGCAGAGGCAGCACACTCATCCAAATGTGAGAAAAAACACTAATTCTAGGTTCCCGAGAGACCTAGATGTTACATGGCTTTCCCTTCAGTTCCATCTTGTGATAGCCAGGTTGTTTTTTAAACCTGCAGAATGTGGCTGGATGTAGGTATCTCTGTACAAAAGCTTATTCTTTAAACGAATTTTCAGTAGAGAACTTGCCCATCCTCTCCATCTCACTGCCACACAGAACCTCCAGCTGTCCAAGGAAACAGATGCTTCATCCTGAGCCACACTGTTAGGTGAGCCAGAAACAAGCTGGCTCTCTGGAACTCCAGCTCCAGCTCTGGTTCTGCCTTGCTTCTAATGAAGCTGTTCAGGACACAACTTTGAGCAACTCTGTGGGCACTGTCCCATTCCTGCAAGAAAATCATGATGGCTAATGGCTTCCTGCTCTTTGACAGATGTCATGATCTCTTCTGCCTAGAGAAAAATGAGCAAGAAGTTTAAAAAGGTCTGTGAAAAAAGACTGTGCTAATGAATTACCACTAGAATCACGTTAAAAACTCTGGCAAATAATATTAAAGCACTTGGTAACCATTTAATCTCATTTTCACTTATACTCCTTTCATAGATAGGAAAACTGGCAAACAGAGAGTTCCTGATGTGTCTGAAGCTGCACAATGAATATCTGTCAGACTTGAGATTATTTTCCTGGACAGGTGGTTTCACCACAGGAGCTCTCTTCTCTTCTCTGCTCTGCTAATAAAGTCATTTTGATGTTACCCATTACCCCAGCCCTGTTTCTCACTAGCCTCATGATATGAACACTGCATCTCATATCTGACCTGCCAGGGAATAAATAGAGTGAAATGAGAGCAGAAATAGGTATGGATTTATGGGGAGTGACAGGGTCAAGGGGGCTATAAATGCCTGTTAGCACAGCAGCACAGCCCTCACTCACATGCTGCAATGACAGCCATTTGGACTGGGCCCACATCCACCCTAGGAACATGTGCCTGGCCTTGGCAGTGGAAAAGTGCCTTGGCACCCTTTAGCATGACAGACATTTGCTCTGTCTTTTCCCTGTCTAATTTTCCTGCCATGTTTTAAAACAATCTAAGAAAAGCTAAAATTATAAGAGCTATAAGCAAGAAGACAGAAGCTCCAGAAACATCCCTTGTCTGCAATTCCTTCTGTTTCTTCACACAGGTGTCAAGTAGAGAAATCTACATTTTTCCAAGTGTCTTTGTCACACTGTTGGCTCAGTATGATATTCCCTAATGCAGCTTGACAAATGTGAAGGTGCACTTAGTAAGGGAGATGGAATGTCAGGGACCAAGCTCTCCATTTGTGTGGCAATCCCACAGCATGCCTTTGGCTGGAGGACCTTGACCAGTCTCAAGGAGCCTCGCAGTTAAACACCACGATCTGTGCCCACACACAGATGCAGAGAGAGGGATAAAGTCACAAACAGTGGCATTAACACAAGTGCCTTGTCCTTCCCCAAGCTGTATCAACATGCCTAAGGCTAAGAGAGGAATTCACGCCTTGTCTAATGCACTTCTTGGACTTCCTATCTAAAAAACCACCATTTTAGGTTTTATTTAAGTGTGGTTTATTGAGAAAAAGAGTTAAAATGACATAAAATCTTAGTGTTTCAGAATAAGAAGCTTCTTTCAATGTCATACCAATCATCAAGATTACCAATTTTCCATCTACAAAGTTCTTAAGCCCTTTCTCCTAGTATCTGGAGCAAAATATCAAATCAGTTCCAAAATATCCCCAAGATACCTGCTTGAAAGTAACTTTCTACTCCTATTATCTGAACCAGACTGAAGACAACGACTAAGATGTGAACATGCATCTCAGTGCCTAAAAACAAACAAAGTCTTCCAGAAGCCAGCTAAGAAACAGTGCTTGAGAATTAGGATGAGATGAAATTTCATTTGGGAATTAACGGTCTGTGTTCTGTAAGGCATCTGTGTCCTTGGCAGGGCATTTTCAGGACCTCCTTTGCAGGGAAGCAGGTTTAAAATAAATCCATTTTCCCAAAATAGTTGTGATTGAAAATGTTATTAGCCATAACAAATGTTAGTGCTGACAGGAGAATGGCCTGTTAGGGGCCTCTGCTGAAACAGTCAAGTGAAAGTCATATTTCACATTATTGCAAGCATTTTCCTGTGATTTACAGAATATTTGTGAAACATTACTTACAAGGCATATGATTGATATTGAGAGAACAGCTCGTGTGTAGGGGGAATCTGTATTTCACAGAGACTGTTTGCATGAAATTTACAGTCCCATAAAGTGCTCCTCTGTCCTCAACAGAGATCTAGTTAAAAGAATTTTACAGTCTGAAACATCCCCAAATTGATTCTAAATTAACGTTTCCATATTTATGTTTAAGATGCTGGTGGTGTAATGCTCTCCCTTTTTTATTATAAAGCTGCAGTACTCCCCCACTACTCAGAAATACCAGCACCAGCCTCTGGACGTGAGGATTTTAGTGATACAAAGAGCTTGCCTATGAATCAACAGGAAAAAAAAAAAAAAAAAAAAAAAAAAGAAGTTTGAAACGATGACATGGCTTCAGAGGATACAGTGGTGTCTGTCTCTGGCTGCTGTAATAACAGCATTTGCTGACACAGGAGTCTTTAAGCCAACATTGCAAAGTACCCTGAAAATGTACATTAATGCTTTTATTATGACCATTTTACATATGGGAACATACAGACACAGGGAAGTTAAACGACTTGCCTGAATCGTTTCTCAGTGTACTCAGCATGTACTCAGCACTGTACATCAGCATGTAACCCCTGGTCGTTGGCTTCAAACTCTTCTGTCAACACTGCTGGGCTGCCACCCAGTCCACTGGACCTAATAATCAAAACAAGGCTAGGTCAGGGCAGGGCTTTATTCCTGCCAAGAAAAAAACCGGTGATTTAGGAACTGGCTCTGGCAATTCAGCAGTTCTTTACATGCAGAGTACTGCTAAATCATCAGATTGAGATCAAAAGCCAGATTGGTGCTGCTTCAGTCTCAGACCGAGTGTGAGGTGCCAGGGAATGACAGCCTTGGACTCATGGAAGGACAGAGTGGCAGTGATTTGGTGTTACCTTTGCATCTTGCAACATCAGTGTTGTGCCCAGCCTCAGGCAGAACTTCGGGCTTGTTTACCTGGCAGGTTTCACCCTTTCCTGGCACACCTCAAGTCCTCCCAGGCGCAGTACACCTTCCTCAGTGTACCCCAACATCCCCAGGCCCTCAACCCACAGTCCCGCCGGCCCTTCTCACACGCATGTCCTGACTCCCAGCCCCGCTGCTAAAGCCGGCCACAGCCCCAACCCACCCCTGCACTGCCTCACCCCCGGCCAGGCCCTGCACTGCCCCCTTCCTCCATCCCAGCTCTGCCCCGTCTGATCCACTGCAACATCAGCATTCCCTGCCCCAGACCACCGTCCCAGAGGCCCGACCCAGCCCAGCCAGAGGCCCTGAGCTCCCTCGCACCTCAAACCCCACTCCAGGTCCTACAGTCCCTGACACACCCCCTGACCCGCGTGCGCAGCCCATCCTGACCCAAACACCCA
>VYXD01000684.1:82899-255564 GCA_013397195.1 Hylia prasina
TTTTTTTTTTTTTTTTTAATCATTTAAACTCATTACAGAAGAGGGGAAGTGGCGGATGCCTCTTACAAACTGGGATGACTCTCTCCCCAGCCTTCCCCCTGCAGGTTCCCCCTTGAAAACAGGGGATGGCTTTACAATTTAAACAAAAAAAAAGAAACCAAAAATAAACCCCAAAGCAAAGAACCAATGACTAGTTACATACGGTTTTACGTACATAAAGCACAGGGCTGGTCCACAACACCTGCCAGAAAGGCCCTGGGAGGGAGCAAGGCTCTTTCTAAGGAAAGAGTAGGAGTGGGTAGGAGTGTCCTACCCTCTTGCCCTTCCTGCCTGCCTCTCAAACCCACCTGGCTGGACCCTCTCCATCTCTGAGACCTCAGCACCAGCACACTCCCACCTGAGCCATGTGCCCTCCAAGTTTTTCTCCCTTTACAAATCCAGCCTGAGCTGTGCATGCCTGCCCTTCCCCTGCCTTGTGCTGCTGGCTGCAGGGTTACCCTGCAGTGACAGCCCCTGCCCACAGTCTCCCAGTGAAGGTGGGACCCTCTGGGGTGCCTCAGCTTCCTCTGGTTCCCTGGAGTTTCTGCAGAAGAAGAGGCTGCAGCTGTCTGGTCTCAGAGGCCACAGGCAGCTATGAGCTTGGACATAGGGGAAACTCCCAATTAGGAATTGTAACCTTTTGATGAGATGTTTGTGAAATAACAGCTCCTTTAATTTCATCTGGGGTTTTTTTTGAGTGGAGTTGGATCCTTCTGAATGAAGGTTGTACCTGTTTTCTGCAGAAGAGCTCAGGGTAGGGAAGCAGCAGTGCGACTGTCACACCCCCCACACATCCTGCTTACCCAGCCCTTCCCTCTTTGGAAACATCCCAGCAGCTCAGCTCAGCAGCACTGGGGTCCCAACTCCAAACCCCTCATCCACTGCTGTTTCCAGACTGTCTTAAAATGCCCCAGCTATGTTGTGCTGCCAGGTGGAATCTGTTTGGAAAGGAGGGGGGCAGATGAGCTTTCCTCTCCCTGTCTTCTGGCTATGGGGAGCTGGCACCCACAGCTGCCCAGGGAGCCACAGCAGGGATGCACAGTGTGGGGCTGGGAGGAGTCCCAAGGCCTTGGGGAATGGGTCAGTATCAGTTTATTGGATCCTGACAATAAAAGAAAGAATAACAAAAAAACAGGCCAGATGGCAGCTTTGGTTAAGGCTGAGGATATGGGACACAGGGACAAGCATGAGGGACTGCGTGGAAGAAGCTGGGGCTGTGGAGGACCTCTGGGTCCAGCTGAGTGTGTCTCTGCTGGACCCTGGGAGTGGCAGTGGGGACAAGACAGGGCTGGCTTGGCTCTCTGCCCCAGTGCCAAAACCTCTTAGGAAAAACGCAGGCTGCAGGAGAGTGGGAGCTGGGGGAAGCGAGAGCAGGGCAGGGCTGGCTCTGCAGGGCTGCACGGTTCTGCCAGGCAGCCCTGCAAGGGAACTGGCTGAGTCCCTCTGACCAAAGCCACCAGCAGGACCATCCTGTCCCCTGCCATCCCCACTGTCCTGCCTCAGCACCATCCTGAGCAGCCCAGGCATCCTCAGCCAGGAAAAGCTGCCCGGAGGAGGGAAGCAAAGCCAGGCAGGGCAGGGGAAGGGGCAGGAGGAGCACAGGTATCAGCTGGACCCCAAGCAGGCACTCCCAGCCAGGGGAGAGGGCAGTGCTCTGACAGATTCCCTCTTTCCAGCTCCTCACCATTTGCCCTTTCCCCAGCTGGGAAAGATAAAGGGGGCTGAGCCAGATCCCCCCTGTCCTGCCTGGCCCCCCGGTGAGGAGTTAAAAGCTGTGTCTTTCCGGGGATAACGATTCTATTATAAATAGCCCCATTAGCTACAACTAATGACAAAAATCCACCTCCTCTACTCCCCATAAGTTCTGTAAGTTATGGGCAATGCTACAGCCATTACTAAAAGCTGTTAACTTCATATCTGAATGAGGAAATATACACCACAGAACATTAAACCATTTATATTATATATATGTATATATATACTTTTTTTAAACTAATGACTTTAATGCCAAAACTTTGCTGAACCAAGAAAAATATGGGTTTAATGTTCTCTGCTCATTTTTTTTCTTCTTTAAAAAAAATACAACCCAAAGAAAAGAAAGGGAAACTTATTAGTATGTAATGTTTGAGTCTATCCCATTTATACACAACATTGTAAACATATATAATCTATATTACATGTGCTTCATTTCTGCCTGGGTGTGTTTTTTTTTTTTCTTTAAACCTTTTAGTCATCACTAGAACACCACAAAAAACCAAAACAGAACCAAACAAACAAACAAAAAAAAATCAAACCAAAACAAATAAAAACAGAACAAAAACTGATCAAGGAACACAAGTTACGGGTTATTTAACATCTTTCTGCCAAGGGTCCCTTCCCCAGTCTCCTGGGGGCAGAGTGGTCAACAACACAGTCCAAAGGAGGGCTCACGAGCCATCCGCAATGCAAAGCCAGCTCCAGGGAACGGGTGATGGGGAACACTGGTTTTAAAAAAGGGGGCTTCACAACAAAGGATTTGGTTTAGCCCGCTGCAGATGCTGAAGGAGGTCTCAAACTGTGGGACCTGGCAGCCGAGGCTCCCCACTGCTCCTGTATCCTCGAGTCTATGTCTGGAGTCTCTGGTTTGTTTTTTTCTTTAAATTTTAAAACGTCTTTTTTTTGTTGTGGTCGTTCTTCTCCCCCTGGGCGTGATGAGCTGAGCCGAGCTGGGTCCTGCCCTCCTGCTGGGTCCTTCATAAGTAGATGCGCCGAAGGTCTCCAGGAGATGTGATGGTGTTACACTGAGGACAGAGCTTCTTGGCACCCTGCAACCAGCACATGAGATGCACAGTGTGAGAGTGTGAAGGACATCCCTGCCTTTGGCCCAGGATTGCAGGAGCAGTAAGGCCCTCCAGGCAGGGCCATGACCTCCAACAGGGAGCACAAGATGTGTGAAGAGGGAGTCCCAGTGCCTTCCTTGCCTGTCCTGCAAGCCCCTTGTCCTGCTCCAGTTCCTGGCATGAGGCAGCTGGACAAGCAGGAGCTCTGCAGAGGGCTGAAAGCCAGAGCCAAGCTCCATGACCCAACTCAGCACTGCTGTCACCACTGGCTGCCAGGGAGATCTGCTCCTTTTTGTTACCCTTGCTCACCTGCAGCGCTTGATGAGCCAGTTCAGGTCACTGAAGAGGCAGAAAATCAACCCAGCTGGAATAAGTGAAGTTTTCAGCAGGGATGACTGAGCTGGTTCATGGGGGGCTTGGACCATCCCTTTCAGGGTAGCAAAATGGGGCACTGCCTCATCCACCCTGCAAAAGCCTAAGAGCTGGTGGCATGAAGGAACCCTTCATCCCGTCCTCCCCAGCTCACAATGATGCTGCAGAGTCTGTTCTGCCAAGGTGAGCTGGAAACAGCAAACTGATGTGAGCTGGGGTGGGGTAATGGGTGGCCGACAGGAACACTACATGAAATAAAACAAGGGCTGATGTACCATCTATCACCGAGCCTGACAGCAAAAGGGTGTTAATAAGCCTCAGAATCGGGGTCAACCTAAGCCGATCATCATTAGATTGGCAGATGTGACAGACAATTGATGGGAAAAACGACAGAAAGATGGCTCTGCTGTGAGGCAGCCTCCCAACCACAGTACCAGCAGTGTGGGAAATTGGGATGGCCTTCCCTGCTCCCACTACACATTATTCCTTGCAGTCACGGACTTGGCACACCCACCATTCCCTGAGGTTTGCACTTCTGAACAATCAGGTCCCATGTGACAGCCCTCGCTGCAAGCAGCTCAGCTGTTGATGGAACACGTTGGGACCATGGACACCTGCACCTGATCTAAACCAGTCACACACAAAGTCCTGTTGAGCTAGAGCTGAATGAAGTGTAAAAGACACCCAAAATACTCTGGGCATCACTCTCGGGGTGAGTGACAGTCTGTCAGTCTGAAGAAGGACACACCACTGGTGGTCTGGATGGCACACAGCGCTGGTGCTGATGCCTGTGGGCACATCCTTCCAGTTACCCGGGACAACTACTGTGTCCATTTAGATTTTCAGCCTCCCAGGGCAGAGGCCATCCCACCATGCCTGTGCAATGCATCATACAGCCCTATGCAGTGGTCTTCACAGAGTGGACTTCTGGAAGGAGCAAGTGAAAACTGTAACTCAAAGGAAAGGCTTAAAATGCTGATGAAATGGAAACTTGAGTGCACCGGATTTTAGCAGAGACTGTTTATTTAACACGCCTCTTTGCTTATGCTCAATGCCTCAGCTTTGGATCTCCACAATTAGAAACAGCAATGTCCCAGCAAAAACTTGCTGCAGTGGTGAAAACATGAGAGAAAATCTCAACATCTGCCCCTGTGCCACTGTGGTGACATAGCAGCACTCCCAAGGGACTCACTAATCTGGATGCAAATGCCACAAAATATCCCGTTTCAACTGAATCTCTGCTCATTTCCATGCAGTTCTTTTTACCTTGGAGGCACCTGTTGCATCTAGCTGCCCTCTTGGCATCATCTTTAGCTGGAGGGGGTCCCAAAGGAAGTGGCAGGGAGGTGCTGAGGAATTAACGCACAGCATGTTGTCCGAGGGACAGCAGCTGGCAGCTGCCTGTTCAAGCCTTCCTGTGTGCCCTGACAAGCAGAAGTAAGTGTGCGTGGGGACTTTAAGCATTCCAGATGTGACTAGTGCCCACATCTGTGTCCATGCTCTCCTTCCTAGGACAGGCTTACTGGCAAGAGGCAGCAAGGCATTGAACCAAAGGCTGCAGGTGCTCACTATAAGCACCAACTACTCAGCCCACAGGGATGGCAGAACAAGCCTGAAGAAACCAAGTGCAGCTTTGCTGTTCTCTTTCATAGCAAAGCAAGGTCAGGTATGCAGCTCCCTCACACTACAGAGAAAGGGAAAACGGCTGGATTTATCTTGCCAGACCTTGGGATCGCTATCTCAGAGATCTGTTTTCTGCAACACATGCTGATGGCTTTAGGGGGACTCACTCTCCCACCCAAGGCTGAGAGCTGCACATGCATAGCCAGGGACAAGTTTTCAACCATGCCACAAAGCAGAACCCAACCACATGGAGCTTGACCTATTTTCTGCAAAAGCTCACGATCACAGACTGATTTAGGGCAGTGGTGGATACTGCTTCACCTGCATGTGGGAAGCACAGCTCATCCTCGAGCTCTGAAGCCTGGGTACATTGAAGGGAACAACGGCATCATGGAAACCTTCAGCAGCCTGGCCTGAATGTGGTGCAGGCTGCACGTGGCACACTGGGCCCAGGACTCTGCCTCTCTCTAATACTTTGGACACTTGGGGATGCATTTTTCTTTTACATTATATGAAACTGCCCTCCTCTGCACACATGAGCTTGTGAAGTAAATTCAGAACTAAGTCCTGATTTTTTACTTTTTAGATTGAAGTTGCTCAGAACCTTGATCCTTACTTTTGACTTTGCGGTGTAGGTGTACAACATTTATCTGCACCAGTGATTAAGCTCTCCTCTCTTGTGGAGAGGAACACAAGCTTGTACACACATACATGCTGGCACAGGCACAATGAAAAAGCATTTGCTCCCCCACTGCTCACCTGCCAGCTGGGGTTACTAAACTTTTCCCTTGAAATAAAAATGCTGTGGAATAATAAGTCCCACCTGTCGGCCATTTCTTGTTCTTTTTTCCAGGTCCTTCTGCTCCTTTCATCATAGCTACATGGAAAAGCCTTGATGTGTTATAGCTGTGTGTGCTGGAGTAAAGGCCACCTCAGCTTTTCCATTATAAACCCCAGTTTTGAGGGGTTTATAAAACTCTGCTGCAAGAAGTTTGCTCCAGGGCTGTTACAAAGCAAAGAAATGGGGTTGGAACCAGGATGAAGTTTATTTTTTCTCCTCCTTTCTTAATTAAAATTTGGCAAGTGATTGATCCACAATACAGGCTAATCACTTGGGGTAGTAGTTTGAAAAATGCATTAACGAGAGCTGAGATGTTGAAAAGTCGTTAGGGCTTACACGGTGCCAGGAAGGATTGGAGTAGTTTGTCTTAAAGTTGCCTCTTAAAAAAAATGGTATGATGTCTGCTATAAATTGGCTAAAGCAAGGAAACTCACAAGGAAGGATTTAGGCACTTCCCGCTGTCCTGTGGGTCTAAAAATGGGCAATTTCTAAGCAGAGTATGTTACCAAGCACAGAGACTAAAGGGACACACAAACAGAGCAGGCAAAGAAAGTAAAATTGAAGGAGAGGTGACAGGAGGGATCCAACCAAGAGCCAGCTTCTTGCCAGGAAAGGAACTGAATGCCAAGATCCAATTCTCAACCAAAGCATCAGCCTCCTCTCCCACCCACACCTCCACACAAAGTGTGGAGCTTCTTCTCTGCAGATGCTAATTCCCAGAGAAAGATGTCCTCTACTGCCATTGTGGGGTACCCTCCAGCTGTCAGGTAATGGGGTTAAATCACCAGGGGAACAACTTTTTTCAGAAGTCTCCTCCAAGGGTGGAGCTCCCCCCCACAGGCTGCTGGAGGCCAGAACTGAAGAATGCTAATTAATAACTGGAGAACCTCATGGCAGATGAGAACATCATGAAGGCTCAAGTGCAGCATCCATGCAGCTGCTGACTCAGGACGTCCCTGTGTTGCTGAAGCACTGAGGAATCATCCAGAAGAGCTGCTCTGTATCTGTGCTGTTTTGTACAAAACCACTCCAGCCCACATGGGATATATGGTACTGGAACCTAGAAAGAGTGGCAAGGCTAAGAACGTAATGATTACCAAAGATATAAATGTGTCAACTGCAGAGCACACGTATCTATCCCCTGGAAGCATTTTGTGATGAAGAAGGGTTTTTAGAAGCGATTTTTTCCTGCTCTTGTAGTTGTCATTTTCAAACAAGCTCAAGACAGTCAGGCACAAGCCTGGAGTCAGCAAATACTTGTGGGAAATCCTGGATCTGGCTCGTACAGGTGATGGGAGAAACTCAGTGAACTGCATTTCTCAAATAAACCTGTCCTCGTTCAGCCCTTGCACCCACCAACAGCTCCATCATTGGCAAACAACAGCTTGACTTAGATTCCAGCTCCATTTACTTCATAAAGAAGGATACCAGGGCTTGGGAAATCGCACAACTACAGCTCAGAGATGTCAAAAACTCGCTGACCCATTCCCTGGGCAAGATCACCTCAACCTGAATTACTGCTGACAGACACACATCAACTCTGTTCTCACAAACTTCCAAGGATGAAGGCTCCAAACCTCCAGCAAATCACTACAGCAGATGGCCAATCTTTTCTGTTAGAGAACTCTCCTCAGGAGAAGGAAAATAGGAATCTCACCTACTATTAGCTGTAGGGTCCCTCTCAGTTAATGGGGAAGGATGGAGATGGAGCAGACTCTTACAGAGGGAGATTCATCCCCTACTACCCTGAGACTTGGGCTGCAGTCCAACAACCAGCTGAGGATGGACACCCACCATGAGGACTGTCAATGTTCACCTGCTGCTGCCCAGGCTAAGCCTTGCTCCTGCAACACCATTTCCTCTCCTATCTTTGAAGAACCTGCACGTGTTTACAGGGTTTCTAAAAGGGATCACGGGTAAATCATTCCATGGTCTTGGTTCTCTTAAGGCACCTCCAGGGTCCATTTCTGCAACCCCAACCTTTGCTTCAGGGATGAAGTCTCCTCTGGTCAATGTTTCAACCCCAGAACTTGTAGCCTGACATGCTGAGCTCCAGTATAAAATTATACCTAAGCTAGAGTCCAGCAATCATTTGTAGAGTTAGTGATTAAAAGTCTCTTCCTTGCCCTTACCAACAGAACAGTTATAATTTGGAATTGAACATCAAGAGCCAAAAGTCCAAAAATTTTATTTTCATAAAGTCTAAACATTTTAAGATCCAACCCTCATCAGTTCCCTAAACACTATCAAGTCAGATGCTCAGATCATTATACTATTGTATCCTAGAAAATGTTTAAGCCTTAAGTCCATAAACACATGTGAGCATCAAATTTCACCCTGTCTTCAATACCCTGCAGAGGTTTAGAAGTGCTCCCAGGCACTCTGAGCCTTCAGTTCCAGGGCCTTGTTCAGTACATGATCCTTGCTCTCTCAGACACACTCACACTCTACGTTAATGTTAGGTCTTGGCTGGGCATGTGAACCAAAGGCACATAAGAGAAAGGGGACTTTTCACCAGCATGGATGGCAAGTCTCCAGATTGTTCAAAAGGGGCCGGAAGCCTGACACAACCCGCCTGCTCCAACTCCTATTAACTCCAACAAATTGTTTACTGCAGAACAGAAGAAAAATGCTGCCCCTCTCCTCCAGCCAAGTCTTTCCATGTGTGCTGCACGCGCAGGCTCCCTCCTCCCAACCCCACTGGGGAGCCAGCTTTATACCCAGGGAAAGGTAACAGCAGCGATTATTACACACACTATCCCACAGCTCCTCGCTTGTTAAAAAAAACAAGAGTCTCTTTTGTGCCTGAAATAAAAGGAGATACCTTAATTAGAACAATGCAGGTTGGTAAGCATTAAACACTGAGCCCAGCTGCTGTATGCCATTAAATTCATAAAAAGGGAGGGGGGAAGGAGGGCAGTCTTAACGAGATTACACACATTGACTTTGATCAAGACACAAAAGCACCAAGGCGTTCCAGGGTTTTTATTGCTGTCTTCAGGCTACATTTTAATGGTTACATTAGAAACATGCGAACACAGGCTGGGAGATTTTTTTGAGATGGGAGAGGGAGTGCAAGCATGCCTTGTGAAAAGGCCTGCTTTAATAAATTGGGGGCTGCAGGGAGAGGCTAGGACTGGAGAACACATGAGTAGTCACTTATTAATTGCTTCCCCTATGCAAGTGCCAAGTCCTAACATGATGTCTTGCTGGACTATTCCCATCCTGCTTGCCTGGTCAGCAAAAGAGCCATGTGCAGATCACACACAGCCAGCTTCATCACCACCTTTCTCACGGAATTCTAGGGGGAGATGGCTTCCCCTCTGCAAGGGAAATGTTAATCCCTCAGCACCTGGAGTGCCTTTCCCCATTCTCATGAGCGGCTGTGACTGTTGAATATGACAAAAAGGGACCTGACTGAAGTTGAACTAAGTTGCTGCTGAGCCTAACAACAGCCTGAAATTGGTGCCACAGATTTAGAAGATGACTTGAGGCTGGTGGGAAGAGGAGAGGACAAAGACTTCAGAGTAAAGAAAATGAAGAGGAAATTAGTGTTTTATCCTGTGCTAGTAGCACTGCTGAAAGACAAGGTTACTCTTCACTTAGCAAAGGTGGCAGAGCACATATTCATCCAGACACCTCACAGCTACGTAGCCACATATGTCTTTTATAAGATGCTGCTAAAATGTTTACAAAAGCTTGTATAATGTAAATAGTGACAGGGTGTAGCTGAAGAGCTATAAAATACAGCCCAAGGGATGGCCAAGTTATTGAGTTGCTATTAGTACTCAAGCCCACAGGCACTTCACCATCCTGGTAACTTTTTTTGGACAAGACTTTTAAAAGGCAGGATTTAAAGGAGCATGATCAGCTTAATCGTAATTCCAAGCACACAATGTGTTTTATAAAGTAGAGTAATGCCTTCCAGGAACAAGTTTTTAGGGGTGGCATTCCCTTACATTTTTTGCAACCCAACACTGTATCATCTTGCTAACAGGAGAACTAGAAAGCACAATTGACTATTTTCCACTCCTCAGCCTGAACAAAATGAAAGCTTGAAAATCAGCTGCAGAGGGGACGTTAAAGGCTGATTATAAAGCCCACAGTTTTAACACAGGAAAAGAAAACACTTTCTTTAATAACACCTTAAATTTTAATCTGATGTCCTTTAATAAATGGATAAATTACTACTCTACTGGGTCACCTACTCAATGTTCAAGGTAGTTCCCCATCTTCTAAACAGAATGGCATATGCTTGAAAACCACCCAGTGCTATTCTAAATAACCTAAAAAATATAGATTCACATTATAAAAGCTCCCTTCCATATACTCTCTCCAGAAGATGATTCCCTTTGCTTCAGGGGAATATTATGTTTCTCAGGAGCTACCCATCCCATGAAATCTCAGTCAATTTGGCCTCCATTCTCACACCTTTGCCTCTCTGCATGGATGCCCCACAGGAAATTACTGAAAGGCAAGGTAGTCCCTGGCACAGAGCTCTTCCCACAGCAGAGGAAAAAGCAAGGGGCAGGACGGAACTTGGGTCACAACGACTCAAACAAAACTCTCTCATGTCAAAGCTAGAGTGGGGTGTTAAACAGCCAGGCTTGGGAAATCTGCAAGCACAGCACTCAGATTGTTTAAAATAAAGCAAAAAGCACCCTTCCCTGTGGCAATCTAGAATAAAGTATCTGAGAAGAGAGGAAAAAGGCTGTAAGTCAACAAGAAAATAGTCAAGAGCCTCACCAGAGTCCGCAGCCAGCATTCTTCACAGTGCACATGCCAGCACTGAATAGAAGTCAGGGGCATTGTGTAGGAGTCCTGAGGAAAAGAAGCAAACAGATTATTTCCATAGCAGTGATCTAGTGAATCTTCACTCCCAACCCCATCACAATGCCTTTTTTTGTGGGTAACACTGTCTTGTATTTTGTTTAAAAAGTTTGGTTAAAAGAATTAACTTGCGCAATATGTAAGTTGTATTTTTGTAATGTTTGTCTAGAAGTATCAGAAAGTCTCCTTCAATCCCTTTTCTTGGCTTCCCAGAACTCCTGTTGGAAGCCCATAATCCACTCCACTCAAATGACAACCTGGCTCAGCACAGTTATCACAAAAGCATCTGAAGTTGCTCTGGCCACCTGCCATTATTCTCATCAGAAAGGTCACCAGATCACACAAAAACCAGTGACAGGGTAAGATCAACCCTTATCACAACTCAGCTCTGCAGGAACAGCTTAACTACATCCCAAGAAAGCTGCTGCTATTTCAGCAGACATGCCTTCTCAACTATCTTCTACTACTGCTAACAAACCTCTGGAAATCAGCAGCAAGCTCTTGTCCCTTCTGCACGATGAGTGACAAGGACTGTGCTCCCACACCTCCAAGTTGTGAGCTGGCTGGGAGGGAGAAGCCTGTGCATCAAGCTGAAGTTCCAGAGGGAGCTCTCCACCAAGCAGAATGTTCTGCCCTCAGCAGAACACAAACCCAACAGGAGATGTAGAGCCCTGCAGACTTAGACCATCAGAGGGAGCTGCTGCCCTTCCTGAGAAAGGCCACAGCATCACCAGACAGCACGCAGGACACTGGCAACTTTTAAAAGCTCAGGCAACATCCCTGCTCCCAAATCAGAGAAGGTGAGCCTGATCACAGATTCTGCTCTCTCCTATGTACCTAAATTTGCACATGCAGGAAAAGGATGCTGATATTTGGGAGTTTTCTACAGGAAGGCAGAAAGTCTTCTGAAGTTGGGCCCTTCTTGCCCCTGATACAGAGGGACAGCTACAAATACCAGTGAAACAATGAAATTTGTACAGAAACTTGTGTTGTTAAGACCTTAACTTGGAAGGCTAATTGGTGATGAGTTCCCTCAGACTGCCTGAAAAAGGAGAAAAGCTGCTCCCCTCCTCGGCAGAGATACCAAGACATTTCTGATTCATTACCACAAGTGGAGTGCTACTCACCATGCAAATGAGACATTTATAGCGGTCCCCACGGGAAAGCTGCCTTTCTAACTCACGGACACGAGCCTTTAACGCTTCAAATGTTGTCACTGCAGAGTCTTCTGTAATTCTGCAGAAGATGATGAAGAATGAACATCACTGAGCACACAAGACCGTTAAGAGTTTGGGGGAAAAAGGATCCCACGACAGGTACTGCACAGGAAATAGCACTGTATTCAAACTAATACATCCAACTTGGGTTAAAAGAATTCCCAAAAAGCCTAGTGTGAATTCTTTAAAGTGTCTTTCTAAACACTTCTAAACACCTCACAAAAGAACATAACCAGTGCTGGGGTTGCCAGCTTCATACAGAGCAAGAAACAGACATTTAAAGAATATATATTTTTGTTGGGATTTCTTTGTTTGTTTTCTGCCTTTTTTCTTGTCTACCTTAAGAGATTACTTAGGACCACATGCCTGAGACAAAGTTGTGTGTGTTGCTTTAAAGCTGCCGAGATAACTTTTTGTGGGCAATAGGAGATGTTCTTCCCCTTAGGGAATGGAGGCCTTTGCTGGCCATCAGCCTCGTGAAATGCAAAATCAGCTCATTACACAGGATCAACACAATGGCTTATATTATTGAAAGCCCCAGCTTTTTGATTCCAATACTGAAAGAATGGAGAAATCAAAAGCATTGGACATGGTGCCAACAGGGTGGCTATAAAGGCAGCTTTACAGTCTCAGCTTTCCCATTTCCTAGGGTCATTTTTGATGGGCAGCATTATCTCTTTTGTCACAGAGGCACTGTGCTGAGGCCAGGCAAGTGTATTTTCATGGTTCTGCAAGGCTGGTGAAAAGAGCAACTTGCCAACCTAAAAGCAAGGGCAGACAGCAATGCTTAGCAAATGAAATGCAGGGAGCATTACAGACAAGGATGCATCACTCCCGCATGCTGCAAAATCAGATTTCTACACAGTGTGGGCATAGGGAGGGGCCCTCAAGTATTCCCCAGAAAAGAATTAGAGCATTGACATAAAGGCTTTTACTTTCTTGAATAAAAACCAACCCAACAATTTTCATGTGTGCCAGTGAATTTCTGGCATCTCCAAGCAGACTCCAGCTCAGAAGAATCTGAAGAGCATCTTGACACCAGAAGCTACATCATCAATAACAAGATAACCCACAGTGGCACCTATGTCTTCTACCTTTTTAGAGGATGATTCATCAACAGGTGACTAAAGCACAGGTCTAGTGGAATTACTACAACCAGTAAAGTGAGCTGCAATCTCAGCACTCTAGCTGCAGGCAGGCACTCACTCCTTTGTTCATTAGTCACTTGTCACTAGCATGCAGGGAGGGACTTTGGGTATCTCCCACAAGCTGATTCTGATGGCTTTTCCCAAGGCTTTGGTAACAGAACTAGTCAAAGAGATCTTGGGTGATTTTCCTAATTATGACACTTCAGAAGAAACTGAAGCTGCTGGAATGTTTATGGTTAACTACCAGTGTTTTAAAGCTCCTTCAACTTCACTCCTGGCTTTTTTACTGATGAGACACGCTCTGCATGAGCTAACTGAGATCTTCATCAGGAGATTCATTGCAAGTGACAGCTGACAGAAAATGTAACAATTTTAAACTGCAAAAAAGGTAAAGAAATACAAATGTCCCATGTTAGCCTAGTGGGTGAGGACTGTCTGAGGACAGGGACACTGAGATTCAAGTCTTGGAATCCATAAATATTCTTTGGAGCAAGATGAAAGACTTCCAGTGGGAGACAGTCCTCCCTGCTGTGAAAACACCCACTTGCTCCTGCTCGTTGGTATAAATTATTACCATACCCCAGCTTGAGTTCTCACCCTCAAGAAGAGTTGCTAGCGTTTTCAAAGAAAGGCTAGAAAGGTGTTAGTTTTGTCCAAGGAAGAAACAGATTTATTTATTTATAGCTTGAAGATTATTGTTGGCTGAGCAAACTGTTTCCCTTCCAGTCTGGCCCATCGTTGAACTGATGCTGGCTGAAGACTGCCATTGAAGCTGACTTCATGGAAGCCATTTCTCCTTCCTGCATGCACATGGGCACTGGAAGTGTAAAGGCAGCACGTGTGACTCCTGCCCACAGCAGGTGGCAAGTAGAACCTCAACCCTTCCTAAATTTTCCTTCTACCATCTTTGGAGATACCTGTCCTCCTCAGATGGGTGGGCAACTTAGAAAGAAATGGGAAAAGTTGATTCCTTGAGCAGATACAAATGCCCTTTCATCCCCAGTCCCAGCTCAGTAATAGTCAAAACTTGGAAAGGAAAAATTTGCCACCGCAACTAGAGAAGATAGAAAATGGTTTGTTTATAGAAATCTAAACAGCTGACCCCCATTGGCCAATTTCGGAAAGTCCCTGAGATAATCACACCTGTCCAGTAATAAACGAATGAATCAGAAAAGGAGGCTGAATAGAGGTATAAGCAATAATGCTCAGAGGCTGCCTGATACAATGGCCAATCAATAGGAGGGCTGTAGATCAGGGTGCTAGTTAGCTGGAAAATTACCGCACCGCTGCGTGCGTCACGCTGTAGGGATCCTGGACAATCAATGTGGGAGGTATTGATTTAGTTATTATCACTTCATACGCTCCAGACATTGTTAAATATACATTTATTAACAAGACTGGGGTGCATTGGTAAGAGAGGGAGCTTTAGCCACTGCGATACCTCCCAGCACTGATCAAAGCTCAGCTATGACAGGATTTAAGCTCCATGTTCTCCCTGCGAAGCAAGTTCACAGGACAAATCCTGATGCATAGCACAGTGCTGAAGACACAGCTCCTACTTCACATGAGAGATAGGAGTGTTGGCTGTAAATGAATATTTTGCACTTGAGATTTCAGGAAAACCTCTCAGAGCAGCAGCAACAAGGGACGTGGCAGCCAAGGGTCAACCCAAAGTGAGCGATAATTGCATGGTTGCTTCGGAAAAGCTGGAGGAAATGAGGTCAAGGGAAATAGGGAGAACATTAGTAAATAAAGGAAACTGAAACTACCTCCAGGGATGGAATAAAGACGAGAGTCACTTCCCATGTGTCTGGCTCCCGTGGTGGCCAGCGCACTTGGGACGCATGCCATTCCATTTAGTGTCATTTTACCGTCAACATGCTGCTTGTATCCTAAAGATAAGCATCGCTTAGGACCAACTCTTCCTGCAGCAGCAATCTTGGGAACTCCCTCAGGATTCCCTCTTGTGTGTGCACCTTGTGTGTGCTTGCCTGGAGACAGCCAGGAGCAGCCTTGGGCAGAACTTTTACAGGGTAACGCCAGGGTGGAGTGAGGGTCAGAAAGCCAAGTGCCATGGACAGGGGAAGGCTGTGTACAAGTAACCCTGCCAAGTGAGGCAGAGGGAATTACGGAGAAGGAATTGGCTCTCTGCTTTGCCTTGACCTCATGCTGGATGCAGGAGGACTCTTTAACAATTTTTTGCCTCAGTACTCTGATTTGACGTGTTTGGATAACGTCATTTATCAGCCTCCAGAGAGACCTGCTGAGCACAACGGCTGCCAAGAGCTATACCTTGAGCCCCATGCTTCTCCAGCAGGTGTGAAAGGCTTCACTGACACCTGAACAGTCCTCCCTGGCTGAGGATGTACCAAGAGGGCACCTCCATCCTGGAGTAGAGACTCACTGTGACATCACCACACACAGGGGAGCCTGAGTGAGAATGTTTACACAAGAGCAAGAACAGGAAGGGAGGGCTCCTTGTGGAAGAAGCTGGGTCCTGTACTTCTCCCTGGACTTTGTGGTTAGGTTTTCCACACCTTGGCAGCCACAGCTGAGGATGCTGCATAACAAGAATCAAGTCTGTGAGACTGGGCAGACAGCATGTGATAATTTTCAGTCCTTGTGCCCAATGCATATTTTTCTACTATTCAAAGCATTTTCCTCTGAGCACTGAAAATAAGAACACTTTCTTTCTCTGAGAAAACCCTTGCTTTGTTAAGGTAAAAGGCCAAAAGAAGTGCACAGAAATGCTATGGAAGAGGAAAAAGCACCTATCTGTAGCTTTGAGCAGCAATCGCCTCCTGGGGAATCTCCCCTGGGAAATGGCCACCCCCCTCTTCGCTAAAAAACTTTAACCCAAACACTGGTTATTTGTTAAACATTAGCATGCATGTGATCTTTGTTTCTCCAAATTAAATCGAGCAATTCCTACCCGCTGTCCCAGTGGGCAATCACAAGCAATTCTGTTAATTAAATTATCTCTGATTCTGCAGCTCTGGAATCTCTCAATTGACTAAGTCTGTGCTTTATCATCAACAAAATACTGGACCAAAAAGGAAACAAAAAAATGCTGATGTCAGTGTGATCGGCTTCGGTTAACCCTTCCTAGCTGGGTATTAAGGGCTGCTCAAGAAACTTGTACTGGAACAAGCCCAAGAGCCAGAGCCTTGTACCACAGATACCAGTAACAGCTGTTCACTTGTGTTTCCTTTTCACTGTACAGAAAAACACAAACACCACACTGTCCCTGCATCCAGCATCCTGCCTATTTGAGAGCCACAGAGAGATGCAAAAACTGTTAGCTGCTGAAGAAGCAGGAAAACACCTCAAACAAGCCCCTGCAAATACCCCCTCCTCATCTTATCCAGATCTCATTTGATGTATTCTGCTGTTGAGGAGTCTCCATAAAACATTCCCCTTTGGTTTATTTCAACTGGACATAAATTTTCCTTTCTTCATAAATGGCTACACTGTACACAGCATTCCATAAATTTTTACAATTCCACTGTTTGTATGTATCTTGTAAAAAACGCTTAGCACTGATTAAATGCACCACCAATAAAATTTCACGGGCTACTTTTGACACTTGATATTCTGACCTTCTCTCTTCCTCATACATTTATTTTTGCTTTCCTTTGCCTGTAACACTGGCAGACTGACAGACTGGCAGTGAGGAAAATGTACAGTACCACTGACAAACCTGAAAGTGATATATTTATTTTTAAACAAAGCCTTTATCCTCCCTTGTCCAAAGTGGAGAACCCAGCAGAACATACATGCCACCTCCCTGCACCAAGGGCAGAGGTCATGTCACTAGCAGCTTACATATCATAAATATTAGAAACAGACCGGTCGATGCTTTGAAGGCAAAGTCAAGCTAAAGTAAGATTCCAGGAGCAGAGAAATTGCCCCAGGCCATATCCAACCTCAGTTGTAGATGACAATTACCATAACCACAGGAGTAACTACTACACTGCAGGAGAGAAAGCCCGGTACAGTCCTTGCTTTGTGGGGCACAAATCTTCAAGACTTGATAAAACGACCCCAACATCAGTGCACAATGATGCAACTACAAGCCTTCTCTCATAGCCAATTTACATCTGGGTGAGAGGGCAACTCTTTCAGAGAAGAGATCCAGTTTTATTAGCCTGTAACATGCTGTGCACAGCTCTGTGACACCCAGGAGCACTGCAGAATGGCAGAACACAGTGATGCTTTCTCAGCCCTCACTCATACATTGTCTTCAACACAACTCCCTCACAACCCACTTTTCAAACACTAACTATAAACACCCCTATGTTTTTCGGGATAAGAATTGCATTAGTTTTCAACCTGATGAAATAATCTGTCCCCACTTTCAATTTAGCAAGCATCACCTGCAGCAAATACGAGTGCTACAGATACAAGGACTTTATTCTGGCAGCTGTGGGTGAGCAGCACTCAAGCCAGCGGGAGATCCAGACTGAAAGGACTTTTACACTTATTGGAGTGCAAGAACATAACATAAAGCTGAAAAGGCCCCTTTGGTACTAACAAGCAAAACACTTAAACTGACATGTAAGTTTTTAAAAAGAAAAGTGACAGGTGGCTTTAAAAGAAAACAGGTACAGCTCAGGCATTTTCAGTATCTTAAGTCTCTGGAAGAAGCCCAGTGTCAGGCAGATTGACTGTGAATCACCCCACAACATGTGGGCTACCAGACTGCCACAACGTACTGAGATTTTATTTCACTAGATGAGCTGGTTATAGCAGAAGGGGTTTGCATGCCTTGATGCAGAAAACTGCCCAGCAAAGCTGTTTACAGAAGAGCCATGTCAAATCACACCAAGTGAAGTTTAGACCTTCTAAAGGGTCTGCAAGACTGCCAATGCTAAAAGCAAATCTCCTGGCAAGACATCAACATTTTAGGAGTTGGCTTCCCCTTTATTTAGCTAAAAATCCCATTTATTTAGTTTATTTGTTTTTAGACTAACCTCCTTTAAAAAGGCTGACTTATAATCCTGTAAAACATTGTCACATGTATTGAGGAAATTGGCAAGGATGCTAATTTATTGTCCTCTAGGAAAAAAAAAAGCCCTCTTTCCTTGATTAATGTATGTTTTTGTATTGTAAGATATTAAAGAATGTTGCTTCACCTGTAATTATAGAGAATAGTTTACTCTGGCAAAGTGCCCTGGCTTCTGGTTGCCAAGTTATGAATAATGCAATGTTCCCCATTCTAATTTCCGTGTTCTAAGTTGTGAATTTGGAGCAGGGTGCATGCAAGGGCACACACACACGACTCCGAGGCACTCTCAGTCACGAGTGCCTCTATTTTATACTTGCTTGCACAACTTGTTAATAGTGGCATCTGCTTGCCAAATTCAGAGTTTGCTTCTGACTAATTTTATCTTGATGCAAACCAAAAATGTTGTCTCTTTTTTCCCCACAGAGGAATTATTCCTCTTACACTTGCATGCACCGTCGCAATGCCACTGAGGGGAGCTTACCACTCCAAGAAGGCGTTTTAAGCTGCATTTAGTAAGGACTTGGGTAAAGATTCCCTGAAGAATTTAATGACAGAAGAATTCATTTTGCTTTCATATCTCCCCCGCCTCCATAACACAGAACCCAACAATGTCTTTACAGAAGCGGGAAGTAAATCCAGGCGCTGGCTCTTTCTCTTCCCTTTTTTGGCCCGTGTTTTGCTGGGACACATGTGCCCAGCCCCAATCAAAACAGAGACAGATGGCACCGCTGATCATTCAGAATAGAAGGAGCCTCAGAGTCAGCATGTTTAGATGCATTTGTAGGGCTACGCAGTATCCACTGGCCACTGGGACTGATTTAAAAAGGCGGCGAGTGAAAGTCTGAGCTTGCGCCAAAATTTTAAATGTGCCATTTGAGCAATTATGGTTCAACATGAAAGCTGGGAGAAAGAATGCATGGGTCATTCTGATTAGATTTAGAGACTATGTTCCCTGTTCCAAAGAGAAAATAAATGCAATCCCACTGCTTTACTGGAGCAGATTTGGTGATAAAGGAAAAAGCCATGCTATGGAAAAGTGGTTTGCTGCAGCAAGGTTTTGTTGAGGCAGCACAGGCTGAATCAGAAAACGATTCTCTGAACAATGTTCCTAAAGAGAACTAATTACTCATCTAATGTGTTTATATCTCGAGTCACTTTTCAAATGTGAATCTTCATCCTGGAGACCCCAACTGTATTTCTAACAGATCTGTGAAGGTGCATTGTGGTCTCTATCTTAATACAAGCTAGGGCCACAAAAGGCAGGAGTTGGAAATGGAAAATGCAGCTGCTCTCCCTGCTGAGGCACACAGGCTAAAGGTTCCAGCCTACGGACACTTGCCTCCATCCACAAGTAAACATGTTTGGATTATGACCAAGCTCCATGTATAGCTAGGCAGGTCTATTTTTCTACTGGAAGACTTATGGCAGCTGTAACTTGTCATCTTACTGTGGCCTGGAGCTGGTCTAGGATTATTGGTAGCTTTGGCTGGACGATCAGGGCACAAAATTATAAAATATCCATGAAGTAAAAGAGGAATAGCAAATTCCTAGGGCTGAAAGTTGCTCAGAAGGTTGGACATGCAGCTGAGTCTTGCAGCCAGCCTCTGTGAGCAATTAAATAAATGTCTTCTACTCCCACGGCCCCCATCCAAATGACTGAAATAAACAGGAAATATCTATGCTACTACAGCAGCACTTGGATTCATCTATAGCCTTTTAAGGGCTTTACTGTGGAGGTGATATGCTTTCCAGAACCTCCATTCATGACTGCTGATTGGAGGCACACAAGGGCAGTGCGATGACACATCCTCCAGACAGCTTCCTACAACTGCTGCTGCCGCCCTAGAACTTTTACACTGTTGCTGTTTCCTTTGCAGGGAAAGAAAGGATCAGAATTAGAATCATTTAGGGTAATAGTGCCTTCAAAAAGAAACACGAGGCCATTAAAGGAGGCCAGGGCACATTAGTATCATATAACCAACTGTGGTCCCAGAGCTAGAAAAGGAAACTAGCAGCTCAGTGGAAGGACAGGTCATGAGCTAGCTATCTGAGGGAAAAGCTGGAATGCTTATGCAACTGTGTGGGAAACAACAGCTTTTTGCAGACAAAATCATCAACAATGAAGAAAGAAGATAATGCAGAAATAGGATGAAGTGCCTGTAGCAGTGGAGTGTAAGGTTAAGAAAAGCATCAACACTGAAGTGACGACAAAAAGTCAACATGGATATTAAACTACTTTAATTACATTACTTGCTATTACTTTGTTTCTGTAAAGGCAGTGCTGGGTTCTGTGTTACAAAGGCGAAGGAGATATGAAAGCACAATAAATTCTTCTGTCATTAAATTCCTTGGGAAATCTTTACCAAGCTCCAACTAAATGTGACTTAACACTCCTCCTTGCAGCAGTAAGCACCCCACAGTTGCATGCACAACTGTGCATGCAAGTGTAAGAGAAAGAATTACCCACTTACAGTTGTCCCAGATACGGTTTAACAAGAACTAACAAAACCGGTCCTTTTTAAAGTACTATTTCATATTTATACTTACTAACTGTAGCCTAAGAAAGGCATAAACTACCAAGAGCTGTAATTACAACCATCCTGTTGTCATACAGCAGCTGGCACAGCACAAACACTTACTGAGTCCTGCCACAACAGTCAGTGAGTGCCAAGAAAAGCAGTAGCCCTGTCACCACCAGCATACAGCCAGCCTGTGCAGCCAGGGTTGCCCCTCAACAGATGCAGGAGAGAGACAGCAAGCTGGCAGCGGATGGGGCACAACACGATCCCTTTTCTGCTCTTCAAAGGAACATTTTAATCCAAACTGGGAGTACAGGCTACATAAAGATAATAGTTACTTTTCTCTTGAGAATATCTGGGCACCACACAAACATTTCCTAAAAAAAAATAGTATCAGTCCCTGACTCTTAATTCTTGCAGCATAGCTAAGGGATGTGAATAAACAGTCACATCCTCAAAGTATTTTCAGAAGGAAAATGGCAAGATCCACAATGCTCCATCAGAGACAATGTTAAACACAACAGGCTAATTTTAGGGATGAGTCCTCTCTCTGACAAGCTGCTCACACATCTGAAGGGAGAATTCGGTTGCTAGAAGGCAGCTGTTTGTGTTTTATAAGGTAAAGTTTCTCTTACCTATGGAATAACTCCAATATTTCACAGGGAATCATCATCCATCTAACTGAAGTACCCTCTAACAGACCATCAGCCTCATATCCCCTTTGAAATAGCACAGCTGAGCACTTGCTGGGCCACGATTTATTTTTTACCTTCTAAGACATCTTGGTAACTCTATAGCTCAATAGTGACAGTCGAATTTCACACTGCGATAGCCCCCCATCGATTTTTCATTCCCAGGAAGCAACTCTACAAATTAAAGTTAACAGCATTTCTGGAACTAAGAAAAGAAAAAAAGAAAAGAAGGGGCGGGCAAAGAGACATAAATTGCAAGATGCCTAAACCACGCCCCCAACGTAGGAATAAAATTTCATCCTGGGTTTTCCACCAGTTATGGGATAGGGATGCAGAACCTACTGCCCCTGAAGCCAGCAGATGCCTTGGGTTTGCAGATGCTTCAACTTAAAAACATTACAGGTTCAACAGAAATAAGAGTCCCTTCCTATATGAAGATGTCAAAATCTATAGAAAACTGCCTCAAGGCATGAAATTAGACCAAACCTCTGGACAACGCTGCACTAAACAGAGGTACCGCCTACCCCCAAGGTCTGAGCTTTTACAGTCACAGCCTGCCTTGCTGAGCTTCCTTATCACTGGCCAGTGAAGAACTGGACACTGATACAATTTCAGTTTGCACAGTGGTTGTAATGTTTGAGACCATTACTGGCACATGCAACTTCTCTCCAACACTTAAAAGAGGGAGCAGAATAAAGAAGCAGAGCCCAGCACTCTGCTCTCCGCTGTCACATCCCAGAGGATGAAGTAATGCCAAAGCCTCACCTCATAAAGACATGAAGCATCTATCACCATACCCTTTCAACACCAGTATACAGTACCAATACAGTATTACATACTACTGAATTACTGAAAAGGAGTAAAACCTAATAAAGATAAAAATCTGGACACAAGCAGCACAGCCCAGCAGCTCTTTCTCAGTCTTTGACAATCTCACACTTCAGTTCAGTGTCCTAATCCTCTCCCAAGTTCAAGTGGACTGCTCTAGTACTGGACCCACCAGCAGCATCATGCTCTCGGCTTAGCAGAGCACAAAGCGTTAGTTCATTTACGACTCAAGTTAATTTTTTACGTCTGTCTTTGCTATGATATGTTCTGTCTCCCAGCCTACTAATGGTGTGACACCTACTAATGGTGGAGAAGGGATGGCTAGTGCTTCTCATATGGTGTGAATTCTCAACAGCTTCTGTTTTCCTCTGACATACCAGCTTAAGTGTGGCTCCTTCCTTTTCAGGCCCCTGCTAATCCTCTGGCTTCACAGTCCACTCCCGCCTGGACATGTCTGCCTGTGAGCTGGGTCTCCCCAACAGACACTGCTACCTCCCTGACTGCTCTCACATGCCTGTCTCTTTGCACAAGGACCCCAATCCAAACTCTGTTTAATTTTAACTGATGCTCCTCCTTGTGCTGCTGCACCAGAGCCGACATTTCGAAACAGCTGGATTGAAAAGAGACGAGATGGGGGGGGAAGGGGAAGAAAGAGGAGACAGGAAAAATAGAACAAATACAATTGCTTGTCTCTAAAACCCTCTTTTTAACCCAACAAGCGTCTCATCCAATGAAGCATGATAAGCATGAAGTGTTATATAAAGAAGATAATTATAAAGGGATTTAATGCTTGGCAGGCTTGTACTGCAAGGTTCAGAGCAGAGGTAGCATACTCACTTAAACAGCCTTGTGTCCGGGTTTGCTATTATGCGGGCAGCATGGCTGGGGCCAGCAGAATCAGAAACAAGATTTAAAAAAAAAAAAGCACAGCCCCCTTCCCAAGGAGGATGGCAGTTTCAGTCCCACCTCCTTCCACTTCTGTCCCATCCCTGATTAATGATGTTGTCTGCCTGATTTATGACCCACCCCAACAGATTAGAGTTTCCCTCTTCAACCTCCCCCCCTTTCACCCCTCCCAGAAGGCACAGCCACACTCCGCTGGAAATATTAGAGAATTATTAAATAAACATTCATACGTCATGTCTCTTCCCATACTGAGCTCATCGTAGTCAATGCTCAGCGGCCAGGCCCTGTTTGCTTTGGGGCTGACACCAAACAGCTGGAGTGATTCATGGAGAGGCTGGCTACAATGCTCTGTGCCATATATCATGCTCGCAGCGCTCCCTGCCCCGGCGGAGATAAACTGATCAACCACAACGGGCTGGAATGAATTTATGACAACACAAAATTGAGGAAAACAAATGGGAGGTGACCCAGTGGGCCACTAACCCAGACTCTCTCGCTGGCCTGCAATCTAGTCTGGTAGCAGAAAGCAAAATTGAACATTGGCACTCTGAATTAAGATGCTGGCTTTTAACCCCGGGGAACCTCAGTTTCAAAATGGCACCAGACCCTCACAAGGCAGAGAGAAAGACTTTTTGTGGGGAAGGTGCTTTTTGCAGCTCTCTGTGAGCAGCATTTCTTCTGCTGAGAGTCCGACGTAGTGGAGGCGTCAGGGAGGGTGCCTGGGCAATTGGGGACCAGCTGCTCTCTGAGCAAAGCTGCATCTCAAGCTGAGGTAAACAAGCACTGCACTGGCTGAGCTTTGCCTTGGCAGTGGCTGGGGCCTTCAGCAGACAGGCAGGGCTCAGATGGTGTGATGCCCCTTCATCTCTCTCCAAGAGCCTTCAGCAGCCCACATCTCTTCCAGACACCTCACAGTGGCAAGATTAGAAAATCTCAGCACTGACACCTCAGTGCTGGGAAGGAGAGCTGGGACCAGCACCATGTCTCCCACTACCCCTGGCTGACACCTGAAGTTCAACACTACACAGATGAAATCAACTTGGTCCAAGTTACTGATGATCTGGCACAGCACAAGGAGAAGAGCAACAAACACAGACTTCTCCCAAACCCCATCTAGCTGTTCTACATGCAAGAGACTCTCCCACAAAACCCCATGTTTAGATTAATTTAAACTTGCTTAAGTGAAGAAATTCAACTGCGTGCCAAAAGGAGAACTGCTCACTGTACTTTATTAATGAATTAAAAACCAAACAAAAACACACTACTCTCTTTGCCTGGACTTATTTTTGGAAGAGGGGAGGAAGGAACGTCATTCTTATAAGAGAAGGATCAATAGGCAGATCACTGCTAACTCTATTAGCCACTGCTCTAAACAGAGAGCATGGCTGACAGAGGTGCAAAGCCATGTACTTCTGGACAATTTTAAAAATGCTAATCAGATGCTACACAAGGTTTAACATGCCAATCAATAATGCTCAGATTTAAAGGCAAAAATTGAAGTTACAAACAATGGAGTAAAGTGATGCTGCCAAAAACTTCCTGTAAGCACCACCCAAAACAAGAAAAATGAAACCAATTTAGCTCCAGATTAAGAAACAGGAACTAGAGATGAATCAATTTAGCCTGTTGGGCTAGGTCGCCATATATCATAGCTCAGCAGTGGAGTGGGAAGCAGCCAGACAGTGAGAAACCCTTCCCCCTCCTTTTCTGTGGGCTTCTAGCTCTGATCCCTGTTATCAATTAATTTAACAGAACCCCTCTACACAGACAAGCATACAGAGCATTCAGACTCCTTAAATGGCAGGACAGAAACTATTTATCACACATGAATCTCAAAGGAGAGAAAAAAAAAGGCAGCTAGGAATTCTCCACCTGAAACACCATCTTGTTTTCTGAACCTTGGTGAAATAAAGTACCTTAAACGAAAAGGTCCCTCGGCTACTTTCAAAAATTAACATTATTGGAAAGACTGAACAAGACATTTAAGGCATTTCCTGTAATTTCTTTTGGGTTTTACTGACTTTTAGCAGAACAGAAGCTTTAGCAGGCAAGGTTATTGCAGAGCAAAGTGTGTGTGCACAGACACACACACATGCTCGCTCTCCACACTTCACAGTAGCGTTAGCATGAGAGTTGTTTGGAAAGGATGCTGGGACCCTTCAAAAGGTGCAAGCTAAAGCCTCTTTGATCAGATTATTAAAGCTATGTCAATTTTATCACTTGAGCTCAAGTGTTCTGGAAAATGTCAAATCCTTTCAGCTCCTACAGTTTAAAGATTTTCAATAGAAGTGGATCTGGGAGGATGGAGGGCTCCTGGGCTGACAGGCAGGAGGCCCAAAGGGAAGCCAAGCAGCAGCTGAGACAGAGGCTGACAGATTAGGGCAGAAGGGATGAGTCCTTGCCACCAAGACAGCATGCAATGGTTGGCTCACTCTAAGGACAAAGCTGGTTCTGCACTGACCTGCAGGCTCTCCCAGACTCAGTGGTCCTTGGCCAAAGTCTGCTGACCGAGAAGCATCGAATGGCAGCCAGCCAACATTTGAGACATGCTAATAAAAGGGCTTGTAAAAAAGAAAGTGCCAAGACAGCAAAGCAGTGTTAAAGGACCCTCTACAGCAGGGAGTTTCCCCAGTCAACTCTGATTCTGAACATACACTCTGCCAGGCTGCCTGAAATGTCAGAGATCCAAAAATGTGCCAGGGATGCAACCTCTCAAGTCAGGACCAGGGGCAGGAGGAGAATAAACTACATTAGAAAAATGACAACTTTCTGTAAAGTCAGCTTAATGCTATACCACTAGATTTTTCCCCAACCGAAACTATCCATGGATGTCATCCCAAAATGTAATATTTAAAACCCACCATTACATTATTGCTTCCACCTCATTCAAGATGTTTGGTTTCTCACTTGATCTTGGGACAATGTTTTATATCAGGCAATAACTTGAAACACTGTCCCATCCCAGCTAATGCAGTCCTGGCAGCAGAGAACAGCCAGCAGTTTTAGGCTTGAACCATCAAATCTGCCTGAGCATCTGCCCCAGCAGCAGGTGGAATAAGGTTTAGGACGGAGCTTGTTACTCAAATGGACAGTGCAGATAAACCCATTTATTTCTATTTCAGACTACACTGCAGCACACTCAGTGAGCAGAAAGGGACAGGAAAGGAGATGCCCAGCAGTCCCTCTACTGCTGTATATTCAAATACCGGGACTTAAACTTCTGAACCACTGAAAGAGCTGCAGGTAAAAAACTCAGAAACTGAGACATTATTTTTGTTAGTAACCATACAAAGGCTCAATATAGATCTTAAGGAAAAAGAAATTCCCCCTCTGAGACTTCTTCCAAGTAACAGTGCTGCTAGGGGGGAACTGCCTTTTGTTGAGAGATGAAAGGTGGAACATACAGAAAGAAAGCATGGATATATCTATTTACATAATTTAAAAGAAGGCAATTAGCAGTGGAGAAGCCGTTTGGAAGCTTTGCCCAATTCCATGCCAGTGGGTACCTGCCCTCACAGATATCTGGTGGAGAACTCCCCACAAGCCCTCTGTGAACACAGCAGTAGTGAGTGCTCCAAGTTCAGGTTTTTTGTGTTGCAGCACAAGTTCCCTTCTCAGTGGTAAAAGCTTCAAATATGCCTACCTTCAGATTACCACTGCTGCTGGAAGCACCAGATGGGACACTATGGTTTTTAAAACAAGAAAAGGGAAGCTACCCACTTCACACTCACTTTTCAATGTCACTGTTCTTACAGGTCTTCTGCATGGTCTCCTGTTTACTGCTTTCACCATTACTCGTTGAGGGCATTTCTGTTGAGGGAAGAACAGAAAAAATAGTAAGAAAACATTAGATGATTGTAATGAAATAATCTGAGCAAGTTACAGTTTCAGAGGACCCCAGTGAGTGATTTTCATGCCAGTTCTTGGTAAGAGGGAGAGGTGACTGATGCTAAGTGTCCCTGTCTGGCGGGGGCCCTCTCTGGACAGTGTATTTCTATGATTCAGGGCTCAAAATACAACCCCTGCTCTTTCCTCACTTCATTGCGATCCAAACCCCACTGATGTTGCCGTTGTTTAAGCCAGGATTTAATTCAGAAGGGTCTATGCAGCTGCCACATGGAAGTGTACTAGAAAGGTGTGTTTGGCGCAAATCCAGTCAGCCCAGACCCTGCTCTCAGCCTCTCCCATTTGCTGAGACCTCACAGACACAAGCAGGAAAATATATGCCAGGTAACTAGAATGACAGAACAGTCTGCTCATCACAGCTGCTCCCAGCACAGGAGAGGGTGTGAGACACCAGCTGGAGATGAGAAGATGAACCAGCCCCAGGGTTGTAGGTTCAGCACCCTGGATTCAGGTAAAAGGTATGAAGAAAACAGCTCACAGCAAATGTCATCAGGGCTGCCTTCTCATCACCTCTGTGGTTGTAGCTATTGAGGCTGATAATACCTACAAGCAAGTGCTTCTACATCACAGAACATAAATGTGATTGCCTATCCCACAGAAGAAAATGCCTGCGATAGATATCTTGTGTTCTCCATTTAACCATCATGCCCTTGGCAAAACTGGTTCAACTCCCTTCCCCCACTCCCACCGGCAAGTAGTTATGTCTTGTAGGTGCTTTCAATGCTGGGAATCAAATGCCCAAAGCATGACAGGAACAGAACAGGGAATAAAATCACTGGGACATGTCTCTTCAGGTCGCTGAGCTTCAGTTTCCTTCCTAAGGGAGCTGGAGCAGCACTGCCCAACTCTGGAAATGGATGTGGCATCTACAGCTGGAAAGCGCCAGGTTTTATTATTCTCATATTTCCACTAGGTTGCTGCTTACACTTGAAGTGCTGCTGGCATTGAATAAAAACCCCCAGCAGTT
Organism: Hylia prasina; assembly: GCA_013397195.1. Taxonomy (NCBI): domain Eukaryota; kingdom Metazoa; phylum Chordata; class Aves; order Passeriformes; family Sylviidae; genus Hylia; species Hylia prasina. The sequence goes on from VYXD01000684.1 coordinate 110,615, forward strand.
GAATGGGTTTAACACTTCCCCCTTCCTTCTCAATGCGATGAGCTTTCAAGTGATGTATGCAAAGGTACATATTCACATTAACTCATTTGCTCTGGAGTCTCAACTATAGGTCATGATGTCAGACAGACCTAGAGTTTCCACTCCAAAGGTGAAGGCTTCAGAGCAATAGGCTTTTCTTGCCATACAAAGGCCAGCAAGGACAAGACATACCCAAAAGAGACAAGACTTTAGCATATCCTCTCAAAGAAGGGACGATAAGAAAGCAGTTGAAAAAAGCCCAATAACAGGTGCACCTGTGTAGTTTAAACACGCAGGAGCTGAACACCACCATCACACTGTCAGGCTCTGCTGGCTCCCTCTGTAATACAGCAGTTTGCCTTTCAGTGACATGACATCAAGTCAATCCAAACCCTATCTCTCATCACTGTACCAGTTACGGTGGTATTTTTGGGAACTTCCCCAGCTGCCATTATTGACAATTAATTGTGTTGTAAAGTTTCAAAAAGGTAGTGTGGTTTTATGTACATACATATCTGATGACACCCTTCAAGAGCATTAGTAACTACCTCTAAGTACTGGCAAGCAGAAGACATGGACTATCTATCTGCCCTCCTGTAGTATATAAATTAACAATGTACAATTTCAACACTCACCGTCACTGGCCCATTTAGAAAATTCCGGTGTTATTCGAGTACTTGGTGTGCCACCACTAAAAGAGAAAAGGACAATATGCTAAAGGTTGAATACAAAAAATTTTGCTGCTCAGGAAAAGCTACCCCTTCCACCAACCACTTCTCTCAATACTTCTATCCATTAGTCTAAGTTTCAAAACGTGAGCAGATGGCCAGCCAAAAACCATGCTCATGCTTCATGGCATCAGTGACACTACTGCTTTCCTACAGAAACTTGACAGAATTTCAAAGTGCTTTTACATGCAACATCACCTCTTGTGTTGTTGAGATGGGCAAACAAGTCCAGAAAGTGCAAGGAAAGAACTTGTCCAAACAGCAAAACAATGTGTTAGGTGCAAGTCACATGAAGGGACTGTATCTCCTGGCCTCGGGTCCTCAGTTTTCTCACCAAGCACCGTAGCCACTGATAACCAAATATCCTCCTGCTACAGTACCAGGCTCCTAGCTGTGAAGGAGCTTCAGCATCTTTGAAGCCCTGCTTTTGGACTAGCATGGTTATCAAAGTACTGAATGGACCAATGGTTTGGATCCAGTGTGGCAAATGCCACTTTTCTATGGAGTGAAACCTAATTTTGAACTAGTGTTTGCGACAGGCTAAGCAGTAAGAAAACCTCATTTCACTGCTCTATCAATCACTTCAACCTTGACCCCACAGGATCACCCAGTGAAAGAGATAGAGGGGTAATTTAAGTCCTGTTTTATGCAGGGCAGAGGGCTTAGAAAGCAATCCTAGCTCCCTGTTAAGACTCATTTTATTTGCCTGGAATGCTTCCCTGAGTGCCCCGAATACTGGCTGCCTACATTCTCCACATAGGTGTGTGGGCAGAGCACGCATCCTGCCCCAACTCAGAGCTGAATATAGAAGGGTTAGTTTGCACACCCTACAACATGTAATGGGATGCAATGAAGTCACACGTGGGGTGCCAGACTCCTGCTGTGCCAACCAAGATACTGATGGCATCACACTGTACTGCTAAGAAGCCACATTTCATCATGGAGCAAGATGATGCATAAGGCCTTAGTCCAGCACAGTTTCCTCACTGCCAGAATTCATCCTCTGTCCAGCACTATTCAGGGCAAAGATGGCACTGGCTGGCCAGTGGGGTGGCTCAGAGAGGGAGAGTGTACAGAGAGGCTTTACTGAGGCTGCACAGCTAGAAATGGAGACCCACCTGTTGGACTATGCTTCTTTGTAAGTCTCATTGCAACCCCTGCACTCAAGTGAACGGGTGTTTTCCACAAACTGAGACTCCCTAAAAGTAACGAATGCACTAATTTAGAAAAGCATGATACTTACTTTAAAACAGCACCTCGAAGTGCCTCCCTTTCTTTGGCTTCACCTGGCTCTTCTCCAGTGCAAGGGATAATGTCTGCCTCTGTGTACCTAAGCACAAAGTGTTAAGGAACATACAGCCCTGCTGCAGACAGTGGAAAGGCTTTTCAGATGGTTAGGACACTGGGATATAAAACAAATTAATTCCACCTGGGAACACCTTAAAAAAAAACCGAGGGGTTGTTATCCATGAAGGGGCCTGCTTTTAAATTCTGGATTAAAGTTTTGTTTTAGGTGGAAAGAAACAGTAATCTTTTTATAGTGACATGAGTCTACAGCTTCTTGGAAAAAGAAAAACCAGTTCCTGAACCCATGCAAACCTAACTTGCACGATTTCACAAATTCTATTTGAAGTACAGAGTTCTTTTACCAGTGGAGGGCTGGAGCTTCAATCCTAAAGGCTGGTACAGATTTCAATAAAATCTAATTCTATAGCTGTACACTGCCCCTCATCACAGCTAAGGCAGTGTCTGTCTAATGCCCTTGCAGGAATTCTTCCTTGATGCCTATTACAACTGTTGTGGGGCAGAAGTGTGCTCACAGCTCTCCCAGAGCTGTGCCCAAAGAGCCTGCTCCCAGATGGAGAAGGTCCCAAAATCTGCCTTTAATGATAGTTCTGCCCATGAACTGTCTCATGAAAGGGGAAAAAAAAATATCAAATCTCTCAGAGTGGAAGGTGAACAGCGCTTACTGCACAAACCCCTTGAAAATGAAAGGGTGTCTTGTGGAAAATAACCTCAATTCCTACCCATGAAGCAGAAAAAAGCTATCCATATAGAACAAACCTAGATGGAGGCAACAGACTGTTTATGAAACAGAATAGAGAAACTCTAACTGATCCCTTGCAATGTCTCCTATAGACTTTATCCAGGTCTGAAGTAGCGGTGTCTCAACAGTAGGATCTCAAACTACTGAACTAGGGAACCTCTCCTAGTTCAAATAACATAGTAACTGGTGAAGGCTGTGTCATTTCCAGTTGGGCTGAAAACAGATTATCCACCATCTCCCAGGGCAGATGCACCTCTAGATTCCCTCTGGGTAAGAGCCTTTCAAAAACGATACTGTGGTTTCCCGTATTCGAGTGTGTCGTCTCCATCCACATCCAGGTCAGCGTCACTGTCTGGATTCTCCTTCCCGCTGCACATGATAAACCCAGAACCTGAAAGAAAATGAAACATGGATGAGCACTTGCACTGGAAACAAAGTGCAGGAGATCTCCCAAGAAAGGGGCTACAGCACCAGTTTGCAGGCTGTCCTTTACCCTTAACAGCCTCATAAAAGGTGGCCTCTCCAAAAACTGCACAACAACACTCACAGAAATGTTCTAACTTTCTAGATTTTATGCTCTAAATGCCCCCAACATTGAAAATGGAACATTCTTGACTTTTAGCTCTCCACATGAATTATTTTAGAATTGAAGTCACTGTAAGGGTCTTTCTCAAAGGCAGAAAAAGCAATGAAGCTAAATAGGAAAGATCTCTTTTTCACAGAAGTAGTTAATGCAAAATCCACACTACAAGCAGGTAAGAGAAGACCACAAGGACGTCCTGAATTACTTCTTAATTCAGATGCAGAGGGCAGGCAGAAGCTAAAATACAATTAGAAACATATTTTCCATTTTAAAGTATCTTTAGTCATGGCTTATTTTTAAAATTTAAAACATTTAAGAACAGCAAACCTGTTTCTATAAGAGGGGAAAAAATCAGACTTCTGTCATTAACAGCTCCTTACAAGCACTTACATGAGCAAATTGCAATGCAACTCATCAAGTGTTCTGCTCTTCCTGCACAGGTGGAGCAGGCACACATCCAGTCCCAGCTCCAGCAGGAAGCAACCACTTACAGTTCCACAGGAGGCTGACTGTGCACCAATTCCCACTTTCTAACAATTTCTACATTTACTTTGGTCCCCAGCATTTTGTAAACTGTAACCAGGCTTCTTTTAATTGAATCTGCAAAAACACCTACAAAGATCAATCTTCACATGGTATTTTCTGCCCAGGGTTTATTAATAGAAGGGGAACTACAGAAGACATATTCACTCTTTATGAGAGCTAACACTAAATATGCTCTCTGCTATAAGACTGGATATTAAGCAAAGACCTCCTGAACTCTAGGGTGTTGGTTGCAAGGTCCCCATTTGTGTTCAATTTTGCAGCAGATCTAAGTTGTTTGGGTACATTAGCTATGCAGATAGAAATGTACTCACTACAGCTGCCTCCAGTATGCTCCTTCACTTAACACCCCTGTCCAGACAGCAGAGCTGGACACCTGGCTCAGACAGGAGTACCTGCTGGAGCCTGAAGGACCTGGCACATCCAGAGGGCTGGTGACCTAGGCCTGTGACAGACCAGGGAACACATCCCAGCTGCAAAGATTTTAAGAGTAAGGTAGATATTGCCTTAGCCTTGCCCCAATGCCCCAAATGGGCTACGTTCCTGTCCTGTGATTGTGGTTCTAAATGCAGAACACAGGCTAAAATTATTGCAGAAACACTGAATATTATATGCATGCCTGAAGAAGGAAGACATTCCAAAGCATTAGGACAGCCTTTTCAGGCCTTCAGATGTGTGAGTCTGTTCATCCCACTGGGTTCTCACCAGCACACTTAACATAAGCCCAGAAGAGTGAACTGTATTTCTAATGGTCTGCATCTGTGCAGACAGCAGGGCAAAGCAAAGGTCTCATTTCCAAGGATACCATGCAGACACAGTTCTTTACTGTCGCTCTCCAGGAACGGATGCTCTCACTGATTCATTAAGCCCCCAATAAAATTTGTTTATATGGATTTGATATTTCTCTTCCCTGAATATCAAGAAGGTCCTTAACGAGTGACAACTGTAGCATGACAATGATTTTAAGACTAACCTTTCCCTAGAAGCATAAACTACCTTTTACTTCAAAGTAAGTGCCAGCCTTAATTTTTAGCAGAGGTAACACAACTAGCACCAACAATGCAGCACCCACCTCTGTGCCAGGTACCGTGGGAGCCATGCCTGCAGGTCAGTCCCATGGTGTCACTGGGATAGCCCTTTTCCAGAAACCCCCTTCAGAGTGTTTCACATACTGGCTGCACACTGCCAGCCAACACTGGTCACATGCTGCTGCCTCCTCTTGCTGCAATATCTCATCTAGTAAATCTTGACTCATTCAGTTCATCACAATGTTTGGGAGAAGATTTAGAGGGGTAAGAGAGACCTGTCAAAGAAGCTGGATAGTCTTTCAAAGCTGCTTTAAAAGTCAAGAGTGGGCGATGGGGTGGTAATTTATAGGCATGGCATTTAACCTACAGTAACACCATCCCCTGCACCTGGCATTACTTTAGCCCATCACTTCTCAAAGGCCATAAACTTTGGACACACAGGTCTTCATTTTTCTTGTGGCTGTGGGAGACACAAATCATGCAAAGCTGGAGCTGTGACTTGGCCAGTCCCAGGAGGTGATCTGAACACTAGCCAGACAATGAATACTCAGAGCAAGTGCATTGGTGGGGGGGAAGGTGGCCAAATGAGTGAACGTAAGTGGGACCACTGCCCACACTGTCTCTGCAAGAATGCCAAGCACACAGCAGACATGCACCTTTCCATCAATTTTGTTTCCAAGTGACTCAAGCCAACTGGTGGTTTATGGCTAGAGCTTAAGATGAGAAGATCTGCTTACTGCAATAGAGTTTACAAATATTAAGGCACCTTGACTTCAGAATCCTTGTGTCCTTGCTCTCAAGACCTTTGTATTTAAGAAAATCCCTTTTAAGTCTGGAAGGAAAATATTCCAGAGCTTTGGCTGAATCTAGCTCTACTGCCTTGCTGCACAGCCAGAAGACTACTATACTTCCTAAACAGGGAGTGTACAAGGGGAGAGTTTGGAGAGTATCTGTTATGATGGCAAATACACACTGGGATAATCTCAGAGAACCTTTCAGTCAGAGAGGACAACACTGCAGAGAAGTTCAGAGTTTGTTAAAATGAGGGGCAGGGGAAAGGTAGATTTTCTTTTCTAAACAAACAAGGACTCTCAGACTGACACCTAAAGGAAGGCGCTATCAGGTGATCTAACTCTCAGTTTTTCACTTAATACGGAATTTTTTTATGTGACCAAGTGCAGATCATTGCAACATGGTAAAAACCAATGATTTAGAAACTGTATACTAAACTAAGTAACCTCCATGAATCCAAAAAATACTCTAAGTTGTGCTATCAGTTTTAGGACTTCAGAAGCTGCTTTAAATAAAAAGGAAAAACAAAAGGCACAAAATATGTTTCTGATGCGAATCAAAAGATCCATAAATCCCAGTACTGTTCCTGCACACAACAAAACACTAAAAAATGGAATGCAAAGCTTGGCCCAGCATCACCTGGGGAACGAATGGCTTGTAACCAGCATTCTATAATACCTTTTCATTCTGCAGCAGGGATGGATTTTGAGGCCAGTTCCAGTGGGATTGGGTTTGGTGCCACAATTTCAACCTGACCCTCCTTGTCTAACTTCCTGGGGTTGCTTCCATGCACAAAGCCAGTGAAAACACCCACGCAGCTGTTCAAATATTTGACGTCTGAACTGCTTGACATTATTCATTCATCTCAGGCTCATTCAAACCAGATTTCTGGACAAGTGCTGTTATAAATGGATTAAGAAGACCACTAAATGCAAGGAAGGCCCAAAAAGATCACACCTGCTTCTCACTAACTCAGCCCAAATGTAAAGAGGGCTCACAACTTCCAGCTCCTGCTGGTGGTGTACACTGCCATCCAGGAGAAAGGAAAATGTGAAATGGAGTGCAGAGGACAGGAGCTTCCAGAAGACCCTCTACCGACTCCACTTGGGTGATTTGCAATTCAGTAGCTCAGTGCACTGAGAACACGGAAGGGGCCCTCCAGCAACGCTCTGCTTCTGAAGGTCACACAGTAATTCACAGCCATCAGCAACACTGCCTAGAGCAGAGACCTCTAAAGCCAGTGTGCTATCCAGAGGTCAATGCTGGGGACCAGAACTTTATTCCCACGTGTTAACAAAGTGACATCTGACAACTGAATGTCAACTTGCAAGTTTGACCTAGGAATTCGTAAGAGACATGATCTGTTATTCACAGAAGCAGCTGTGACTCTTAGGAGTCACCCAAGGCCTGAGGAATGTAATTCCACATGTGAATTGGAAAATGCTGCTTTTAGACTAAAAAAGAACAAACCCAGTGTACACTCTCCTATACCTTTCCTGTCCCTTGTTGAGATTTTTTTGCTCTTGCTGTGCATTTGGTAGGAAGCAACCCCTTGTCATATGCTGCCAGCCCCAATACAATTAGCCTCCTGATGCTAAAGCAGCACAATTCTCTGACAGTCTTAATCCTAGCTGCCTCTTTAAGGACCAGACAAACAGGAGTGAACAGGCAGGTCAGACGCAGGGGCCATTAAGCAGAGAAAAAACAAAGTTACAGCTCTGTCTCCAATCCCCATTGCTCTTGTAGCCAGGTGCTCTGACAAGCAATTCCAGCACTGGTATTGAGTGGCACCTCTATAAACCCTGTGACAGTTTGGGAGACAAACTCGCCCATCAATCAGAATGTACCTATCAACATCACTTACCCAGCACTGTGTACACAGCTTTCTTTGCTTGGGCTGGTCTAAGAGCAGTCTGCCTGAGCACCAATTCTAGTTACTTTCTGAAAAATTTAGGTACTCCACACAAGCAACAGTGTTTCTGAAATACTGACTCAAGAGGTCAGAAAAGCAGGAAAAATTTGCATGCCTCTTAACTGCTGCCAGCTTCAAGCACTGGCAGGCTACAGGAATCAGCTGAGCTTGAAGGTGAACACTTGCCATTCTTTCCATGTAACTATTAATAATGTCTGTAGATAAATCTCACCAGAAATCCTTTCCTTCCCCTTCTTGTAAGTTATCATAGCACTTTTCTTTCTATTAAGTTGTCCCCTATGCCTAAGCATCCTCTCTGACCTCTGCACTGCTTCTGAAATCTCACTTCTTTGTGCTGTCCTCCTGATGAGTGCTCACCTGAACAACTCTCCAGTGAATGGTGGCCCAGGTTAAGATCAAGCGTTATTAACATGCTATATAAGAAGATTCACAGAACAGATAAAAGGACTTCACATTCAAGTCCCTCCTTTTCTCCATCACACTCAGTAGCAGATGGTCCAAGTGACAACATATGCTGCTTCAGGTGCTGACAGCACTGCTGGCTCCCGCACAGGCACCAGCTCACATGAAGCCTGGCAGTCTTAGGGGCAGAATGGTAACACCACCAGACCACTGCACACCCAAACGACCCCAGCCTAATTTCATGTGCACAGGTTGGAAAACACACCTCTACCATGCCCCACCCTCTGCTCCTCAACTCCTATCTAGGCAGATAGTTTTGGTGGCCAGCTGTTCTGTGTATATTTAGTTATATGTTTACATTTAATTATGACTCCAAAGAAAGCCAGGGAAGAAAACTAAGATGTCAGTATTATTATAATTGTGAATGCAGCTACTAGATACTGCTGATGCAGAGGATCAAACTCATCTGATGGCTTACATCTCTCCAGTTTGGCCCCCAAGGAATGGGAGTGTATATGTGAAATCTATACTGGCAATATTCTAGAAGTCCCAAATTTTGTGTAAATTCCATAAATGGGTCTAAATTCAAATCCATCTCAGAGGCGTAGAGCTCTACTGGGGCTTATTTTGGCTGGGAAGAGGCATTCATTCTGTTTGCAGGTAGTATACATGTGCTAAGGAAAGAAGAAGAAAAGCCTCCTGTAAATCTCCAGAACTACAGCCTTTGCTAATTGCACTCCTTGCAGTGACCCCCTTCTGTACAACCTCCCTTTCCAGCACGTTCACTCTAGTTTTTTACTGAAATGTCACTTGTTGGCTTCTTGGAGAGTAAAAACAACGAAGGCAATAAAAGCAGTTTATGCAGACTCACGGCCAGGCCTCACATACTTCCGAGAATGGCTCTAAACTGGGTTTATTTCATCATCTGCTGAAGTATCCCAAACTAGTACTAAGAGGACAAGGTGGCATGGATACCATTTTATTGTAAGAGACATCTGGGAAGACAGAGAAAGCCACTAAAATTTCTTGAAAACGAGAGGAATGCGAAGATGAGGCCATGCTGAATACAGGTCTTTCTACAGACCCATAATGCCTCCCCAGCCTTATTTTTCAACAGTTAAACTGCTCCCTCACTTTTTCCTAGCACCAACAGGGATAGAATAGTTCTGGTGATGTTCCCAGCCTGTTGCAGGAAAAAAAAAAAAAAAAAAAAAAAAAAAAAAAAAAAAGACAGTTATAAGCCAAGAAAAGCTGCTTACAAAACAAGGATTTTATTTCTATGGAACCAGATCTATTTAAAGCTAAATGGTGATTTACCTGGAAAACTGACACCCAACTGTGTTGTTACAGCACACACCTGAAGCAGCAGATGCATCCATCTGATGCTGCCTATTAGCTCCCACAGAGGCACAAATGGGCTGTCAGAGACCTGACTGCTTACCAGTGTGGATGCTTACAGGGATCTTTGCTAACAGATCACAGAAACAGCTGCCTTTAAGGAAAGGGGCCATATAATTTTATGACCATTACCATAATTTTGCAGGAGCATGCTGAACAAAGGGCAGGCAAGCACTGCTGTACAGGCTAAGAGACAGCTGCTGCAAGGCTCAGGAAGAGGCTTCCCCACCCCTTCCAGCACTGAGGAGTATTCCAGAGATGTCTTTTGTGCCTCCTGTAACCCACCAAGTACAGACTATGGCTGCAGAGGGGAAAACACACTCGGACTGGACCAAAGGTCTGATCTGGTTTGGCAATCCATGGCTGCCTCCTAGAGCCTCGTGCTGATGTGATACAGGAAGGTGAGAACAGCCTCATGTCTATCTCAAAGGTTGCTCTTCAAAACCTGGAGCTGAAGTACAAAAGCAGCAGCAACTGCCATGGTCTTTGCAGCTACAGCTTGTTTTCCACAGTTAGGGAAAGGTGGATCTGAAAGCTTTTGTTCCCCTTGGGAGAGGGTGGAAACAAACAAAAAAGGAAGAGGGAGAATTAAAGTAATCTTGAATCACTAAGCAGATTCACATCACTGGATCAATAAGCACCACTGACAGGGATCACAGGAATGTCGCAACTTTGCCAATAATAAAGCAGCACAGCAGAGCTTGGAGGATGACTTTTCTAAGGCAGCCGAGCATGAAGCAGCAAGGCTGGTGAACAGCTGAAAGTGACATCCTGGCTTACAGTGGGCTGCTGCCAGCGGCGGGGCTCAATGCAGTTTGCTTTAAATAATGATGAGCACAGAGATTGTATTCATGGGGGAAAGGCAACCAAGGACTGGAAAAACCAAGGGCTAAATTTCATAGGCCAAACACATGTGCTCTTCCTCCCAAACTAATTCTTTTCTAGGTTGGAAAGAAGAAAGAAAAATCAGTGCTAATTTAATCAATTGATCAGTCTATTGATTGCAAAACTGGAGCTGCTAGTTAGCCATGTGCTGTAATGCCCTCAACTCTGAAACCACAAAACACACCATTGATTTCCTCACTTCCAGCTCCAAAACAAGAAATAAAACCGAGCTTTCATGGAAAAACAACTTCCTTGTCCAGGGAGAAGATGCAAGCAAAGAAGAGAGGCCAGAAAACAGGGACAGCCGTACCTTGCGAGGTTCAAACTGAAATTAGTTACAGATGCAGTCACAGTGTCTTGTGTAAACTCTATCGATTGGGTGGCTGACAGTCTTGGGAGCCTCCATAGTAGGACAATCAATCCGGCTGCAGTGTCACCTGCCACTTTGCTGAACAGTTGACAATGCAATTATCCAGTGTGGAGGCAGGGAGTTGGCGTGTGTCAAACGCAGTTAGCCACTTTCCGGGCACTACTCGATAATGCGTTTCACCGCCGCGTGTAGGAGACGACACACAGAGACAGGAGCTGTTTAGAGCCATTGAGACCTGTGCTCCCTTTTTCCTTTAGAAACATCTCACTGCCCCTGACTTAACAACTGTATTCTAAAATGCTATTAAAATCACGTCAATCAACTATTGTGTGCTTAAAGCTCAAGTTTGACCTGAGTGTCCAAGAAGGAGGATGCAGTTCTAGCAGAACTGCAGACCCTTGAGGGGAAAAAAATTTAAAATTTATCAGATTACTATCTTAAAGCCTGGGATTTTCAAAGCCACAGCTAACAGACCAGTAGAAAACTGGATTGCAGAGCAACTAATGTCTGAGATCTACAAAACCTGAAGTTCAAAGGAACTGTCAACTGAAACCCAGTCTACTTCAAAAAACTGAGCAGTTTCAAGTACTCTACCTGCTCCCTTACTCCCCCTGCTAATTTTCATGGTGTTACAACTGCATTTTGTTTTATTTTTTTCCCCCTCCTTCCTCTAGACTTTCATCCCCCAACTATAATATGTAATACTTTAAAATAGAGAGAATTCCACTTCTTCCCACAGAAAATCTTTTCCTGGTCAGAGTGGCTGCCAGTGTTACATAAATCAACCACCAAGGCTTAGTTGATTGTGCTCCTTTCAGCTAATGCATTCTAGCAGTTTGAGCATAAAAATTAGATTCTTATATTTTTGTATGTATTCAAGTTAACAAAAATGTACAATGAGCAATGAGACATTTTAATGGCTACCCTCACCAATTTATTTTTTTCCAGTTATAATGATTTTTACTTTTGATTACTTTGTGTTCCAAAATGAACAAAATGGTGCTCCTTGAAGAATTATGTGAACCTCAAACACACATAACATCGGGCATAAACTACATGGCAGGTCATGCTGACTTTTGTGCATAAGGTAAGAAGATTTTTCTTCTTAAATCACATACTATTCTGATCTGTTTTTCTGGCTCACTAGAGCCAACTTGTGATATTAATATATGGGACAGTACTTAAAAGATATTTATTAACCACAGAATCCTTCAAATTCTATATGCAGACACAAACTACAGAGAAAGAATCAGGGGCAGCCCATGTGATTACTGTATCTAACACTATGCAAACAGACTTTGTTAGCATTTTTAGGTGAAGTATTACCTTATGGGCAAGTACTTCCTCTCAAAGGAGAGGTGCAAATGTTAAGAAGTGGTTGGGCTACTCCATCAGACCAGTCCAAATTATTGTGCTTCTGCAATGGAGGGATTACCAGGATTACCACTTTTACACAAGGGCTGAGGTAAGGGATACAAGTGCTCTGGGGCTCAGCAGCCCTCTGTAAGGGGCATAATGCACATACTAAGCACTTGAGAAATGTGAAATTTATACATCTTGGCCACATGGAAGCTTACAGAAGATAAAAGTGACCAGCAGAAGGTAGCAAACCAAACATAGGAAGGCTAAAATTCAAAGATTGAGAGGCTGGGAAAGATGCTCAGATGTACAGACACACTCACTTCAGAGAGAGATGATGACACCGGAAAGGTGGCAGAGAAATGTTCTTGCTAAATGGGAGGAAGATTAAGAATTTCATTTCAGCAAAGATTCCCTGTACTTCTACCACAGACTGCTCTTGCATCCAAGATGAAGTTTGCTTTAGCCTGCCAGGGTAAAAGGGAATGAATTCTGGCTCATCTACACAGCAGTAGCAAAGATAATTCTAGTTACTGGACCACGCTTCCAAAAGGCCTAAATATGCCAGTGACATCTTCCATTTCCCACAGAGTCTCTTAAAAGAAGTCACACATTTACTGTTCAGCTCAAATACTTTTGCTGCATTTGAATAGATCAATTTATACCCTCTTACCAGTATAACCTTAAATGCAGCCAGAATCTCCTGACATGGAAAAAAAGGAAGTCTCCTTGCCTCTTGAAGCTTTCCTGTATGTCTCATTAGATTTTATCTGAAAAAGAGGGCACAGCTGGCTACTAGGTGAGATTCTAGAGCAAGACTTTTAAGGTTTGTCGCCAGCTCTGCTATGATCTTTTAACACTAGAAAAGATGCTTCTCCATGCTTCAGTTTCCACATACGTGTCTAACAAGAGTTTTGAGAATTTCAAGAATTTTGTTGTAGAGTTCCATTTTCATGAAACTGCACAGAGAAGCACAAGTGAGTTTTCCTTTTCTATTTGAAGCTTTCTGCCAGGCAGTTACCAGATGCAAGAAGTCACTGTAATCACAAAAACCTGTTGTTGAGGTAGGAGAACTAAGAAGTATCTATATAGATTCTGAGGCCAGGACCTCACACATGAAAGAATGATTCTAATGCTGCATGGATTTAGGAGAACAAACAGGAGTATACAGCTACTGCCCCAATGCTCGTTCTGGGACAACTAACCACACTGGATGAAGGCTGGCCTACACCACTTGCTGCTCAAACTGAAGCATATCTTGATTCTGTGTCGATAGAAAGCTGGCAGTGGGAGGACTGCAGCCATTTCCTAGAAAGTTTTAAACATTTTAATACAGTCCTACTTTCCTACTTTTTCCTACAGTCCTACTAAATTAGCTGCCCTAATTGTACCCAACATGATATCCAATGCAAATGGCCACCCAAGGATAACTGTAGTTTGTTACAGCTTATAGAGGCTTTACCAAGTCCCTCTATGTATACATTTAGTTGTGCTGTTCTTTTCCCTCGGTAAGACATTAGCAAATAGATCCAAGCTCTTTGCTAGCTTGGGAGAAGGGCAGCATAGAGAAATAAAAAGACGTATCAGAAAAATAAAGAGAAACTTCAGAGTTAAGTAATCCCTGTGTTTCTCCTTCTTCAAGAGTATCACAATCTATCAGACAGATCCTTGTCATGTTGATCTTTCTTAGAAAGTATCCTTCCCTGAAAATGCCCTGCTTGCCATTTCAACATTTTCAAAGTCTTTCTCTCTTCTGTGTTATTTTTGATGCAACTGATCTGCTGAAGCAAAAGAAACTGAGAAGAGCAGTGGTGACTAGCACCCAGAGGAAGGCTTTTTGGTGGGAGAGCTGGAGGGAAGAAGAGGAGGACGGGGCGGGTGGAGAGAACTTAGCTACAATTCTTCAATTCTTTCATATCTAAAGAGGACAGCAATCTCTGTTCTATCAGACCGCACGGTTCGTGCTTTAAATGGTACTTGCTGCCAGCTTGCTTTCCCTGTCTCTCTCCCTTTGAAGCAGACTGGACAGCTTCCTCAAGCTGGCGTTATCACTCCCTCTAACCACTCTTGGCAGGCAATCTAATTCCCCCTGAAAAGGTCACCGCCATTTTAACTGCCTTTCAATCACATTAAGCACGCTGCCGCTCGTGCTCAGAGCACTGCGCCCGCAGCTCTCCTGACTGAGGTGCGATCGATAAACTGACATCCCGCCCAACACCCAGCTCCCCAACCGCCCCAGCCGTGCTCTCCTCCATCCCCTCTCCCGGCCAAGCTGCCTCCCGGAACGGACAGAAAGAGACCGAGTGACAAAACCCTCTCCTCAAATCTGAGGCAGCAGAAGGGAGCTGCTAACCTGGCATTTACTAATCTTTGTCCCATCTGTTAAGAAACAGAAGGGTGCAAGCATCCCCCACACCCCGCCTTCCCTAGACCTACAGAGGCAGCAACTTCACAGGACAGTTTGCTTAGGCACCAGTCCAGACACCTTTGAAGCTGTGTTACAAAGAACAAGCCTCCCTCAAGCTTCCCTCAATGCAATCATTACCGTTATCTCTCCCCCTGAGCTCCTTTTTTTTTTTTTGCAGTTACGAGTTACGTGTTCCACCCATCGATCCCTGTGTAAGACACTGTTTTAAGTCCTCTTGCCTTTTGACTGTGCTAAGCCGTTTAAGAGATGACAGCAGCTTCTATCAGTGTGAAGCTGATGTGATTCTTTTCAGATAAAGCACTTTTTTCCACTTCCCCCCTCCCTTCCCTTCTTTCAAGTAAGAAACATACACACAAAAAGAGACACTGAATCTTTCAAAGAAAAAAAAAACCTTTTGAACTTCCCTCAGGAATTCTTTAAAGGGATAACCTTACAGTGTAAACACTGAGGGTAACGTGCATCCATTCTGGACTGGAATAGAAGAATTGCTACAAATATGTTGAGCATTAAAAAAAACCCAACAAACCCCACATCAGAGAGGAAGCCACTTGACGCTTTCACTTGCGAAACCTTGTTGGCATCCTAAACACAGAAACTCATTAAAGATGGCATGAAATAATCCTGTGCAACACAGAGGTTCAGAGAGAGACGATTCAGAGACATGGGGAGAGATAGTTACTGAATGTTCAGGTATTTCAAGAGAAATTTTAGTCTTGTGACACTGTACTGAGGCAGGGGAATATTTATTATTTTATCTGTACAGTTTTACACTTTGAAGTACAAGCTTGATTTAAACGGAGTTTGGTATTTCATGCTGGTATTCTTCTGCACCCACCCCCAAAGAAAACCACAAACTCTCCTACAAACTCCTACTTCAAGAAGGACCTCTACTGAAACAAAGTGGTTCCAAACCCTATATAATTGCCAATAATCTTCATTTACACCCTGCATCCTTCCAGTTTCAGAAAGCAAACTGAATGATAGCAAATGATGCTATAAGAAGCCAGGACAGCTACAAGTACTAAACATTTCCTGACAAATCCTTCACCAAACCGAACAGCTTCAGAGACAACACATGGATCCCTGCACTTCTCAGGTCACATTCCTACTTGCTGCCACAATCTGTTCTTTCCACCTGCTGCCTCAGGTATGCCAAGCTGTGGCAGCTAAGTAGGTGTGCTTTGGCTCTGCTGCATTGGACCTGACTTGGGGCTTGCAGCTGTAACACCAGAGAAGACAAAGAATTTCCAGCTTCTAAGACAGCCCTCAGGTTAGAAGAGCAAGTTTTCCCTGCAAGTGCTTTGGAAGCAGAAAAGTGTCATCCTAGGAACTTTACAAGTGAGAGTTTCAGCCAGTGATTGCTTCTACATTTTAGACCATCTCCCAGAAAATCCAAACAGGGCTGTTTATTTCCCTGATGTTTCTATTTTTAAGAAGAAAAATCCCAAGGTCTCTCAACCTTACTACAATTTGAGAATCTGTCAGGATTTTCTATATAATCGGCAAAGAATTCTCCTCACGTTGAGAGTGATATGAACCTTGTCCCTTAACCAAAAATGATAAAAAGAAGGCAGGATCTGTGTTAAGTCTGAGACACTGCTGTAATGCTGCCCCAATGGACTTACGTGCAACACACACTGGCCACAGTGTCCTGCTCCCCCTCCACCCAGCTGTGACATCTCCTCAAAGCAACACACCATTAAAACCGAAATTAATGAGACACATGGCCATCTATTTTCCCCTCCAGTTTTATGTATTTCCCCATGTCATCTCTTTAGACATTGGTGACATCCCTGTAGCCTGGCAAAGGCTGTCTGGCATTATAAAAGACATTTGATTTCCACATCACTGCTACTTCTCAGCAAAGGGAACAGAGCCAAATGCAAAGCCTCAGGTGACAGGGGTTAACGAGGGCCTTGCCAACTCCAGACAAAGCAGTTTTAAGCATTAGAAAGCATCTACAAAACGTTGTGCTGTGCTTCAGAGCTGTAAATTAAGAATTCTGTCAGGCAAGAGCCAACATTGGCAGTGAAAGAAAAAGACAGTCACCTTAAGGTTACCTGAGAGTGCACATAGCAGTCCTGAGTGATGGAGACCCATGACTGCAGCAGTCAGAGACAATAGGAAAGCCACAAGAGAGCATGAAAAAATGTAACTTAATTAAAAATAAATGCAATCATCCAGCTGTAGGAAATCTCTTTGGCTTTCCAAATTTTACAACTTCTTGCACAGAGTAGATAGGTACCCTGTACATGTTGTCTGGTAATCCCAAAATACTAGGCAGAAAGTTGTTAGGAAAAAATTCCCCTAGCAATTCCCTCTGCTTAGGGAAGAGGACACCTCTCTAGAGAACCATGGCAGCTGCTGAATGTAGCTACCAGCAGAGGCGTGCTCCACAGGAGGAAGGTCAGGTGCTAGAGACCTGCCAGCTGCTCAGGTATCAGGAGTCCCTTCTGCAGCAGTGATTCTACCACAAAATGCTGCACAAGGGAGGATGTTTCTCACTACAAATACTCCTGTGCTTGTGAGCTGATCTCCAGATACTTTTCAGCTAGCAGCACCAAGGGAAGAAGTCTAACCTAAAAGCCTTGTCAGCAGGTGATTATGAAGTGTTTTAGAACTGCGTGTAGTTGTGTTCTGCTTTTCTCCCGGACTTCCAATGATCTCCTGGATCTGTCCATGTAATTCCTGAAGGTGTAATGAAGGTCTCCAAAAGGAAAGAAGAGACAGACCCCATACTTCCTGATGGAAGCAGTAAGTGTGAATGGACTGCACAAGTATATGTTCATGTGTGTGTAGCCATCTGGCAGAGGTTACAACACTGATTGATGCTAGAACCTGTCTAACTTCTGGTGGAGAAAAGCAGGTGATCAACATAGCAACAAGTAAGACATCTGAGAATTCCTTAAAATAATGAAGAAAATGCAACAAAGAGCAAGTACTTTATATTTACCCAGCCTAACCACATAAATTACACACATTTTGTCCCCCTGAAGCCTCATTTGAAAGAGAGTCTCCATAAAACCAAGGCAATGTGGAAAGCTCAAATCACACTTCAGTGAGTTAACTCAAAAATGACTGGGAACATTTACCAGGTGAAGACAGCACAATGTCCACACCAAAGGAAGTGGAAGATTGTGCTCTCCTCAAATGCAGGTGTTTGGTGGGGGTGAAGGAAGAAACCACAAAAAAGGGGAAGAAATGATGTGAACAGCTTTTTCTAACCAGGACTAGCAGTGATGACAACAACAGAGGCACAGAGACATCCCATGTTTTCCTGCTACAGATTGTAGTGTCTATGCTACATAAACATAGTCTAAGATCCTGCATGGTCTCATCAGGCCTCTATGTAGAATCATGCACAGGCACAACTCTCCATGCAGTCACAAAAGAAGTTAGGCTACTGACACAGCACATAATAGCGTGAGCTTCACTGGGGGTCCTTTAAAGCCCAAAGAAGCTGCTCCTTCAACTCTGTGCTCTTGATCACTGGCTCTGCTATAACCCAGCTACAGTTTAATTTCAGAGGAAAGCAAGAGCAGATCAGGACTGCCCGGTTTTAGCTGAGCACACGGCTGCCTTTTAAGTCCAACTCCCTTATGCAGTAGCCTTTCCCCTTGAGATATTTTAAATTAAAATCCAAGCTGATATAGGAAGAGATCGCATCCCATCCTCTTTATTGAACGAAGGGAGCCAGCATTCCTCCTCTCATTAAGCATGCACTACGTGGATTGCTTGTGAGAATCTCTTGTGAGTGCCTGAGGTTCATGCCAACGAAGAGTTTAGTAAATCCTCCTCTTTGAGGCCAAAGGGCTGAATGTAAGAAAGGGGCCAGGTTTCTAGCTAAAATTACATTCACCAATAAAGCTCACGAGAGGTCAAATTTTGCCATAACTCACTCTCTCCTTGGTAACTGATTTCCCCGTCACTGGGGAAGGAGCAAAAGAAGGAGGAAAAATAAAATGTGTTTGTCTGAGAGCCCTAAGGGCTTGCAGTGCTGGAGGTGCAGAGCAGGTTCCTGGATTCTCATTTATCAACCTTAAAAGGGATGGAGTGATAAATGCACAACTGGCCCTTTAATATTTTATGCAGGTGCTAAAGCGACTTAGCTGTCACCTCCAATACATCACCAGAGGCTGATACACCAGCTTTCGTCACTCCAGGCTGGGAATTTTTACAATTTCATTTCTATTTCCCTCTCTTCACATATTTCCATGTATTTCTTACTACGTGTGAGATATAAAACATTATTTCTCCCATATGATCTACCCATTCCCTCTCCAGCCACATTCCTTGAGAAAGAAATAACCCCATGCTTTGTTCAAGATTTGCACCAATTTTGACTCTCATCATTCAAGAGGGACAAAAAACCGACATCACTTTACATTCTGGCAAAGGCTGATGATTCTGCCTTTTGCGGAAGCAAAATCCTCATGTCCCTCCCTTTAAAGATAGGTAATGATCAATTTCCACAGCAGAATCATTTACAAGTGCCCCCAAAACACTGGCGCACCTCGAAATCCTCCCTCCAGGAGAGTAGTGGCCCGTATCCTCTTCTGTCCGCACCACTCGTACTCTTCAAAGCGGTTGCCGTTCTCGTTCTCGATGTCCACAGAGTCATCCTCAGTCATGCATGAACCTTCTCTCTGCATGGGGTAAAGCAGGGGCAGCGTGTTGAGGTGCATGAAATGGCTCCCTGGGGTTCATAACTCATGGTGGGATGGGGAAGAAAAGCTGGACTGTTCCCAGGACAGCTAGTATAGAGCACACAGCAGCCTCTATTCCCATCCCTGTTCCTACTAATCTAAACTAGAAGTAAATAGGTACCGGTAGAACAAAAGAACAAAACAACTTGCATGTTTCATAATTTTTAGTCAAGGAAATTTAAGGTCTGGTCCCTATAAAAATGCTGGTGTTCATTTCAACATAACAGAATCACAGAATCATTAGGTTGGAAGAGACCTTCAAGATCATACATTCCCCTGCCTTGCCTGCAAAATTCCTCTATCACGGAGGAAACATGCTACCACAGATTCCTTTGACCCCTAGCAGAAGTGTTCTCCTGTAACATAGTTTTGGGGCATACTGATCAAAATACACTTCTCTTTATACTACACACCTCTTGAAGCAACAAGTCCTCTATTGAAGGCTTTTCCTGAGAAACACGAACAAAACAGCCCAATGACAAAACAAAACTCTCTCCCTTCCCCAGGGTTTGCCTCTCCTTCCTTGCTGTCTTTGGGATGAACAGCAAGAGGATGATTCTGCTTAAATGCACTTCCCTGGAGTAAGACGGTCATGCAACCTTTACAAATCCCAGTCTGCAACAAAAGAACCCAACAAACAATAACTCTAATATTGTCAAAGGCACAGATCAGAAAAAACTGTTCTTCCTGTGCTACATAGGATGCCTGAAGTTCTACAGAAGGTTCATAAAATTCAATAGCTCCATTTTTAAAATCTAGAAAATAGACTTCTGTAACAGCAGAAGGGTGGATGAAGTAAAAAGTTCCTAATGCAACAGAACAGAAAAATCCAGAAGAATCCATCTTCCCAGACAAAGAAGTGACTACAGATCTTAGGGAGACAGTTAGCATTGCCTGCAAGCTCAGCAATGTTAGTTTTTGCCCCACATTAGGTGAACTGCAGACAGAGCTGGGAGTAGGGAGAAGGGAATGGCAGCTGGTGATCCTGCTGCGCCTCTACCTTTGCAAGGCATTGTTCCACATGCCTACTCATCTCCTCCTCGGATCCTGACAGAGGTCGGCTGCAGAGGGGACATACCTGCCCTTCGTCTTGCTTCCTCCGTTTCATTTTTCCAATCCGAGCTGCATGGAGAAACCAGGGAAAGAAAACAAACAAAAAAAGAAGACATGTCAAGTTTGTAGATCCAGTCTGTACTTGGTCAGCTCCAAATAATAAGCGTTTGGAAGAAATGGTAAGATTTCACACCAGAAAATCCCACTGTAACTCCCTATTCTGACCTCTATAAACAGTACAGAGACTGTTACTTGGCACTTTTCAGAGGAAATCCGTAACCTGTAGTTGAGCACTCTGATTCCACAGAGGCAGCTATTCATGATTTAACAACTAGGAGAAGGAATATCTTCTGCAACTCCCATGGTAAATTATTAGAACAGTTAAAATCTTTCCCCTAGAAACCTGAAATTGTTTTCAAAGTTGAGTAATCAAGCCACTGAGCCCTGTTTTGGATTTTGAGTCTGAGGCCCTTCCACTAACATGTCTTCTCCCTCTAAAGAACTTGCTTAGAATGTAGACGCATAATGCAACATCTGATAGCCTTGGACAAGGTATTCAACAATCACTTCCAGGACCAGAGAGCCTCCTGTACACCCTGAAAAACTCCTTCTCAGACCACCATAAACAAGTCAAAGCACCATTTTGGTAGCATGTAGTATTTATGGGAAGGAAAGACACTTGCTATGAAAAACACAGGACCCATGCTAGATAGCTTCTGTCTCTCTGTTGTTTTTATTTCAGGAAAACTAGGGGCTACACTGCCTTCTTGAGAGCACGCTCTAGGAAACAAACATGTTAGGAATTATGATGATTAGAAAAAGCAGCCAAGGTAGCCTGTTGCTTAATCCAATAGCTGGTTAATTTGAGCCATCGTTTAATGTGATCAAAACATCTGGAACCAAATCATTTGCATTAAAAAGAACTTCTGTCTTTTATTATGATGGCTTTAGGCAGGTATTACTGAATAACTCAATCACTGGCTGCAGGAAAGTCACTGTTTAATTAATAAGGAAGGTCAAAATTCTGAATGAGAGACAAGAAAAAGCCCAAGGAAAGCCCATGTGATAATGAGAGATGACACCACCAAAAAGCTGCGTTAGCCAGAAATTGTTACTGACATTGTGAGCACTGCAGCATGCTCTGAAAGCCTTCATGCCTGAACACTGTGGGATCAAGAGCTCCCTGCAGCCAACAAGTCAGAGAAAGCTTCTGGAACGCCAGGATGAGAAGGAGCAGTGTACAGGAAAGTTTCTGTCAATTGTTTTATAAAGTGCATCAGTTTAGAGCACACACATCAAGTGAATTACAAAGTTTCAGCTGAATACAGCATAGACCAGAAAGGCCTCCTTCAGGACTTTCTTGTTGGCTTCCCTGGACTCAGGACTCTGGGTAGGATATACTTGAACTAGGAGTATTCATCGTCCCCTATACTCGCTTATGCTCCAGCACTAAGAAAGCTTCAAATTATTCCATGAGCATTGTTTTTCCTCATTGAAATACATATGTGTGAACATTCCCTGAAAAATACATCTCCACTCCTCACATCCTGGAAAGGATTCTGTAAATGTGACATTCCTAAAGTAAGACAGCAACCTGAGACCAAAACAAGAATGTTTTTGATATCTAGCACTTTGAACGACACAGACTCTCAACACACACAGCTTTCATAGTTTGTCTAAATTTTATTTGCTGAAGCTCCACAACCCTCTCTTGTGTTGGGTACACCACACTGACAGCTCCACAACCCTCTCTTTTAGGCAGAGTTAAGCCACACCCTTTCTGGCTTGTATTTTAGTGGCCAGGAGATTTCTCAAGATCTGATTTAGTGCATACCTATATCCTTCAGCATGGCTCTTTCATGTAAGTTTAGGAATCTCTTTCCTTGCCTCACTAGCTCTGTAGAGCAAGCAAAAAATATGGAAGGAGGCTGGAATCAGACACAACTTGAGCATTCCTCAGCAAACATCCATCTGGAGAGGAACACAGAAACAAAGCCTTCTCTATCCTGATCGCAGACACAAATTTCTCTCACCTCATCATGCTTTTAACAGGGAAATGCAGGAAAGGAGCAATTTAATTATTCAGGTAGGGCTCCCCGTGGCCAAACAATTCAGTTAGAGCAGTCTGCCTGGTGAATTTATTAGTATTTTAGGATTTTTTTACTGCGATCCTCCAGTCCATGCACTGTTGCAGTGACAAAAGGAAGACAACTTATTTTGGGTCTTCTACTGATAAATTCTTGGGACCATTTTGCCAGAACAAGCAGCTGATCTGCTGTTGGAATGTTAGTACAGAGCTGGGAAGAGAACCTCACTCTGCTCCAGCTCTACACCAGACCTAGCAGCCAGCCCCTATCTTGGCTCATTCAGCTCTGCAGAGAAGCAGCCCTTTGAGCTGCAGCGCCACTAGTGAAAAAGCCACCGGAGGAAAGAGGTGTTGAAAACAAATCCCCCTGCCATTTTCATTCTCTGGTCATTAGCAGCAGCAGAGTCGTGCCCATGGAGGCCAAGGGTGCCCCTGATGACAGGAGGAATGGAAAGGGAGCAGCCTGGAAAGCACAGCCGAGAGGCGCTGCCCGACACACGCAGCCCGGCCATCACTTCCAATCAGCGCGGCAGGGACGGAGCGGCCCCAAAGGCAGGGGCTGATTGTGGCGCTGTCCCGAAGGGGAGCAGCTCAAAAGAACACGCAAGTGAGACCACAGGATTGCTAATTAGTGTTGATAGATGCGATCATTTCTAATTAGCTCACTAATCCCTCTCCCCCTGTCGCAGGAGCATGGAGAGGGGAAAAAAAAGAAAAAGTCATTCCCTCCCGTAATTCAGGAAGATAAAAATACAGCCAGTTGAGGACTGCATGTACAAAGAGGACACAGCTCAGGGAAGAAGGGTTTTGCACAAGCCTGACCGATTCTTACCTCTGACTGTGATGCCTTGAGATGCTACCTAGAACAGAGGCTAGACAGTGTTAAAGGAATAAAGTAGGTATTTATTAGAAAGGCCATCAAAGGATACACCTTGGGCAGTACGAGAGCCTGGCCAAGGCTACACCCAAGATGGACGATGAATCACACGTTTTTACACTTTCATAAGCTTTGGTCTATTTGCATATTGGGGTTAATTGTCCAATTACAGCTTCAGGTTATGAAATCCCATCTTCCCAAATTGCTCTCCTCAATTCACTGTTGTTTATGCTTTTTGGGCGCGAAGCTGCAACAGTGTCCTTGGTTCTCAGGCTGGAAAAGGATTGTTTTGTCTAACTACACTGTGAAGAGAACTTGTTAACACTTTATATGCAGTTCAAAGCTATATGCTAATGCAGTACAGAATCTGGAAAATATGGAAGATAAAACTTATGGCATCAACTGAACAAAGACTCCATAGCTATTATTCCAACCTTCTGCCAGGAGGTGAGGAGTTCACTAATTTTTATTAGCATTAATAATTGTTATTAGGCTATCAGAAGGCTTGAGCACCTCTGAGGCCTCACTTTTAAAGATGTACATTACCCTACACATGGCTCCTGCTGCAAGTGCATGTTCTCCTTCAGATTACATGAAACCATCAGGCACTTGTGGAGTTTACGTCACCACAGCAGATGAATGAGAAAGTAGCACATGGAGGTGAGCAAGAACTGGGACCCTCTGCAAGGGCAGGGGTCTCAGATATGATCTCTGATTTAACCTAGGAGCTGTGCTGGCTAAGGGAATTGCTCTTCCATTCACTGATCTGTAGTTCTCTAATATGGGACTATGCAAGGTGAGGCTGCGTGCACTAGAGAAGCAGCCAAACTGCACTTGACAAAGCCTCTGCTGCTGAGGGCACACTGGTCCCTGCCTTCCCACAGGTGCAGAGACAATGAGCCAACCTACCACTGCTGCCTTATTGACAGGGGAGACCAAGGATCTTTCCTAACAATGGGCTCCCCTCATCAAGGCTGAACCTTATTAATGCCTAAAGATCATGTTACTCTCTAGTCCAGCCAAACTTCCTGTGAGAGAAGCTAATGGATTTTAGTTTTCACTGGCACTCCCCTCCCCAAGCAAAAATTCACAGTCAGGACAGGGCACTAATTACCTCAGAAGTGCTCTTACACAGCATCTAGCAGTGGACATTGCACCAACCTCTCGTGCAGCATCAAAGGACATGATTAAGTTACTAGCAATATCTCTCATGGTTCCCTCCACCAGTTTGAGTGGTCCCCTGAGTCCTATGCAGACATCATTAGCAGCTCCTGCAATGGCAGGCCAATCAAATTAAGTGGAAACATTTTTGTCTCCTTTCCAGTGGAAATCAGCCAGCTTTATTCCTCCCCCACCCATCAGCTACAAAAGCACAGGACATGGTGGTGGTTCAACAAACTGCACGGTCTGTTTGGAGAGACAGGCTTAGGGTAACCACCTAAATTGGACTCACCTTCTCAGGGAGCTGCAAATAGAGCTTTGTAAGGACCTACTTCACAACTCGCCTGAGAACATGAACTTTAGAAATAACCCTAAATTTGAGTCAAAGATACTCAAGCACAAGAGCTACCCTAGCACCTGCTCTCTGCAAATCTGCTCCAGGAGTCCTGAGGAGTGGTTATACCTACTTTTGTTAGATCTATCATAAAAAAGCTTTTGTGAATGATCAAACTCATCCAGAGCATCTGATGCAAAGGAACAACGGCAGTAGTGGCAGAACACAAAAAGACATTTCAAGAATAAGCAAAAGCAAGAAAACAGATGGTGAAGAAGGAATCTGTTTCAGACTTTAAGAATAATTTGCTGCTCATCCGCCTGAAAAAGAACATTAATGGCCAGATTCACAAAAGGGTCTCAGTGCAGCTTTCAGATTTGCATGGGCAAAGCTCCACACAGATGATTTGCAGCAACCTTCAATGTGACACTATTCTCTGAGGTTGGCACTACTTAACCTGCTGAACCCATGTTCTGATACACTAAGCCAAACTTTGTGCCTCTAATTTTGAATGACTACCTAACCTGCTCTGCACTGTTAAACTCCACAACCATCAATTTACAGGGTGGCTTAAAGTTTCCAGTTTGGCAACACTGGAAATAAGGCAAATGAAAGAAATGCTTCCTTTGTCACTCAGGTTCATCAGGAATCAGCACCTCATACTCCTGAGTTCACAAGGACACAACCTCTAGAAAGCAAGTTTAGCACAGGTGAGAGGTGCACGATTAACTCACTGAAGCTGACAGGGAAGTTGTGATACAAACACTCAACCAAGAGCCTAACAGACAGAACATTAATCTCCTGCTCCTGAGCTTGAAAATGCATTTGCCTTACTTACAGCTCAATTTAAGTCACAGGTTTGGCTTACAGAATTAAAATTCTGGCCAGTCAGCTACGTGTGAACCATGTTACAATCACAACCTAATCATGTTGCGGCCAGGCCAACAGCAGCTCACAGAAGACATTTCCCTCTCTGCCTTCTCTTCCCTTAGCTCCTTTTGCATATCCCCAAATGAACACAACAGGATGGAAAACATCAAGCTCCAAACACGACTGGGTCACAAACAGCCTGGGCAGCCACGATTTGGGTCAAGGACAATGTGGAAGAAGAGCAAATACTGTGAGCCCTTTTTATGGGAGGAGTTTCCTGAAGTGCTTCTAGAACTCAGCTCATAAAAACTTGACAGAAATAGCAAGATAAACTGGTTACAACAATATTGAAAAGTACACATAAAACATAATAAAAACAAATTAAATAGATTTTTTTAACAGATTGCATTTGCTATATCTTAAGTTTCTGCAGTGTGTCAATGAGAATATGAAAGAAAGAGCCAGCTGTCTTTGGACAAGTCCTACACAAGTCCTTCTATTAATGTAAAATAATCAGGAATAGGAAACTGAAGTTGCATGATTGATTAGAAGCTCATTAAAATATGAGATATAGATAAATAAGAGGGTTTTTTTCCCCCCAAAGCACTCCAGTGTTTTCCATCTAAAGCTCAAAGTAGTCTTCAACAATGAGGTGGGAAAGCTTACAAATACTGCAGTTATTTCATTGCAAACAAATGCGGAGGAAGAAACTAGAAAGCAGGCAGAGTTCAGAAGTACAAATGTAAAGAAACATGCAGAAAAAGGAGCAGTACAACCCACCCAACCACTTGGCTGGGTGCAGACCAGACCAGACATCACTACAGGTATGTTCTGTAGTGTATGTTCAGCAGTAACCAATCACAAAAAGCTAAGGTCAGAAGGAACCAGTTCTGATCTAATCTGACCTTCTCTGAGACACAAAGCACCTGAATTTCTGCATCCAGCTCCCTGACATCTGGACCCTCTTCATTTCAGCATGAAGAAGAGAACAGACAGGAAATCCCAGCATTATTAGGGCAGCATATATGTTCCTTCACCTGGAATATGGCTGTACCACAAAAGGTACAAAAAGAGCAAAACGTCCAGCAAAAACAGTGCAAACGCTGTACAAAACTACCTGCCTCCCCTTAGATGAGCACAGGTTCACAAAAATAGCCAACAAGATAGGCCAAGAAGAGTTCCCAAAAGGAGATCACAGTCTTCCCAGATTGTGTTTCAGCCCTGCTTTGGGACAGAGACAAAAGCACGAAGAACTACTGAGCCAGTTCAGCAGAGCACACCTTCACCAAGAGCTTCATCGCATGCTGAAGAACTCCACAACAGCGAGAATTTCACAATTCTAGCTCAGACTTTTAAAAAATATTTAAAATAAGGTGACTGCACATTGTTGGCCTGAAAAAAGGTGGAAGGAGAGAGCTTAGCCCCAGCTATCCAACTATGATAAAGGAACAGTTTGACATCCTTGACTCCGGAGACCTCGGTCACATAAAACAAGTCACCACAGAGCAGCACCTCGGTGTATCTGAGCCATCTGAAGTCTCTGTGTCTGCCTGCCAGCACTGACAGCTCTCTGCACTCATCTGGGAGTGAAGAGTGAGCACCTGCCAGCAGCTACCTGTAACTGGTGCCAGGTAACTCATTTATTTATTCTGTGACTTAACAGACTTTCTGGAGTTTGCAGTTTTTTGGCCCTCTGGGTTGATATTTAGAAATCCCGAAGCTAGCTCTGAATTCACGTATGTCTAACTTATCAAAGATCTGAATCAGTAGCTTCTATTTGCTTAAGACTACACTTAAACATGGAGGGCTTCAAATTCAAGCAAATCGTTTTGCTATCAGTGCACTCTAATCCCTTTTGCTATTTTGTTCAAATAGATCTTCTAAATAAACTCCAAAAGCACAACATCAGAGGTGGTATCCTGATCTATCGCATCAGGAAGCTCGAGATTAATTAGCCTGAATACTCAAATTCTGACTAAATGTTACATACTAAGTAGCTACAAGCAGTACAAAACCAGATGATAGAACAGTTACTGTGTACATAGTAAGTTCTGACCTCTGAACTTTTGAGAAAAGTTTCAACTTCTTCAGCTCTAATAAAAAAAGTTTCCTTTCAGCTTTTCTTTCCAATTTCAAGGCAGAGATGGGATTCCTCTCTCTGAAATGAAGTGATGTCTGATTTGATTTTTTAATACCAAGCCGCTATCCATTAGAAATAGTTGTTCCCTTGTTAGCAGCACCCGCAGACACAAGAAAAAAAGTACCGCACCAGCATCTGTGGGTTTGAGAGAAAAAAAACCCCAACAAAACAAACCATGACGTCAGATGACGCTCAGGCTCCTTGAAAGTTTACTGTAAGATTCAGCCATGTGAGCAGTGAAAGCTCAGCAGCCGGGCCCCACACAGAAAACATGGCTTTCAGGGCCTGTTTTGTACCGTCGGTACAAAACCGTCGGGAGCTGGGGGTGAGCATGGAGGGCTTCACCCGAATGCCCCCTGCGGCCCCCGTCGAAGCTGGTGGCGGCTCTCGGCCGGCGGTGTGGGGGGCGTGGGGGTATCACACAACTCGGCCCAACTCTGGAAACTTCTCCGCAGGGGCAGGCGCGATGGGGGCCGCACTCACCGTTCAGCCGGGTCTGCCGATTCGCTCGCACCCGCAGGAAGGTCTACAGAGGGGAGACAAGAGCGNGAGTTCACTAGGCAGTTCCCATGACAACCGATAGGGGGCGGCAGCGCCCGGCGAGCCCGGCCAATCAGAGCTCGGGGCCGGCTGGACCCCGGGAGTTCTGGCCAATCAGAAATCAGGGGTTACTGAGACCCCCTGTGTACCTGACCAATCAAAAATCAGGTATTACTGGGACCCTGGGCTGCCTAGCCAATCAGGAATCAGGACCCACTGGACTCCACAGGGCCATGCTCAATCAGACCCCAAAGGCAGGTTGCTGCCCAGGGGCAGTTAACCAATCAAAGCCTGGGAGCAACTGGGAAGCAGATTTCCTTGTCCAATAGTAATCAAGCACCCTTTAGGCCCAATGTCACTGGCCAATCAGAGCCTTGGCCCCAAAAAATAACCCAAAGGCACTAACCCAATCAGCAACCAGGGTGACAATCTCCAGCTTCCTCTGCCCAATCAGAGACGGGGGGGCCCAAGGGCTCTTAGCCAATTAGGGTCCAGGGGTAATAAGACCCAAGGGCAGGTGGCCAAGGGGCCTTCCTGTGGACCCTGCCCTGCCCTGGCCCTGCTGTGGAGCCCCCAGGGGCTGCCCTGGCTGGGGGAGTGGAGCCCTGGGAAGCAGAGCCCTGGGAAGTACAGCCCCGGGAAGTAGAGCCCCATCCTTCCCACCTGCTGACATCATCTGCATCTGCTGGGGCCAGGCTGAGCATCCACCTCAGCTCCAGGGCTCTGACACCTGCCTGCCCTACCCAGAAATGTCCCCTACCACGGGGACACGTTGGCTACAGGTGGTGCCTGTGCTTTCCAGGCACTCTTCCCTCTTTTCCTTTCCATGTTTCAGCAAGCCAAGGTGGTCAGAGCTGTCTCATGGATTTCTCTCCTGTATCTGCTGCACAGTTGTGGTGGAGGTTGGGCCCAGCAGACCAGCCTGAAGTTGGGACCGAGATGGCGGCTACAAATTGGGCAGCAGAGGCTCCTATACACACAAATCCCTTCTGTTCCCCTCTTTGCAGACTCCTCAGACTTTGTTTCCTGGAATCAAACCTACATTTTCGGTCTCCCCTCAGGCACCTGACAATCTGTCACGTCTTCAGATGGAAAACAAAAAAACACCCTGATATATGTTTCGCTGCCCCAGATGATGATGGGCAGCTGGACAGTTCAGGGGTTGGCTGATGAGCTTTGCACAGTCTGTCCTACATCCCAGCTCTGCCTGCCTGCTGAACATGCACCTGGATTTTCATACATGTGCTTATTAACAAAATCAAAGCTGCTGATTGTTGGCTTTACCCTTTTAATGAATTGAGCTGTCTTTTGGGAGGCATGCTTACCTGAGCTTGGGGGGAGGGAGGTGAGCCTTCCCTGGAGGAGGATTTTAGGCTTTTGGATACACTACACTTGCTATTTTCAGTCACAAATATTCTGTGGGCTCCCTCCAAGCCTGAAATGCCATCTTTGCCATACGATGTATCACTTGTAACTTGCTGTTGATTTCTCCACTGGGTATTCAGGGTTTTATCTAAATGTAACTAAAATGGCTTTGTTTTTACCCACAGCCCCTTCTGACAGAACATGCTGTAAGAGGAGCAGCCCCTACTGACCAAATCCATTGGCTGCCACTACCTCGGTCTGATCAGGCTCCGTGTACCAAACTCCAGCAACCAGGCTTGGCACAGGGGAGGCAGGAAGATGCCCCCTCCCCACATCCGTGAGCCACCCCACTGCCTTCGCTGCAGCCCTCTCTCAGCATGGGGAGCAACGCAAGCAGCCCAAGTGCTGTGCAAGCCCCTATTTCTGTAGCACTCCTATTCATAAATCTCCTTCATAAGTATCCCCATGGTTTATAAGCACAAAGACCAAGAAAACTGAACCACAGGAATTCTGAAAACCAAAACACCAATAACTCACTTCTAGCATGTTACTAATATGCTGTATAATCATGATTAGATCACAACACAAGGGACAGTCCAGCACACCCCTGCATATGGAAAGCTAAATTTTGCAGCCTTTAAAATCACCACGAGAGTCTTCTGCTCTGCTTCCTGGGCATTTTCCCTTGGTAAGCCACGCAGACTAAATTCTTGTTCATATTGTGGCTTTATTAAGAATACGCTGAGCTTTACACACTTATGGCACCCACTCTGAGGTCCCTTTACACTGCCAGTGCAGCATAGCGCAGCCAGCACAGCGTAAATGAAAATCAGGCCCCAGAGGTGTTTTCTCCCTGCAGTGCAGACTTAAAATTCCCGTTACACATTTGCATTAAGGACTGCAACTTTCCATAAAATATGCTCACAAACTTAAAGCACATTAGAGAGTAGCTGGACTCAGCACACAGAGGGACTTCCGCTAAGAATATTTGTCTAAGACATAATAAAAATGTACAGGAACAGAGGGCTGCAAGGGCCCACCAGTCTCACAGAGAGAGGCAGAGTGGGAAGGGTACTCTCCAACAAAGGGGGCCATGGCAAAAATCTCTTCCATGCCCCTTTGAAATGCACATAATTTATTTATTAGCCTTAATAAACAGGCAGGAAAGAGAGCAGCATTACCTGAAACAGGCATTTCTGTATCTTCTGCATGGTTTTGCTTCTCTTACTTTGCACCAGCTTTTATTGTTCATGGGAGGGTAAAGCAGCTGTGACGTGACACCAAGTTATAACTCAAAGCCACATGGGAATATGATCCACAGCTTATAATATAACCAATAAATTGGACAGAGGATGCAATAATGGGCAACAAATGCCTGAATCTGCTACTAACAGGACCCATCTTCAGGAATATGTTATGACTGGGTCAGCTCAATAAGAGCCTCAGCATTAGTCATCAGCCTCTCTCTGCAGATTCAAACACAGACCTATGCAGGAAGATACGAGTGCCTGCCTGACCCTGGGCACAGGGTATGGCTGCAGACCACCACAGAATAGAGGGCGATGGGCGTTTGCCACGTTGGTACAGCCTCAGCCCACCCAGCCTGTCCACATAGCAGGTGGACACACACTTGGGTCTGTGCTGATGACCAACACTAATTTATCTGCTGCCTTTCAGAGCCTACTTGAAGCCAGTGGCTGAGTACAGGCTTGCAGCCAAACAGTTTGGACATGTGTTGGGTTGGGGTCAAATGTGCCAGCCTGCCCCAAAAACACAGACAGACTTACAACCAGCCAAGCTGTACTTGTGTTGTTGCCCTTTTCTTCATTTCTTGCTCCATCTCCCTCAAGTTTTACCCATTGCATCACCCAAGTCAAGACCTGCTGCTCCTCTGGGAAGAGAGTGTTTTATAAAAACAGGTTGGCATGGCTGTGGATTCTCCAAACTCATTTCTGTCTTGGATGGGAGTAATGAGTAAAAAGTGTCACTTCTCTGAAAGTTTCTCACTGGGCACAGGGTGGGTAATGACAAACATAGCCAAGGAAATGAGACCAAAATGGTGAATATAGAGCAACAGAAACCTCTACAAAGATTTTAAGACATTTTTAAATACCACGGTGGTTCTAGTTGGAACTGGGAGGACTTTGCAGACAAAAGCCCACCTTTGCAGTCCTAGGAGGGGCCAAGTGCTCATGTCCCCATGATGCCAGCAGGAGAACCAGGGAAGTGATTGCATAGCCAAGAGCAAGGCTGTCACACAGAGAGAGCTGTGGGCACTGGGGTGTGCTGGCTCCCTGCCTAAGGCTGAGACCAGCAACAGCATCCACCTGCTTACCTGGTATCTGTCTGAGTGATGGATGTCATCTGAGGAGTGGGGTGATGCTGTCGGAGAATCTCCTTCCCGCTTGATTGAGGCCGACAACAAAATTGACTGCAAGAGAAAGGAGAAATTCATGTTGTGAGCATTGTCGAGCTCTCTGCCTGTCTCTAAGCTGTCCCCAAAGCCATGGAGAGTGTCTGTTGAGCTGTGGGACTGTGCTGGGATGGAATACTGGGCTGTGGGACTGGCTCTTTCCAAGGGATTGTGTCCCATGAGGGACCAGGCTGCTGGGTCTAAGTACAAAGGAATCATGCAACAACAGGACAGTCATTTTTACTCCAGGTCTGGTGGCTGGGGCAGAATCAGCCCCTGCTGGAAATGATATGTGAGGATTACAACAGAAATTCTCATGATAAGGCACAGGAGTGCTGAGGTGGAGCAGTACTTACACGTCCTCATCCACCCTTTTTAAGCACCACTAAATCTCTCAATAGCTTTGTAAACTGCACTAAAGCTCTCAGCACCTTTGCAGTGCCACTACCTCTTCCTTCAGTAATGATGCTATTTATTTTAATAAGTAGCACAGAAAAAAAAAGGGGCCTTTTAGAAGGTTAAAAAGCTCAATGATATTTGAGACCTAAGAGATCACTGATAAACTTCAAGTCCATAGTAGGTAAGTCTAAATTCTACACACAGTGAACTCTAGCAGGAAAATAAGTATGGGAGTTTGACAGCATCTAAAGAAATGTACACTGAGTTGAAATTGAACTTTATGATTAGAGTACTTTGAGGGAGAAATGCAATTTAAAATTCTAATTTAAATTATAAATTAGCTAAACTGGGCTAAATATAGCCCACTACATTGTGAAAAATTGTACACTGGAAATGCAGCTCTGCAGATGTTTGTTTCTGAGAATCAGCTGGCAAGATTTGACAATAAATGACTGCTTGGAGATGTGTGTGTTTGTGAAGGGAAGTGTAGATATCATCTGAATTGGACAGGTCAAGTGTGATGACAACATTATTAAAAAGCATAATACCTTGGAGAAAGGCAAGTATTCCAGAAATATTTGCCTCTGGGCTGAAATGAAACGTGAAAAAAATGTGCATTTTTTTTGAAAGATATGAGAAAGTGGAAAAATGACTCAGCATACAAATCGGTTCAGTCAGCAGCAAGCAATCCCCCAGGCTTGGACAGCTCTCCATGAGAACAGCACAGCAGTGCAGCTGGCACAGGCATGGGGGGAAGGCAGGCTTGGGGTGGTGGTGGAGGGCGACAGTTTGGGATACTGAGTTCAACCCCATGGGTATGAGCTGCCAGCCCTGCCTGAGGGCAAGAGGCACATCCCAGTGTGCAGTGCAGATCTCTGCCATGAGGCATGGCTCTGCTGGCTGCGGGGAGACGTGACAGCCTGAAAGAGGTCACAGAGGAGTTGCCTGCTGGGGTGCTCGGTTATTTCCTTGGACAAAACCACTTCTGCTGACTGAGGGCTATGCTGACCACACCTTGGGGCTGGCTTGCTCCTCAGCTCGGCCCAACAGGGATGCCAGGCACTGGGAAGGGCCCATGGGGCTGGGGGCACCCATCGAGGGCTGCCTCAAGAGCCCAGCCCCCACTTTCCAGGGGGCAGATGGGCAGAGAAGGGAGGCTCTCTGGCTTCGTGTGTTAGCTAAACCCAACTGCTAATGGGCTTTGGTGAACAGCTCATTTATTTCTGGAAAACCCCTCGGCAGAATTTCTACAGAGTGCAGACCTCAAGCTCTTGGTGTTGTTTACTTTCTTTATTTTCTAAATAAAGATTGAGGACCATTTTTGAATAAGCAGGATTGCACATGTCCTAAAAAACACAGGGATGAGGCTCAAAGCCTTCAGTTACGACTCAGAATAACAGCCCTGACTGCAGCAGTGTTAATGCCCTAATAAGCCAAGCATACTGGAGCTGGGAGGGTTAAATCCGTTTTGTCTTCCAATGTATTCAAGAAAAGGGGAAAAAATACCCATCTCCCCATTCCTCGACGACAGACAGACAAACCCTGCCCACCTCCTGCTCCCCCCCAGCTTCTGGTAGCTCTAATCCAATATTATTATGTGAAAAATGGTTGGGCTAGCTATGGAGACAGTAAATTAAACGTTATGTATTAGTTTTTAGCGTGTGGTCCCAGGAAGAATGCTGGCCCCATTTATTCCACAAACCTCCTGAGCACCATGGCAATGACCTCTGGAAAAACGCAGGGCTAAACTAATCCCAAAGATGTCAATCTCGAGGCCTCTTCTACATACACTTGCAGTTTAGATTAATAAACTGTCTATTTTTAAATTGTGTGCAAGCACTTCAATTCTAAATACCTTGCCGGCATGTTAAACACAGCGTTAGAGATGCCAAGTCACACTTCCCCTTCACTCTTAGGAAACTTGACTTCATTTGTTTTTCTCATTTCCCTGTGCTGTGCCACACTTTGCCTTTCAGGCAGCCATGGGGGCAGGCAGGGATGCAGGCTCAGAGGCTAAGGGATTAGAAAAGGCATTCGCCAACAGGGTGACTTTCAATCCTGCATTAGGCCAGCCTCTGCTGTCCCAGTTTTGGCCTCTTTTACCCCAGATTGTCATGTTGAGGCTGTTTTCCAATGGCTAAGCAAAGAGGATGCCTGACCACAGCATACCAAGCCAAGGATTTTCTGTCCTCTGCACCACTCTGCTCATTCCCACACTGGTCCTGGAAAGCAGAGAAAGGGTAGCAATACAATTCCCATTCCTCTCTCAACTGCATTCTGGGAAGACGACTGTGGAGGGAAAAAGCTCTCTCCCAGCCCTCATGTATGCTCACGCTGCATGGCACACCCAAATTCTGGCATCCCAGCACAAAAACATGGTGCTGGGTGCTCTGTTTGCAGACAGGCCTGATTTGCAGATGTTCTCTACCATGGGACCAGGTTCTTCAGCATGGTGGGAACAAGTCTGGATGCTGAGATGTCCCTTTTCCCGTGGGGAAAGGCCACCAGCCTGCTCATCCATGCCTGGCTGGCAGCACATCCCATCTGCACCTCAGAGCATGTCTGAGTGAGGATACTGGGGACCCGACCTGCCCCTGCCCCCCCTGGTCTCCCATCCACAACTCCCACCATCAAAGATGGAGCAAGGGCTGTATGTGAGTGGTGGTGCAGCTTCATATTTCTCCCTCCCCTTTAAATCATCTCTCCATTGGGTAGAGGCACTCTCTGTGGAGGTTATAAACCCTGAGAGGATCAGACTGAGCATTACACCTGGGGCAAGCTAAATAAAAAAAGGTCACCGGCGCTTTTTAAACATGGACAAAAAAGCAGTAAAATGTGTTTGAAAAAAAAAATCTGGCATTAAATCATGACTTTTTGCCTGCCTTGCCTCATTAAAAGTGGCCTTTTGGAAGGTAAAATTATCATTGTAAGTGATAAGATCTTTAAGAAAATAATTCACGGCTTCTTCACCCTTTAATATGATAGCCGCCATCGGCTAATTTTTTTCTTAATGGCAACGAGGCCATCAATCTTGTCCAAGCCCTGTACTCCCTCCTTCCTCCTGCCCCTCCTGCCATGCTGGGCAGCCATGGCCCCGCTCACTGATTCCTTCCTGCCCCTTGGAGCCCAGCTGTGCTGTGCCAAGGAGAAGAGATGTGTCTGCATGTACGGCTTTACCCACTTGTGTCCAGGGATCCCGAGGGCACACAAGCCTTGCCCAGGCTGCAAGGCTCACACCCCGGTGGCTCCCAATGCACTCCATGGACTGTGCAATCCTGCAGAGATCAGCTGAGAATGTTTCAGCAGCTCACCGAAACTAGGAGCAACACCTAGTACATACATACAGGGGGCAGGTTTGGTATGAATCAAATGTGCATCCTGCAGCCTGTGTGCCAGCGGCCGTGACCCCCGGCCATTGACGTCCAGACCTGCTCCTCCCTCCTCGGGAGCAGGAGCCGTGGGCAGTGCCGAGGCAATGTCGCCAAGGACACACGGCCAACGCGGCTCCTGACCCGCGGGCTCGCCAGGCGTGGGCCCGAGCAGCACGAGGGGAGGGGACGGGTGTCAGGGTGCAGCCGCCAGCCCAAGGAAATGGATGGAAATTAGCGGCACACGCTGGCCCCGGCCCGAAGCGCGGCCTCTCGCCGGCAGCCGGGGCAGGTGTCAGCGTGGGGACAGCCCAGCCGGTGGCTCTGACATTCTGCTGCCTCTCAAGGCCAGTCATTTGAGAGTATTAAAGTGCTGGACTCCTGCTTTCTGAGAGCCCTGGAAAAACATAAGGAGTCTATTTTTCTTAAACAATCCATCACAGCTGCTGTCAGCAGAACAAATACCCTAACCCTGCTTTTTATGTATCTATATNAGTGTTCCCTCCTTGATGCATTCAGCCTTAACTCTGCCGTCTAAATAGGTACTTATCACTTAACATGGAGGTGATGGCTTGACATGTTTTCTGTCTCCTGCCCTCCCCTCCACGGTAGGGAAGACGTCAAAGTGTTGCTAATAGCTGTTATCACTTGGGAACTGTAACCCGAAAGCAATAAGTGATACCAGGCCTTGCTGTGATTTCCCCCCTTAACTCTGCTAGCCATTTTTTATGTTATTGCTGGAGGATCCCCGACACAAAGATGCTACTATTAGAGCTGAGTTTCCTAGAAGCTTTTGGAGGGTCCACATTTGCTCCTGGGAAAACTTAGAGGTAAAATTATCTAGTGGCTTTTAGCTGGCAGAGATAAAGGTGGGATGGAGCTGGGGATGAAAGGCTTAAATGTGAGAAGGGTGTGAATGGCGAATAGAAATAATGGTATCAGCAGCTTCTGGCCTTCACTGAAAAATTCCAGTGGTTCACAAGCAGAATAAGCTTACAGAAATGTGAGCTACTAATTAATTTCTATGCATGTTATAGTGACACCTGGGATTGTAATGGAGCTCTGCATCCTCTTGGAAGAGACACCAGCTACATGGTGGGAAAAGGGGCCCCTTCCAGCAGAACTGCCCATCAGCATTCTGGAGATGGAGGGGGAAAGAGGTCTGGCCCACGTCTGCCCCTCTCTGCTCCTTCTGCCAAATGCAGTGGTTTCCCCTGGTCTAATGGGAGGGTACAGCTGTTTGGCCCAAGGGGAGTGAGGGGCTTTGTTTGGTCGTGGGGTAATTTGTTTTATGTAATAAAACCTGGCAGATATTTGGTTTTGGAGTGACTCTGGTATTCATCACCCCAAACTGCAGCACAGCCAGCTAACACTCATCCTACGTAATTTCCTCTCCTTCACATATCTGTGGGCTGTTCTCATGTCCCCAGTTTGGCCATAGTTTTGCCACAATACCCAGATTTTGCTTTTTAATCTTTCCTTGTAAATCACAGTTACAGAGGGAGGGAGAAGAGATACGGTGAATGACTCTGCCAACCTCCCAGTCTGTCAGTGACACAAGAGAAGGAGTTAAAACCCCAGGGCACTGACACCCGTCCCCTGCTCCTACCACCAGACATGATATGAAGAAGTTAAATGATTGTGCTAGAAATTTCATCTCAAGTGAGGCAGCTGGGAAGGGCTTAATACAGACATTCTGTCAAGGTTTAAGGCTCCAAATCTTGCTTGCTTCAAAGCTCTTTTTCCTTGGAGGGCTTTAGTGGTCAAATTTCCCACTAGATGTTGTAATTCTCTCTCAAACTGCTCGGTGAAGCTGTAAAATCACAGGGGTGGGTGGGGGAAGCAAGAGCTCTGGCACTGTGGCATGGTTCCCAGCTCTGCCGGAGGTCTGGGAGCCGTGTGCTGGCTGCCTGCCTGTGGGCACCCTCTGTGGAGCTGGGTGCACACCTAAACAAACCAGCTGCAGGCATCTGCTGGGTGTGTGGGATGGATGTTGCTCATGGCCACTCACATCAGTGTTTGCAGCAAGAGCACAGCCAGGACTGGAAGTGGGAAAGGCAATTTGCAGCCATTTTTTAGGAAGTAGCAATGGAAAATGAATGCTGAATCCGCCACAAGAGCTGGGATGCTTCGTGGAACCCAGTCTCTTCCACTTCAGTGATCAGTACCAGCTCTTCCACAGAGGATATAAATTTACCTGTTAGGTGACAGGTAACAGTCTGTAGCTAATACCTGGAAATAGAGGCAGTAGTGAAGTGTTCTTACGTAGCAAGGACTTGGGGATGCTGACCCTCCAGTTACCACCAGCTGCTCCAGGAAGAGTGGGAACAGTTGGATTTACACCTTACCAACATGGGTTCAACCCAATGTGTGCTCCTCTCCTGCCTTGCAAGAGGCAGCCAAGGCAAGGGGAGAAAGGCCAGGGGAGAGCACGAAGTCCAGCAATGATACCCAAGGGTATCACACTGACAACTGTGTACAGACTCCTGGGCAGCCACCAGTCCCAAGGGAGTCTGTTCTCCATATGCCTCTGTGAGACATTCTGCCTGACACCCAGGCTCTGGCCACGCTGGGGAGTGCTGCAGGGAAGCTCTGGCCTCACAGAGGTCTGGGGCATGGCTGGCTTGGGCAGACCTTCAGAAAGGGACCTTATGAGTGACAATCTGCTTGTCTAAGTGCATTGTCCACACTGGTGTATCACCATCTTTTAGGCTTCTTTTAGGCATCTGTAATGGCAAATGAGGATCTGTGGCACTCAGCGCTGTCCTCTGAGCTGCCTTTGCAGAGAGGGAGCCCAGGCACCAAGCAGTGGTGCTGGCTGGAGCCCCAGCTTGCAGCCCTTGCTTGGCAGTAACTGCCTCAGTCAGCTCTGATAATAGAAGAATCTGATACAATAATTCTGCATTCATCACATCCCATGTTGAGTGATTGGATTTTCTTTGACATATTGCCATGAAAATTGACCAAGTGCAGTGAGTGACAGCTCTTCAGGGGCAGGGGAGCAGTGAGTGAGGAACATGCATTTACATCTGGGCTTTTATTGCCCAGAGAGATGTTTGCTGGGGCAGCTGTGGGGAAGGGGTGGGAGCAGAGCTAGGACACAGAGCATGGGAAGATTAAATCCCCAGTCCCAGCTGCACCCCCAGGAAGAGCCTCAGGCCGGCACAGAAGTGGCAATGGCAGTGATGGTATAGGCAAAAGTCCTAAATGAGCTCTGGAGTTCAAAAGCCACTGGTGACCATGGAAGTAACTACCAGCCAGCAGTCATCCCAGTTTCCATGTCCCTGTGTGAAACCAACTTGCCCTTGTTTATTTTGCCACTGGATGCTCCTAAGGGATGGGGAGGTGCAGCCCCTTCTCCCATTGCTGAGCTGCTGGAGCTGCTGGCCTTTTTGCTGGCACCAGGAAAAGGACTGGCCAGGAAACATTGCAGCAGTTCCCTTCCACCAGTTCCAGAGTGGTACAGATCTTTCTGGAGGTGCCTGCCAAACCTCCAGTGATGCCTGGTTGCCTGGCCAGGGACTGAAAGCCCACTCTGGGGGTCTGTACCCCATCCCTCTGCCTGGGACTGTATCAGAGGGACTTCACAACCTGATGGGCTATTCACACCCCTTGTTGCAAACTTGCAGTGGGCACAAAGGAAAACAGCAGCCTTCATCTCTCCACCACCCTCCTCCTCAATCCCACCTGGTTACAAAGGGGACTTTAATACCAATCTCAGGTGAAGGTGACAGCACTGTGCCTTCCTGTGCCACACAGGACTTGTCTCCCAGCAAAAGCCACACAGAAATAATGAATCCTCCTGGGCTGAGAAGCTTTCAAGCTCTCTGAGAAGGGAATGAAAGATTTCCTGATTTCACCCTCTCCCTCCCTGCTCTCCTGGCTTCTTGAAGTTAATGTTCTTAGTCCCAGACGTGACGGGCAAAGGGAAAAGATCCATGTGGTGACAGGGGACGATTGATCTCTTTTACATAGAACGACGCTCCAGTCCCAGTTTAATCCCCTCGCTCAAGGCAAATGGGATTCTTTGTCAATGGAAACTTCAAAAGCCTGGCCCTGCCTTGAGATGGACCTTCTTCTTTATCTGGTCTCTGTCAGTCACTCACTGTGTTTGCCTCCAAACAGCTAATCTGTCTTCCTAGCCGTCCTTCTCCCTCACAGGTGATGTGTTTGGGACTGCTGACTTATCTACACAAAGTCCTGATGGGAGGGAATGGGAAGATTGCAGTCCAGATGCTTTCATTCTGCTGGTGCCCTTGAAGGACAGCTCCTTCAAGATGTCCCAAGGCAGCCTCACACTCTGTGGATTATCAGCAGTGGTGGGTTTGGGGATTCCTCTCTGCTCTGCTGCTTTTCTTGGGAGAAACAGTCAGGTCTTCACTCTCCTCCTAATCTCCCTGGGACAGGGTACAGGAGCAAAGTATGCAGGAGACAAAGTTGTGGAGCACTATTTGATAGTATCATTGATACTACAGAGTATCACTTTTTCCCTTGAAGGGTTTGGGAAATTGTTAGGGTTATTTGGGAGTCATCCCTAACTGCCAGGAACTTGGGTCAGCACAGTGGCTCCTAGGCCTCTCCCTTGGTGGGGCAGACAAAGTGTTGATGTACTTGGCAAGACACCCACCCCCAACGAGAAAATCTAGAGCTGAAATGTCAGTCTTTGCTTCTGACATCACATGCCAAAAAAATCACCATAAGCTTCCAGAAAAACCAATGGCGAATGAGACTGGAAGTTAATTCTAATAAAACAAGCATGAAGACATCTCCTGTGAGAGATGCCCTGCACTTGTCTGAAAGCCAGGAGCCTCCCTCACTTGGACTGTGTCATCAGAAGTGTAGGAGAACCTGGAGCACTCGCCTTTGCCCACTTTGGAGAGGACAGCATGGTTTTCAGAGGCTGTGCAATGCCCTGCAGTGCTCCCTGCCACCTGCTCACCCGTCCAAGTTCTGGTCTTTCCCATCCCTCTGCCACATGAAGTCCAGCTGACAGCAATTGAGTAAATGATGCCCTTTGCAGTGATGCCATGATGCTCTGTGAGTTTTGTATTTTTGTATTCTGAGCCAAGGGGATGGGAGGTGGGTCCTGGGGAGGGGGCTGAGGCTGAGATGGGGTTTTTTAGTGATTTGGGCTCCTCCGTAGGTGTGCTTCACTCCCTTGAGGCAGGCTCCTCACTCTCCCCTTCCAAGGCTGGCATATGGCTCTGGCTCCAGGAACTCCCACATGTGATTTCCCAGGCTGAGCTCAGGCTGTGTGTGATCAGCTTTCATTAGCTGTCATTACACACAATCTGGAGTCCCAGAGCCCAGCAGGTCCTTCAGCTCCACCGTTCCTTGGCTGCACAAGGAAGGCAGAGCCCTGTGCAGGGACTTGGCTGCTCCAGTGTCACCGGCCCCCAACGTGTGCTCACCTTCCTGGAACCCATCAAGTAGCAGGACAGGGAGTGGGCTGGGAAGGTGAAGGGGTGTAAAGAGCATCCCTTGGGGGACAGGGAAAATATGCTGAGGTTTTCTCACTTACCTTGGGGGTGCCTGCTGCCATGGCATCCTTCAGGATGGAGCTCTTGCTGCCAAGAGAGAAGAGAACGAGGTCAGTCACAAAAAGGACAGGCAAGGAGGGGAGTGCTTCGAGAGATCTCATAAGGTCAAATAGCAAAGCACATTGTTCTTCTTTCCTGGACCAACAAGAGCCTCCTCACCCTGACTGGAGGGGCATGGGAAGGAGGGCAGTGCCATCTATTTCTCCAGCTGCAACAAGATGTTCATATGAGTGGAAGTCCCCAAACCAGCCACATGAGTCAAACACTGACTCTATCCCTGCTTGGGGCTTGCACAGCTCCTCTCCCAGCACTGGGAAAAAGCAGAGAGCAAGTCTGCAGGGGCATAGGGAAGAAAGCCAGGGAGAGGGGAGCAGAGGTGGTGAGCCCAGTGAAGGATCAGGCACAATGAAAAAAAGGAGAATAGGAAAGAGACGGAGATTAAATCCGTATAAGAGCAAGAGAAAAAAAGATTTCCTCAGCTCCAGGCACACTGGGGAAGCAGCAGCTCTGCTGGAGGCTGGAGTGATTTGTTAATTCAGCTTGCTCCCCATTTAGCAGGGAAGGAGGTCCCTACCCGGTGCTCCTCCTCGCCTGCCCTCGCCAGCGGGAGATGCTATAGATTTAATAACACCTTCCCCCCTCCAGACAGGTTAAACTTGAAACAATTACATATCAAAGCCGACATGGCGGGGAGGCCTGCACTGTAATTTTTTGGTTATTAAAGTAATCTCTCTCATGTAAATTCTCCTGCTAACATGCTGCAAACAGCATTAGGAAATAAATTATTTCCCCATGATTCGAT
The DNA here is from genome assembly GCA_013397195.1 of Hylia prasina. NCBI lineage: Eukaryota > Metazoa > Chordata > Aves > Passeriformes > Sylviidae > Hylia > Hylia prasina. The sequence goes on from VYXD01000684.1 coordinate 152,783, forward strand.
TTGTCAATGCAAAGCACCTGCAGCAGGCAAAAGGCTCTTGAAATATGTTGCCAAGCCCAGTGCCTGTGCTTGTAAGCACACGCTGGTGGGGCGGCTGGCTCCCAGCTCCCCATAGCCCCGGGGAGANGTGTTTAATAACAAAATTTGTATGCAAGCCTGCATCCCAGGCTAAGGATGAGTGATCGGCAGCCAGAAAGTATTAAAAAGCCTCGCTAAACAGATGCTGACAATAGAACAAGACATATCAAATCAGATCTACTTCAGAAACATTAATATACACACGCACACACGCTCGCCCGCGCGCGCGCACCCGGCTCCGCACACCCGCGCTCCTTTCTTCTCAATCACAGCAATATGGGAGACATCAATAAATTTTTATGAGACTTTTAGAAGATCAACACGGTACTAGATGTGACAAAAAAGCAATGTGCCTGTCATGTTCGCTTTGTCGGGGACACTTTAGCCCCAGATGCCGAGCTGCAGTGCCAGCAGGGAAAAATTGAATTTGGCTGGCTTTAATCTGCCTTGATTTGGCAGATGGCTGGGTGTTATGAAATGAGCAGGGATGGAGGAAGGTGTTTTCTCCTGGGGCTATGGCCCCCCTCCTCTCCCAGTGCCACTGCCTTTTGCCCCCTGCCCTGAAATGGTGGAAACACACAGTTATCCACTGCCATCAGGTCACTCCAAATGCCACAGTTCTGTTCCCAGCTAGAGTTCCTGGGGACCACGGATGAATGGGCTGGGGCATCACCTCCCACACAGCCCCACTTCCTTGAGGGAATGTGCTGCGGGATGCTCACCATGGGCACAGGATGCCCCTGTGTCCTGTTCCCCAGGTCTGCTCCCTACCCTCAGGAGGTGTCACGGAGTGGAATTAGTTCCTGCTGCCCACTGAGACACATCCCAGGAACCACCTCAAGTCTGTGCAAGAACAAGCATGATGGGAAAGATTTCCATCCCCTCTCCACCTCCAGAGTTACCCTGAATTTCTCAATCACATGAAGTGTGAAACAAGTTTTTTTTTTTTCCTTTTATAATCCAAATGCCTTGTAAAAAAAACAAACCTGTTTCCTCCCTCTTCTTGTTAAAGGTGTTTAAAATTATTTGTTTTCAAGGGAAAGAGGAAGAATATAATTAATTCCTCCTAGAAATGGTGTTAGGGCCAGGAAACTGAAGTTTTCAGAATGAGAGTCTCTCTGGTCAACCAAAAGGTCAAGCCTCTGCTGTTGGGACCGATAAGGAAGGGGACTGCTTTAGATAACTTGGCAGACTTTATTTTATTCTTCATCTGGAGGATTATTAATACTCACCCCATTTCTTGCAATGTAGTTCTACTCTATTGCTAATAAGAGTTTGCAATTTGTTGGGGTTTTTTAATATCCAGAGATGGGTTAAGAATAGGTATAAGCCCAGGTCATCCAAGCACCCAGACCCTGCAATTTAAGGGTCCTTTTCCCCATCCCACTAAAGAGCCCCCTGAATTACAAGGGCTGCAGCCCCCTGCTCCTCTTAAGAATGCTGGCAGTGGGCTCAGGATTGAAAGGCTGTCAGCAAAGAGAAACCTTCCCCTCCATAAACACCGCAGACAAATTAAAAATGGTAAAAGGGAAATCAAGACCTTTAAAGTTCAAACACTTTTCGGTGCCTTTTAAAGTTTTTTTGCTCTAGGCCCTTGCAGACAGCACAATCTTTGGAGACCTTGGGATTCTCTTTAATCACCCAGCCAGGCTGCAGTGGTCTGAAATGATTACACATTTACATAGTAATAACCCCAACACTCCCCACATTATTTCATGGCTAGCATATTTCCACTCAGCGAGTGATCCATGTGTTTTAAATTATAACCTGTACATAGGAAATTAGTTACTAAGTACGATATTCACGGGCTCATCTGACACTTCTAATTAAGGTGATTTACACAGAATTATCTTACGAAATAAAAAAATGGTGTTTTGCTAGCTAATAAAATATAATTACTACCCGCTTTTCTAAGTTACAGTTAGTTTTAATCTATTTGGGGAATTGTTTATCTAGTTCATTACAGCAAAACAACTTCTTTACCTTTTAGGCAACCCCCCTAAAGTACCAAACAAGAACAAGGAACACCCTGGGAAGACCCAGCGATTTTGGAAGCCTCCTTCTTTCTCTCCTGAAGACTTTGCACTTCCAAGTGATACAAGGCTGCTTCCTCACTGGCTTCCTTTCTTGGGGCTGAGACACCGGTTCTGTCAGTGCTTTCATGCATCCTCATGTGTTTGGATGTCCCCATGGGGACAAAATAAGGCCCCTGCCCTGGTGTTGCCAGAGGGCTCTGCCCAGTGCTGCAACTGCATCACTTTGTTAACAGGAGCAGCACAGCCAGATCCCCACATGCTCCAGAACACACCGCTCCTTTAGATTAGGGACCATCAGCTTTAAGAGGAGCCTTTCCTCTCAGCAAGGTTCTTCACAATGAAAGCAAGACTCAGGCTACACCAGAGACATGCAGATGTCCTTTAATGCTAAGCACATTTGGTTAGGAGCATCCCCAGATGCAACTGGGAATCCCCTGGCAGGTTCCTGAGTGAGATTCAAGGGGCTCTTCAGGCCCAATGCTTCTGCCATGATTTCCCAAAGGGCGGCTCAGCAAGCCAACTATGGGCCCTCCTTATCCACAGTCTTGGGGTTTCCTCTACCCCTGCCATGGCTGCTATTACACACAATGGCCTTCAAGCCTATTTACTTCGTTATAGTCCTGCCTTTTGGGGTGTGCTTGCCATGAGAAATAAAAAGGCAATATGCAAGGAGTAGTCTCTTATCACCCCCATGAATGGAAGCTGCTGCGTCTTCCCATAGGGAAAAGTCAGGTCATTAGCTGAAGGTTAAGTTCCCTGAGCTTGGGCAGCTGCAGTTGTTTCTGCTTATCCCTGAAGGACACTGAACCAGTAAGGAGCAGGTAAGAGAGCTACTGCCATGCAGCTGGAGTCTTCCAGCTCTGCCACTCCTCCACAGAATCCCTCCTCAGCAGCCCCCTTTGACAGGTATCAGCCTGTGCACCTCCCACGACATCCTGCAAAACCAAAAGATTTCTACAGGCTGCAGCCAATGGATGTATTTCATAAAAAAAACCCCCAAAAAACCAACAAAAAACCAAACCCCCAAACAACTGGAAACCATTTATTTTTAGCCATAGGACTCATGGCTTGAGATGGGTTCCCTGGCAGCAGAGAAAGCCTCCGGCAGAGCCGTGTGGATGGCAACGCCAGCTGTAATGGAGCAGTCGCTGGGTAGAGAGGGAATTGGATTTTTGTGAATGCCAGTTTAAATAAGTGGAAGTGTCACTTGATGCTTAAATAAGGAAATGGGAGTTTGATTTTACACCTAGCTGCAGGTGACAGCCCTCAGCATGGCCAGGTGAGATCTGTGCCATCACAGGAAGCCCACTGGGATTTTTAACCTGCTGTGGCTCCCCCAGTGGCACCTGCATCCTGTAACAGGAAAAAGGGCTGAGAGATGGCAAAAAATTGCCGAAGAGGCTGCAGTCAGGGCTGGAAATGTTCTACACCTACAGTGCTTTCCACATGCTCCCCCAATCAGTGTTTGTGAGACCTCAGTGACCAACACAGTCAGTTGTGGCAAATCTGACCCACAGGGCAGCACCCACCTCCTCTAAAGAGAAGAAATGCAGCACAATCATAAAACACTGTGGCATGAGCTGACCACACTGAAATCTCCTATTTGCTCTGTCCTATTCACATCCCCAACTCTTTCTGCTCTGCTGGGTTTTCCTTTATCAACCTCTGGTACCCAACGTCCCTGCTCCAAGTGGGTAACAGATTTCTGGGTGACGATGTGATAGTCCAGGTGTGTAGGGCCAAACAGGAGACCGTGGCTGGGGGTAGTTTCATTTCTCTCCCACTATTTGAAAAGGAGGTGGCTGGAAAAGTAAAAAGGAAAATCAGAGGGAAAGGTCATACATTAGATTGATTTGGGGGGCTCTTTGCTACCATGGCTATAATGACTGTTTAATTATTCCCAGCTCATGTGGCAGTTCAGAAGAGGCTCTGCAGAAGACATGCATTGCTCCAGGGCAAATAACTGACCGGAGATTTATTTCTCACCCTTGGGTTTCCACACACCCCTTCCCAGGCCTCCTGCTACCCTGAGAGTCAGCAGCAGAGGAAGGCTTTGCCTTCCAGAGTTCCAAACCTCAGCCTTCAAATTCATACCCTGGAGTCAGGGAACGGACTGCAGGTACCACAGGTCTGAAGGCAATTTAAGCAGTGTTCATGTTAGGGCACTGTATGAGCAAGGGAAAACATGACCCACACATTTTTTCACTTGCTATGCTACCCTGGAAATTCTGACCCATGAGAAGTGCTTCTCACCTACAGATTATGGACAGCAGCCTCTGCCTTTCCTGGGGTCTGCCATGGAGGAGAGGAACGGGGCATCTCTAAGCAGGGCAGGCAGCTGCCTGGGTTGTGCTCTCTCCATAGGAAAAGCTGTGGGTGAAGGGTCCAGGCTGCTGTCATTGCCACCCTCTAAATGCACAGGAGGAAGCTGGAGGGTCTCTCTTCCCTTTCTATCCATGATTAATCTGCCACAGTGAGGGGCAGGGACACAAATCAGAGGAGGAATGAAAGAGGATAAATCCATGGTATCAGCAGCACCACATTGGCTAGATAATAAACAGACTCCTCTCCTCATAAATTTCTCTCCATTCCCCCATGTTTCCCTGCCATCAACACTGGCAGACCTGGAGCTGGACTGCTCCTGGCCTTTCTGGTGTCCTGGCTGGTGGGAAGAGCTGTGGCTTTGCCAGGGAACTGGGACCTTTCACCTGGTCTGGCACCCTTTACTCCCTGCACACACTGGGGTGAGCACCAGGATGGCACAATGGAGCCCCATCCAAGCTCACTGGGGTTTAGAGGATGCATGGGACACCTGAGGTGACTTTGGTGAGGTCATCCACACCAGCACGTGGAGTGGGTGGGAGAAGCACTAGAGACACAAAGCACACTTCAGTTTACTTGGTAGTTTCACTCTCTTTCTCAGTGCTCCAGGGCAGCTTGTTCTCACTGCCCCAACACCACAGTGTGTCCTCACTCCTCACCTTGGTAGCAGCCAGCTCTCCCACTTCTCCACACCCCACACTGGGATGTGACCCTGTTAGCTGCCTTGTGGTGGCAGGTGGTCCTGGCCCTGCTCAGGGATCACCGAGAATCTGACCCTTCTGGCTAAGTTTAATTTAAATCTGACAGGAGTCAAACTGCTAGAGAAAGCTTCAGGTGATACCCCCCAGCTGGTGCCTGAAACTGGACATCCCCAATTCCAGGGCTGAGGTCCTGTGCTGAACACCTCTGCCGTGGGTGGCATGGGGTGCCCCACTGCTGCTGTTGGGCAGGAGTCTCTCCCCGAGGGAATCAGGACACAACAGGATGCAAAAACCCATTCTGTGTCCCTAGAGCAGCTCCCAAACACCAGCCTGTCCCTGCAGTCTGGTTTTGCTGGTGAACATTGGCTGCAGCACAATCATGGGGGACTTGCAGCTAGAAGGAGCACTGAGGAGACATCACAGGCAATTAACTGCTTGACTGAACACCTTGGGGGATACCAGAGCCCTGTGGGAAAGCCCCTGGGAGCACTGGGAGGGCACAGCCAGGGAGAGGGTGCTGCAGGAGAGGTACCCAGTTCCACCTGCAAAGCATGCCCAGGCACTTAATAGTACCTGTCCCCAGCATCTCCCCGACCTGGATTTATGCCTTGAGGGGTCACCTCTGGCGAGACTCTAATAACACGACTTTATTAGCTTTCTTGTTCCTTCTTTAAGATACAGTAGCAAGGGGGGAGGAGGGCAGCAGCACCTCGGGAAAGAGCGGGGGGTCGTAGGGATAGGAAGCAGCTGCCCTCGCAGTTCCCCTTCTCTGTGACAAGGGGGAGAGGGAGAAAAATGATGCTCCCTCGAAATTTATCATGCACCCAATTACAATGTTAATTGGCAAGTCCCAGAAATCAATTAATTCGCAAATTTTTTTCAATTAAAAATTAAGATAAATCATAAAACGTTATTAAGCAAAGGCCAAACTCCATGAACTTTTTTTTTTTTTGGTAGGCATCTGGTTTTTTTTTTAATTTAAATAAAAAAAAAGAGCTGTGTTGCCAAAGCCCGATGCCCTTGAGTGCCTTTGCTGAAGCGCAGGGGGCTGTCATCAGCAGGACTGGGCTGAAGACAGATAAAAAAATATCGACCAGTCGGACACACTGCTTCTGCTTTATTGATCAGGCGGGAATTTAACTTGCTGTGCATATCCACCGTGTCAGCAAGGGCCACGGGCGAAATTAAAAGTACTTGGCTTGGAGATGTCGCCTTGATACCGGGGGGTGGGGAGAGATGGAGGGAGGGTGAAGAAAAGGGGGAGAAAGGGAAGAAAAGAAAAGAAGAAGGTGGGAAACGAAGAGGGAAAAAGAAGGAAGAAAGAGACAGGGATAAGTTGAGGAGCAGGAGGTTGCAGTGCCTGCTTGCAATCTCACTTGTTGGTCAGGGCTCCTCCCTCTCTCTGGAGAGCCCGCAGGTGTCTACTGCATGCAAGGAAGGGAATCATGTATTCCAACAGAGCTTTGGAAAAAACCCTTCTCACTCAAAACCATTTCTAACCTCCCTCATTGAGAGGCTGGGGGACCTGCAGCATTTGCTGCACAAGAAGTCTGCGGAAGTACCTGGTCATCAAGTTAAAGTCCCCAGGCGTAAATCAAGGAGACCTGAGGCGAGAGCCATGACCCTGATGTGACACATGACAACAGAGCTAATTCGGGTTTTACACACTCTATTTATCCTGCTGGGCCTGGCAAGCATGGCCACTTGCCCTTCCCACAGCAGCTGCCCACGCTGGCCCTGGGAAGTCTCCTCCAAAGGTCCTTTGGGACAACACAGCTCTTGGCAGATCCCACAGGAATGAAGCAAACACTTCCCTGGGGCAGTGCACGGAACAGCTGTATTTAAACAGAGGGTTTTCTGAGCAGCAGAGGGGTGTGAGCCACATCTCATAACCTGCTCTGGGTCCTTATTGTGACCAGAAACAACAGACCAAGCCCCTGTCATTTGGGCACAAAGGGACTACAGGGATGATGTGCTTGCCAACTCATCCATTAGCAAGATTCTCCAGTGCAGATTCTGAGGGGCTAGCATCGGATGACTTTAATCAGAAAGGCCACGAAATGTTGGGAAGGCAACCTGTGAAAGATGTGAAAAGCAGGCTGCATCTCCATAGGTCCGGAGGCATCACTCAAGAACAGTAAACTTGCCTTGTGACCAGTTTATTTCCCAAGGTCCCACAGCCTGTATTGCAAGTTTCCTCCTAATTTCTCATTCCACTGGGCCCAGAGCTGCCTCTGTCCCCTGAGAAGAGCTACTGCTGTGCCTCTCTACATAAAGAAACCTGGAGCTGAAGCTCCTCACAGCAGGGTGAGGATGCTCTGTGCAGTGCCAGAACTGAGGAAGCACTTTCTGCTTCTACCCCGGCTGCAAAAGAAGAGAGGATTAACAACAGTGAGAGGAAAAGAGCATTTGTGCAAACAATGGAGAGGAGGCTTCAGATGGAACCCAAAGGAAGATTTAAGCCCAGGCAGAGGTGCACTGAATGCTGCTACCGGAACTGGAGCACCATAGTCCTGTGGTTGGCTCTTTCTCTCGGACATGAATCAAAGCTCCAAAAGTCAAGCTAAATCCCCCATCTGGGCACTTCACCCACTCTGACACAGGCCTTCCCACCGCATCTCACTCTGCCCTCCTTTGCCTGACACTATTTGGTTTTTTGTGACAGCATGTTTGAGGTCACAGAAAACCGCCTGCAGCACTTTCCATCTGCACCAAGGTGCGAGACCCCGGTGCCCTCTGTGCTCCAGAAAACGCTTTGTAATCACAGAAGCAGATGAGAAATTATTCCTGGACACACAAAAAGGTCATTAGGGGAAATCAGTAGCTCCTGAGATGCTGGATGTGCAGGGATGTGTCCCACACCCCCAGCAGAATGGCAAGGAGAAATGAGAGCTGCTGGCCTGGGCTGGGAGCAGCAAACAGGTGAGCACAGGCTCTGTAACACAAACATGCTCAGAATAATTACTGATTGCAAAGGAAAAAAGAAAGAAAAGTGAATGAGGAGAGAGTTTGCACAGCTATGGGGCACTTTGAGAACATCATCACCCTCACTGCTCCACCCTCTGGACCACTCCCTAGCTATATTGATACACCTCATCCATTTTGGGGAGGTGAAATCCCACCTCTGAAGCGTAGGTTTGGTGCTGGTAATGCAGGGGAGAATCTGGCAGCTGTCACATGGAGAAATAAAAACACCTCCTGCCAAATGTTTTTTTTTTTAAGGAGCATTGCATGTTCAATAACAGATTGTTATGCTATTAAAACCACTGCATCCAAAGGCACATTCCCAACCTTCAAACTGCTGAACTCAGCAACTGTAATATTTGTAATGTGACTTCCTAAGGTTTTTTAAATGGCCAATAAATGTCTCTTGCCCAAACTCTAGAAAGAATCATTGTGGAGCATCAGCTGAGGCTGGGTCTACAGCTCTTACTTCTTCCTTTACTTCTGTCCTCAAATTCATCTTTCCTCTCACCTCGAACTCAAACCAGAGCCCCAAACTTGCCCTTCTCCACCCAGACTTCCCTCCAGCAGCAGTGCTCTGCGGTGTCTGCCTGGGGAGAGCTGGCAGGGATTAAGGATCCTGCTGCCCACTGCCACCTCTGCTCACAGTATTTACCTGCAGGGTGACATGCAGCGGTGCACACGGGGATGCGTGTGTGTGTCCCAAGGGACACCCCTGGGTGCTGCTCTAGAATGCTGTGCCCACCTGCACTCCCTAGGTAGTTCTAGGTGGGGGAAATGCAGCTGCAGCCAGAGCACCAGCTGAAGCTTGGAGCTGGGGCCACTGACAGCTCCAGAATTTCACATTTCAGTATGCTTTATTGTGAGCCTTTAGAGCGGATGAAGTGTAAAACAAGTGAATATATTTTGAGTGAGGATAGGAGACTCACATCCAGATCAGCTTCATGCACACAAACCAGGAATATTCATATATTCTGCATCAACCAGCCTAGCTGAGGCACAGGACACAGACATATACGAAGGGTTGCTGTTATTATTTCTTATTTTTACCTTGGGTGGCACTTAGCTGCTCAGATGGGCACCTTTTGCTCTCTGACTGTACAGACAGAGCAAGGAGAGCATCCCTCTGCCCTGCATCATGAGGCCACCCCTCACCCGCCTCCCACTCTCTGCCACTTTGAGCCTGTGCTCTGCAAAGGTGGGCTCCAAGGTAGTTTCTCTTTGGAGGAGGAATACTAACAGTCTTGCCTGGCAAGAGTTAAACCCCATAAAACCAAGGCTTGTAGTTTTGTTTTCTTTCAATTTATACCCTTCACTTAAAGGGGGGGCAGGTGGGGAGGAAAAGAGGGGGAGAAAAAAGAAAGCCAGGTGACATATTCTAAGAGGGAGCACTGAAAACGTGTTAAGCACTTCAAAATCTCATATATTCAATCGGCCTCTGGCAAGACATCTGCCTAATGTTAGCGCTTAAATATCCTTTTCCATTTTACATGCATTCAAGTCTCATTTGAGCGAAATGAAACGGTATTATTAAAGGGAGATTTTGCACAAATGGCCTGAATTTGACATGTCAAGTTCAATGAGGCTGTTACATATGTAACACCAAAAAGGGCTCAGAGGCTGCCGGCTCTTGAAACAGCGCCAGTGGCTCAGAAATGAAATTTGCATTCAGAGAGCCCTGCTTCACTGCGTGGAGCTGTGCACAAGGCTCGGTTGGACTCACACGGGGTGGAGGAGCCGTGGGGTGAGCACAAACAGGTCTCTCCCTATGCTTTGGGAGACTGGACACACCAAGAAGGCAGCACAGCTAGAAACCCAGGTACCTCATTCCCACTCAAGACCGATTTTCCAAGGGAAAGCTGGACCCTGCGCCAGGGTTGAATCCTCCTGAGTGATGTTCATCACTGGTCCAACAGCTGGTTTTTGTCCCCAGTACATGCACAGGACTCCTTAGGCATGGGTGGATGCTGTTCTGTTGCCAGCATGGCTCCTCCTGCCTCACTGCATGATGCTCAAGCTGAGCTGACCTTGAGATGTCCCTGCCTGAGGCCAGGATGGTCACATCAGTAGTGCCACTGGGGAGAAAAACCATCGTCCTTGTCTCTGGGGGATAGCAAACCCCATTCCCACCAGCTGAGAAAGGGGGTCATTGGAGTAAGTTACTTGCAGTGATCTGGGACCATGGGTAGCATCATCCAGGTGGTGCCTACAACTTCCTTGTATCTCAGTGCAAAGAAGCTCCTGTGACCACCTGGAGAAATCCCTTTTCCAGAGACTTGATCCAGTGCCCACCAAGCCTCCAGTGCTGCAGGTTCAGTGGGCAGGAGGAGATCTGCCTTCCCAACCCCGAGCACAGGAAATCTATGATTTTGTTGCCAATCATTAAGGTTTATTAAAACTTAACACCACAAGCCATGATTGGCTGCATCCTCTTTAAATTAGGGAAAAAAAAAGCCCTTGGAAAGCAGCCCCCTGTTTGCTTCTCCCCATCAGACTGATAAGTAACAGCTGCTCGGTCATTTCGGTAACAAGTCAGTATTGGCAGGGAGCGGCCAGGGCTGCCGGTGCCCGTCACGTTTATAGGCCTACATTTTATTTTTATGTTTATTGGGTTATTTGAGATCATTATTAGTTTCTCTCTCCTCTTGTTGATGTGTTCTTGCTCCTGGCTTCTCCAGGCAGGAAAGGTGGGGGAATGGGAAAAGGAGCAACCCACTACAGCGAGCTGCCTGCTGGGGCTGGGCAGTGCATGGGACTTCAGGCCCCTCACACCCCGCTGCCTGCTAATCCTGCCCACTGTTCCTGCCCTTCCTGCCTGCAGCTGCTGCTGGTCCCTGCATCGCTTCCCTCCGGGACTGGGAGAGCTCATCCCTCTGTGGAGCTGCTGTGTTACAGATTAGCCTCCATCGCCTGAATCCATTGCCTAGATTGAACGTTATCTATCACACTACGGACAGAGTCGTTATTTAATAATTAATAAAGACCTCTGATTCTTCCTCGCTGCCTGCGTGGCCGAGTCGAGCAGGCCAGGGAAGCGAGGGCAAGCCAGGGAGAGCTGTCTCCTCTCTAACTGCTGCTGTTATTTAAAGGAATAATGCCATTCTTTTTCATTTGTCAGCTGGCCCACAATGGCCCTTGTCACGCTTTATGATTTAGGGTTTCCTTTCCTTTCCCATTAAACGCCACCTTCCCATCACCACTTCGTGCCAGCCAGCCTCTGCTCCTGGCTTGCAGTTTCAGTTTCTGATATTGGCCCAACTTCTTTGATGGGCTCCTCTGAGCACTAATTGCTTCTGTTCATTTAAACCTGTTCACTAATTTGCAGTGGCCCTTTATTAAGTTGGATGCAGCCCAAATTACACCATAAATTACGCTTGCAAGGGGACTGGGTGTTGCAGGGGATAAATGGGCTGCCTGTTCCCTGCTTCCCCCCTTTCCTATCTTCCTGTGCAACATGCAGGGAACAAGGGTGTCAGCCTGAGGGTGTGGGTGCTGAATTTGGGATATTTCAACCCAGATCCATTCTGGGAGGTCTCTTTTTCTCTAACTAAAGCTCCCTCCTTCTCCCTTCATCTGCAATCGCTATCATTGAATCCAAGAAGATCCAAGCCAAGCAGGAATGGATTCTGCATCCTCCACACTGTACACAGCCATGTGCACCCCTCACCCTGGTACACGCACACACTGACACACATGCTGTCCCTCCTCTCCTACCACCTGGTGATGTAACTTTGCTTCTAGTAGGCAGTTTGATTCCTTTCCTCACCTTTTAATGACCAGAGAATTCATTAATAATTGAAATAAACACGCTCTTTCCCAAGGCTGCTGACTTTTATTAAGGCAGGGGCAGGGATCTGCCAACCCTTGGCTGCAGCCATTTCCTAAATAACTGCTAGCAGTTAAAAGGCAATTATTTTTTTTTTAATAGGTGACTTTTTTGCACTGGGGGTAGCAAAAGGGAGCTGAAGGCAGCTCAGGAGCAGTGTGCACGAATGCTGTAGGGTTTCTCCATGTGGGATGTCAGCCACATGAGACCTGTTCACTGAACACAGATCCCCAGGGAAAGGGATGTCTGTGACCTCTGTGAGGAATTTCTGCCAGACTTTACCATTGCAGTGAACTCCAGGGAAATGTTTCTGCCCCACTGGCTAGCACTAGATCTCCCACATCTTGTAGCTGTGGGTACCACCATTTTCTCTGTCTCATGCAGGTGCCCCAGCGGGGTCACCAGGGATGCTGGTGGACCCCAGGGAGCTGCTTACCTGATGTTCAGCTGCGTGAGTTTCTCCAGCTCCTGCTCCATGTGCTCCTGCAACTCCCCGGGGCGAAGAAGGACCTGGCAGATGGGGCAGATTGGAGCCTGGCTGTCAAACAAAGTTGCTTTCTTTTTGCCTGTGAGAAGGAAAAGAAGGGAAAAAGCTTTAGCTCAGATCAGCTGCCATCAGCATCATCTGTGTTCTGCTTTGGTTCCTGTCCTAGCATAGGACTGAAATCCAGGGATTTTCTCATGGTATGGCCCTAATTCTCTCCCCATCCTACAATCCCTAGGACAGGGATTGGCTCTCTTCTGCAGTGGCAGAGCAACTGACACGAGAGCATCCCAAGCCTGGCTCCCTCAGTCTTACAGGGAGAGCAGCAACAGCCACATTCTGGAAGTGACCCTGCGCCAACCAGCTTCCCGCTTGAGATTCAGGTGATATGACTTGGAGTAGATGGATGACACAACACTGCTCACTGTTCCTATTAACTCATTATAAGGTGCCATCTTCATCCTCCTTGACACTCCTGAAGTTGGGTGGGTCAGGATGATCCTCCCTATGAAGGGCAGAGTAAATCTCCATGGGCATACAATGTTGAGAGGCAGAGGAAAGCCCATGGTGTGAGGCTGTGGATGTGTTAGGGAGCAGGTCTAGACGCTCACCCAGGATTTCTCACCCTGTCCCAGGCCTGGGGCCCATTGTCCTCCCTGCACCACCAGCAGCTCCAAACCCCAGAGCTGCTGGAGTTCTGGGCCCCCTGGGGCTGTATCACCCCTGGGTGAGATTTGAGGCTGCCTGTGTACCCTAATCCCTAGATGGGTTGAGTCTCTGGGGCAGATCTGCAAGCGACGCATTTCCTCACACCCTCCTTATTCTCAGTCCTGTCTTCTGCTTCCCTGACCAGCCACATCTCCCTGGTTCACTCCCTGCTCTGAAGCAAATTTCTTCCAGCTCAGAAACTTTATTGCCCCCTCTGTAAGGAATATACAGCATCTATTTAACATAAAATAAAACTCTAAAGCAAACAATGAAGTTCCCATAAAAGAGGGAAGCCTGCGGGTCCCCAGGCCCCCTCTCCCAGCTGTACTAGCAGCTCTGCTCATGAGAGGGCGTGCGGAGCCTGGCTCAGATGGCTCTGGCAAGGAGAAACGTGCTTTACAGCTGCCTGTTGTCATCCAGCATGAACCCTCCTGCTGGATTATTTATTTATGTATTAGACATGGATCAAATTGGTTAAATCCAAGTGAGAGGCAGTAACGCACAATAAAGCGGTCGGTGCTGGGTACGAGGGAGCTGCAATGTGGCCCTCCAATCAAGAGCCAAAAGGTGCCATTTTACGGTTCCTAATGATGGGAGAGCCCAGTTAAATGAATCCCCATGAAAGGAACAGACCTTCTCAAAGGGTAAGACATTGGTGTGAGCAGCTTTACTCAGTCCCTGCTTCTCCCTGTATAACTGCCTGGCAAAAGCATTTAACAAGAGAAAGGGTCTGAAATAAGTTTGAGAGTTACCTTGGCGATCTTTGCCCTCCAGCAGGACAAAGTGCACGTGCCTGGTGGAAGCAGAACTATCACTGGGATATTACTTGCCCTTTCCTTCAGCACTCCTGTAGGAGACGGGAGAAACTGAGGCATAAGGGGCAAATTGGGGCAGGCCAGTGCTATGGTGCATTCCCTATCTTCATAGGTTTCCTTTCCACTGGGAACTCTCCCAATTGCAGAGCCAGGAGGAAAACCCTGCTGGTCTCTTCTCTGGATTTGGGCCATTCCCAGAGGCTCCCAGGCTCCTCATTCCCACCACCCTTCTGCCAGGGAGGACACACTGTTTTCTGGCAGCATGCAGCCCATCCAACTTGGAACATCTTCCTCTCTTCTCCTTCCCTCATGTTTAAATAATGCCCAGAATCCAACCCAAACCCAAACACCCAGCTCCTGCTGACCCTTGCGGGAAAGGTCTGCATTTCAGTAATTCCACCTTCCTCTTGGAGCTTTTCCACTTTTGTCTAGTGGGGGCCCAAAATAGCCCAGGAGCGTCCCCGACCACCTGCTATTTATAACCCCAACTTCACAGCAAAACAATGGAGCTGTCTGAGTCTCCCTCCCAGAATAAACAGGCAGCCTTTGAGTGGACGGGAAATCCTGCTGGATCCCTGCTGTGGGGTGCACAGATGGATGGGTAAACAGGCTGCCCTCCGCCCTACTGCTCTGAATCCCTGCTCCTGGCCCAGGCCACTGCTGTGGGGCCCATCACCATCCACAGCTTTGGGTGGGATGCTCTCAGCAGCACCAAAGGGTGGAACAGAGGTTGAGCATCCCTGTGTCTCTGCTGTATGGGGAGCCCAGAGATGTTCCTTTGCTGGAGAAGGTGATGGACTGTCCCAGACCACAGAACTGGGATTGGCAGCCTTGGATTGGGATGCATAGTCAAGGTCCCCTGCTGGGGACCAGCTGGTACACCAGACTGGTGGGATATTTTACCTCCTGCACACTCAAGCCCTGCTTGTTCTCTGGTACTCTTCCATGGGGTGCACGTTCCTAAGCAGAGGCAACTTTGAATTTCAATGGCTGGGGTAACCAGGAGGGATCTCATGCCATGGGAAGAAGCCTTGTGCCAAGGAAGGATGTGACAGCTGTCACTCTGCATCCCCATGACAGCTGGGAAAGATCCCCTTGCTCCGGTGAGTGCGGGAGGCTGGTGCTTGCACTGAAACAAGGGCTTCCAGAGGGGCAGGAGAACAGGAGCTCAGACATACAGCCAAGTCCCTGATGTACAGATTTCAAAGCAGGAGACAGAAGGAGCCCCGGTTCCTGGCCCAGGGGGCTGACAACTGTGCTTTCACAGGAGCAGGGCTAAATGCAACTGACAGGCAGAAAGGAGGGATCTTCTCTCGTGCCAGGAGGACACCTACGCAAGCCTTCCCAGGTCTGTGGAACATGCTGCATGCCTGCAGTGCAACGGAGGCTTCTCCTGGAATGCATCTCCCCAAATCAGCAGCATCCACATCTGCAGCATGCCCAGAGCCTGGCACACACCCACACTGTGGCGTCTTGCTCCAGGCAGTGGTACCCATCTCCATGATGTAGGATGCTGGGATGTGAGGAGAGGGAGAGGATGGGCACAGCGAGTCCTCAGGCTTTGTTTGTGAATGCCAGGGTGGAGAGAGATGCATGCATCCCACCTCTCCTCTCCAGAGCAGGGACATCCTGCTATCCCAGAGCAAACAAAGGATGCTGCATCGTGTGTGTGGCTGGACCTGCTGGGGTGTAAGTGCTTACCCCTCTGGATGGAGTAGAAGGCATTGATTTGCCCAGGGCAAAACAAAGGGCCCGTGTCCCTGAGCGGGAGGGACCTACGCCTGTTCCCTGCTTGTCCGCCCCTGCCCTGTGCCAAACCCGCTCCTGGGAGACGCTGAATGGCTCTTTTCAGGCTTTTGTTTTTTGGCAGCTGTGTTTTTGTTTTCTTTGCCCCTCTCTCTCCCCTTCACTTTCTGGTTACTCGGTAGGCTCAGCTCCAGTGTTTACCCTCCGTGGCTCTGCCGTGCTTCCCTTGCTGCTGACCCCCCACTCGCCAGTGCCAGAGAGATGAAAAGGCAGAGCCTTGGTGCTCCTGCTGTTTGCACCGTCTCCTGGGCTCCGCGGAAATGTTTAACTCCAAGTGCTGAAACCGAATATTTCCTGCTCTGAAAGCAGAGTGCTCAGTATGCAGATGCACCCCTGTGTGGAGGAATTTGTCCATAGGCTCTCTCGGAGGGCATCTGCAAATGGATCCCAGCCCAGGTAGGGACTGGAGCAAACCCTCCTGATCCCACTGGGGATAAAGGGCTGGATCCTTCATTCAGTTACACTGATATGGATCCAAGAAAATTCCTTTGGGAAAGGTCTGATTCACTGCAAAGCAGCTGGTAATGGGACCTGGGCTCCAGGCTGGGAGCTAGGCTCAGGTTCTGGGGACACAAGCGTGATATTGAATAGGCATGGAGCCATGAAGTCATGCCCTGCACCTGTACACTGAGAGCACTGCAGGGTGGAAGTGTGTCACTTGGAAGGCAGAGTTTTCCCTCACAAGCAGAATGCAAACTACTGTTTTGGAGAGCATTTAAGTAAAAAAAACAAGGAACCCAGCCCACCAACAATGCAGACAGCAGAGGATGTATACAGCCCCTCACCACTATGCAGCACAGAGTAAACAGTGCTCCCAGGTTTACAAGGCATGAGGGCTCACTCTGCACAGGAGCTCAGCAAGTTGCCAAATGAATGAAATAAATTGTCTATAATGCCACTGCCCATCTGCATGGATGCACAGTCAGGTGCCTCCCCAGGAACTGCTGCCATGGGTGGCACAGGCAGTGCCACCTGCACCTCCTCATGCTGTCCTTCCTTGTGACCAGCTGAAGCTTGCTCCCATGAGGACCAGCCATTCAGTCCCAGCTCCTGAATTTCTCCTACCTTAAACTCTTTTTCACTTCTCTGAGTACCAAACCCCCCCTCTTTATGATGCCTCCCTTCATCTCACCCTCCTATTTCTTCTCTCTCCCTCTTAAACACTCCATCATTTAAACCCAATCAAAGCCAGTTGATCTGAAACTCTTCTGAATAGCAATGACCTTGTGGCCCCGTGCCCTGCTTTGGGGGCCATGCTGAAACCAGGTGGGTGGTAATGGACATGCTGACACAGGCTCCTTGACAGCATCACCACTGCCAGTGCCTGCAATAATCCCTCCTGGCTGCTCTGCAACTCGGTTTCCGCGGCGATTATTTTCCATTCGATGATGGGCTTGCTGTTATTTGTGTACTGATAGCAGGTATCTTGTGTGACAAGCCTCCTTTCCTTCCAGCTCAAAAAACAGTAATTCAAAGAAAGCCCCATGTTAGCTTGAAAATAGCAAAACACTCACTCCTCTCCTGGCAAGCCCATGCCGCAACTGATGAGACTCACAGAGCCCTGGTAGTAAGTGGCAGCCAAGGCAGGGAGATGACAACAGTGGCTCAAGGCAGAGATGGTTCATGTGTCAGTGCAGAGCACCCCAGAATAACAGTAGAGGCAAACAATATTTGGTAATAAAGTGAGGGAGCGGGAATAATGTTTCTCATTGCTCTTCCATCTCCCTGTTGTTTACTGGCATGGTCCCAGTGCTGTCCCCATGGAGTGGTGTCCTGCCTGCTGGGCACTGCCTTGGATCCTGCTGGTTGGTACCAAAAGGTATAGGCCCTCAAACCTGCACTTGAGGTCATGGTACCACCCATTCCTTCCACCAGGGCCTTCCCATCCTTCAGGCTCCTGCCTGGCTGGGGGATGCAGACCTCAGCTTGCTGCCCAGGACCGAGTGCCCTGGATCTGGCCCCTGCTGCAGCTGCTCTGCACAGGGCAGTGGAGACCCAGGTGCCAGAGACAGTGACAGGCAGTGAGGTGACTCCAGGTTTGTGTGCTGTGTCTGGGTTCAGTGTCTGGCCCTGACTGCATCCAGGGCACAACTTTGCCAACACCCTACAGAGCAGCAAGCATATCCAGACCACTCAGGAATCACCCTGCACTGAGCAGACCTCCCTTAGAGCATGTGCTTTTTGGAGGTCTGTGCAGGCAGGAAGGTGGCAGAGGTCTGAAAAAATGGCTATTCAGGTAAGAAAATATTTTTGAGGGATCACTCCTGCATCACAGCACAAAGATGGTGCAGAAGATGGACTTGTACTGTGCTGGGCACAGCACAGGGGCAGTCCTGCCTTGAATCCAGCAAGGAGAGGCACAGGGATGAGTGACAGCTGGTTTTATACACTTAGGGTGTATAAAACACATAGAGACACAGACAGACAGGGGGACCTCTACAACCTCATGAATAAGCTGGGGTTCAAACATGAACAAACAGAGAAGACCTGTACACAGACTTCTGCATCCCCACCAAGAACCTGATCCCAGACACTTCTCCCTGCTAAGGAAGCAGTGCCCAGGCTGCCAAGCAGCTTTGAAAATACACCTGCTTCTCCTGAGAGTAAAAACTACACAGGGATCTGAGGCAGAAAAGCTTGCTAAAATATTGATTTCCTTCCAGAGAAAGAGTTGTTCTTGTAGCTGCCTGTCCAGACAAGCTGGATACTTGAGAGGACTGGTGTAAACTGGTGCAGTGCTGCTGCCACGCAGTTAACCCCAGCTGAGGTTGATCCCATGGGTCACTCAGTAAAAATGCATGTTTGAACAGCACCTTGGGGTCTTCAGAGGCTGTTGCACGTCCCGTTGGGTCCAGCACCATGTTTCTCATGGCGAGTCGCAGCCTGGCAGCAGGAGAGGTGAGGAACCCCTTGTGATCTGACCCTGGCTCTCCATCTGTGGAGATCACAGCTGCCCAGTGTGGGGCAGTGGAAGATGGATTGAGCTGGGCAATAATTTAAGAAACTGAGTGAGTCTGTACATCCAATCACTTTACAAATCAGGGGAAAGGGAGAGAGGAGGAAAGGCAGGAGCGGGGGGAGAAGTGAAAAGGCCGCGCAGGGAAATGCATCACAATTACTGTCTCAGCTCTAATGAGGAGCCTGTCATGAGGCTGTCATCCTGCGGAAAGCCACCTACTCAGAAAGATTCAATAAAAAAGTAGCAGAGAGATAAAAAAGAGATATATTTCAGCCCTTGCTAATATTCTTTTCATTTGTCCCAGCACAAAATAAGATACTGCACTTAACCGGCTCGGTTAAAATGAAAAGGGGGGGGGCGGGAAGGGAGCAGCATTGATCAATACCACTAAAAGCCGGGAGACACGGTGATGGAGTGCAATTTTTTTGTCTGTGCTGAAGCATAGCAGAGGCCCGGGCGGGGTAATTTATGATTCGTACGCATGCTGGCTAACTAGAGGCTGACAAGACAATGAATCCTCGATGAGAGGGACGCAGGCTGCCGGGAGAGCTGGAAAGGGAGAGCATGACAGGGACCTGGAAGGGAGAGGGGAAGAGGATGACTGGGACAGGCTGATGGTGCTGCTCAATGAGGGGATGCCGAACTGAGCAGAAACACTTCCCTGGATGTCGCAAGAGGAAAGTAGAGAAGTGCTGAGAGCAGGCAAAGGAAGGTGTTGCACTGCCTCTGTCCCTGCCCTCCTCTCTCACAGCTCCCAGCTGGGCAGCCTGCCCATGGAGGCTTCTCCCAAGGAAGCACTACAGTGTCCAGCCACACCCCTCACTGGGCTGGAGATTGAACAGATGAGGTCAGCAGGGACCAAGGACAGGGATGATCCTTTCTCTGCTCCAGATTCTCTGATGGGTGCTAATATGAGTCTGGAAAAGCTCAGGACCACAGAGTTGGATCTTGCTGCTATCCATCCTCTGCTCTGGGAAAGAAACTGGAGTCTCCTCCAAGCTACTGATTCATCTCCCAAACATACAAGTCCCGGGGAGCAGCTGGGTCTCTCCAGCATCACTCAGGGTTCCCTGACTTCAGCAAACATGACACAGCAGAAACACTGCTGAGGGAATCCTACAGCTCTGTCCCTCCATCCTGGGGGATCTTCTGGGGCATGATGCACCTCCTTCCCCCTCATCCTTGAACTGCCCTCCATCCCATGGGTCATTTTATACCATGCACCCAAGACTGGCCAGGCCGTGGAAAAACCAAGCAGAGCCAGTGGGACCCAGGCATCATGCCTGCAGTTCTGCAGACTCCATGGCCCATGTCCTTCGTCAGTGGGACTTGCAAAATGAGACACTGGGACACAGCACACTTCCCAGCACACAGGCAGCCAGGCAGAAGACTCCAGAGCTCTCTCAGCTCCTGTGTCATGAGCGCATCATGGTCAGACAGCATGTAGGGAAGGATTTTGCTCCTCTCCATCCCTTCTCCTCCTCAGCCACCTGGAATGCCTGGGGCTGTGTACCCAGGGCTGGCAGCTGGGCAACATTCACCAGTGTGCCTGGCCTCTGACCTTGTTTGCTGTTACAAGGGCCACTTCTTGTCCCTGGTTGAACCAGTTGCCCACCCTGGAGTTTCTGCTGGCCTGGTGGGAGAGGAGGGAGAGAAGGAGCTGTGTAGCTCCATTGCCAAAGTGTGCCTTAACTATCCATGCTCTGCATCAACTCTTGGGATGGAAAGACCTGGAGCAAAGCACCTTCTTTAAATGCCAAAAATTAATGGCAGTGGGAACTAAAAAGGAGGGACTTTCACAGAAACATATTTTGTATCTGGCTGGGGGCTGAGGTCTGGACACATTTGGGGCCTGTTTTGGGCCCTGATTGCTTCATCTGTAGCAGAAACAGGGATGCAGTTGAGACCCCTGCAATGGGGACTGGGGAAGACCTGCAGGAGTTTCTCCCCTGGCCTCATTTCACCATCACATCCAGCTCCCTATAAAATGTGCAGGATGATCCTGCACCAGGTTGCAGCTGCTCAGCTGTCTCAGCCCCACCTGCCTGCTCTTCTGAGTCCTCGGCAAAGGACCTGACTGCATCCTGAGAGACAGGATCAGCCTGGAAATGAGTCTTTGCCTTCACCACTGGCAGTGAAACAAGAGCCTAGGAGCTACCCCACTGCCTGTGGGCTGGAGCATGCTGAGGGTCCCCCCACAGCCCAGGGAGGACCCCAAGGGGGGCTGCAACCCCATCCTGGCCCTGCAGAAGACACCTGCAAGCAGCCAGGCTGCTCCCATGCCCTTGAGTTGGAGGGCAGCCTGTTAAGTTGGTGATATACTGATACACCTATAATTTGAAGGGGTGATGTGGTGGAGTCTTTCCCTGCCTCCCACCCACTCCCTCCCTGCCACATTCCAGTTCCTCTCCTCTCCTCCCTTGGGGATGTGTGGGGCACATATCGAAAACACAGATATTGAACTGTCAAAACTATTTCCTACAAGAAAATAGATTCATCAGCTTGCAGCACACAGGGTCATTGCCACATTTTCCCCTCGCGCCAGCACCTGCACATGCCGGCGCATACCCAATGCCTCTTCGCAGCACTGGCACTTTAGCTTGTAGCTCAGGGCCCTTAAGTGACTTTGAGAAATGGATAATCGATTATAATTCCACGGGCCTCTCTGCAGATTTATCCGGAGAATGTATAAAAGCCAGGGATTGGGAGAAGCGGGTCCTTCTGGCCAACACGTCAATTGCCTGTGCTTTTCGTGCCCAGCTCGGAAAATCGCATCCCGAGCACGACTCTGTTTAATCCATCAGTACACAATCAATGCACTCTGTAATCAACTCTTGATCACTTAATTTTACACATGTTGGCTGAATCCCTTTGTTTAATCACTAGATCAGGCCGCCTTGTTGCACTGCCCCCTCCCTGCTTAACCCTCCCTGACCCTCATCCCCTGTTGTCGGCACTACCAAATGCAGCCCAGAGCCTTCATTTCACCTTGAGGCAGAGCTCCCATGAATTTAGAGTCATGAGATGGCAGAAAGGGAAACAGAAGGAGTGAAAAACAACACTGGAGAGAAAGAAAATATTTTCCCTTCTGTGTCTTCACAGAGCTCGTGCTGGCCTTTTCGATCCATGTAACAGAAACCACTGCTCAGGTTTAAAGAGGGGCTGGATGCTGGGGTATGCACACTGAAGCCCTGTAACATCCCAGGGAGAATGGGCACATTGGGGTGCCACTGGGAAGATGCACCAGCAAACGATGGTCACTCATCACCAGCTGCACCTGTCCCCTCAGAATCCTCCCCACCCCCTGATTATTTTGACTGTTTTAGCAGCCACTGCCATTATAAGCAACAGTTCTTGATCTTTCCCTCCCAGAGGCATCCTTGGGAGCATCACTCTGATCTCACCAGGGTTCATCTCCCTTTTTATGGCAAGAGCATGACCCTTGGCTTGTGAATGCATGTAAACACAGCTATTTGGCATTTTTAGCATGATTTGTGTCACTAGCCTGATGCCATCTCACCCTGTGCATGTATTCTGCTGGCATGCCAGGGTCAAGTATCCGGGGGATGCTCATGGGTGGAAATGTCTGATGGCCCAACAGTGAAATGCACTGGGATTTTGCAAGAAGATTTTGTTGCACTTTAATTGTGTGATGAAAGCCTGGAGCTCAGAGATAGGGGTACCCCATACTTGCAATCCAAATGTGGACCATTTTGACTGGACACGTAGGTCACACAGCATGTTTCTCCTACCCGAGCAGCACAGCAGTCATTCCCAACCCGGTTAAATCTTCCTTTTTAAAGAGGCCTTGATGTTACCTCTGATTTGGCACGTGGAGTAACTGCTGCTCATTCCTGAAAGAATAAATGATGGGATGTGCTTGAACAAGAGGGATCTGGAGGCACAATTGCCAGGGGAACGTGCAAATGTTAGCTTTGCACAGGAAACTCGCACAAAACTGCATGTTGACACCAAGAGGCCAGTTATAGGACAAAGCAGGCACGGATGTTTGAAGAGAATTCCAGTTGCTATCCTATAGCAAATAGTCTTCAAAGAGCCCCTGGAGCTCTTGGCTTCTCAGCATGGAAAGAAGAGCTTGTGCAAGATGAAACGCAAATAAATAGTTTACCATAGAAAAGATATCCAAGGCAAAGAGTGAGATGCAAGTTTTAGCTCTCACATTAACCAGCTGGGGTTTTATTGGTCCCCAAGTAAAAGCTGTAAATAAAATACAAACCTAACCTGCATATTGTCAAGTCACATTTAAAGAAAGCCCACAATTTAATTGCACTCAAGAGCACCAAGGGGCGAAGCCGTGCATGGTGCATCACAAGGCAGCCCACAGAGCTGTATAGTAAAGTGTAAATCCAAGAGCTGAACAAGTGGAACGTTTTACCTTGGGATCTGCCAACAGGCACAGATTACTCTGCCTTTGCTAACATAGCTCATTCTTCTCCAGAAACTCTTGGTAATGGATTTGTAACGAAAAGGAGCACAAAATCTCCTCTTCTCTGTTCACGCTGACATTGGTGGCAAGCAGAAGGATGGGTGGTGAGTTGTATGCTAAGACTCCATCTCCTTGTTTCCAGCCTCCTGTCTGGCCACAGGCAGCAAAGGTAATGCTGCACTTTAGGAAGGCACAGGCCAGGTGACAGGGACAGCAGCTCCAGCTGGAATCTGCCAGCAGGGAATGGGTGAGCCACCAGAGCATCTGCTCCTCCTGTCCTGATTGCTGAGGGCTCCCACAGACTCCTGTGCCAGCCTCTGCAGTGCTCCTGGGGTACTCCAGAGCAAGGACAGGTCTTCCCTCCAAGTCAGGCTCTCATGTCTCCTTACGCAAAGCTTAGCTGCTCTTTCCATCCACTTTTTCTTTCCACTGCATTTGTTCTTTAAACTGTAATACATGCTGATATGTTGATAAAATCAAAATTAGCTCACCTGGCTCACTTTAAGGAATCTCTCATTCCAGCAGATCTATGCTTGGGATCTGGTCTGGGCTTTACCTGACTACTATCTGCAGGGCTTTTTTCCCAGGGTCTGCACTTGTTCAAGGCAGTCTGACTTCCAAGGGATTAGAGAAATCCAGACTGGGTCATTCTGTCCCCAGAGTTCTGGGTGAACCCTCTGAACCCCTGGCCAGGGACTACTCTTCTTCCTTATCACTTGGCACAACACACACTGTTTGGGTTGGGATGCAGGAGCAGGGCAGGATGAGGCCTCATATACATATCACAAGCAATCAGGGATGCTGCTCTGCCTGGAGAGCATGCAGGATGGGGAAGCCAGGCTGATGGGATATGCCCAGGTTGGAAGAAGGTACTATCTAAGCTGAGGATGTGTTTGCAAATCCTGGTCCAGCAGCAGTGAACTCCCCAGGAAGAGCAGGAAAGACCTTGCTGCAAGCCAGCTTGGAGGAGAAGGAGCACAAGGATGGAGGAAAGCCTCTCCCACTCTCACTCACATGCCGACACAGGCGATAACAGTGTCACATCCCTTCCACTGTTTTCAGGTGCAGGGAGGGAAATGAGGAAAAAAAAAAACCCAAAACAACCTGCCAAGGACTAATTAATATTTAATTTACTGCAAAATGTACTTATTATTCCCAAGTAATTGGCCGACTGCACAGCTGTGACCACTAATGAATAGAGGGGGAGCAAGATGCAGGGACAGGAGGCGTGTGGGGGGAGCACAGGGGTGGTGGTGTCTTTGATCAGACCCTGCTGCCTGCCTTTTAATGTGCATAATAAGAAAACTTAAACAGCTTTGATTTTTTTTCCCCAAGATCTAAAAATGGCTGTGATGCCACTAATGGATTGCGTTTAGCTTATTGCACTGTAATTGCCCTATTATCGCTGCAACTTTAACGAGGGGGGAAAAAAGGACTTTGGAAGATGGCATTTGCAAATAGGTTGTTGAATAACACTGCTGCTAAACACAGAGAACACAGGCGAGTCCTGCTTATTGTGATTCCTAGCATAGATTCCCAATACCTGAGGCACTCAGCATCCCTGTCTCTATTGCCGCTTTTCACTCTGTGATTGAACTATTGGCTCATTTAACTCTAAGGATGGGAAATATTTTTTTATCTGCTAATAGAAGCGTGGCTCGGTTGTGGCCCAGTGTAGATTTTTAGATCAGTTTTTCTTGATGGCTTATTCTGTGGAGAGAGTTAATTTCACCCTGGTGCAAAGTACTTAAGTGGGATTTAAGTGGCACGGGAGTCTTTTGCTGACCCCTCAGCACAAGGTGAAATCTGCCCTAAAGAGCCTTCCCTCCCCAGAGAGAGATGCTCAGCACAAAGTGGGGACACATCCTGATGCTCCAGCCTCTTAATCTGCTGCAGGGATCTGGTGTTTCACATGCAGTCCTGACCTGCACAGGCACAGCTTTTGGACACAGGACAACCTCATCCCCATATCCCGGGCTGCCTTGGCTGACGCATGAGAAAATGTCTTTGCTAGGTTGAGGGGTATGGGGATGAGCATGGGAACGTCCAGGTTTCTCATTCTTTCCGAGTCTTGACCTGCTCAGACACTCACTATTCCCTCCCAAGATGGGCAGTCACTGTAGCCATCACTTATTCTCCTGGAGGCTACAAAGACTGGGGCTGTCTTCCCTTTACTCTGAGCCTCATCCCTCCTCTTCTCCACTGCATCCTCCGCTCCAATTAAAGGTCTGGCGGTGGGTCTGAAGGCTCCCTCAGCTTTATGACAGGATTGAGACCCAGGCCGAGTTCCCATCCCTCTTCCATGGGTGTAAATCCAAAGCAGCATCACGGACCTCAACAGTACAACAGCCAGATCAGCACTTGGCACCTCTGCTCCTCTCGACATCCAAGTCTGTGGAGCAGCAGGCTGGGAGACATTCCGTCACAGCCACCCGCTGCTCCCGCCCGTGGCTGCCTCTTCCCCCCAGCTAAAGCAAACAGCTCCTCAGACACCATCCTTGTGCTGCAACAGGCAGCCATGGAACACAGTGGTGGGGACAGGAGAGAGTCCTGAGGGTAAAGAGGACACAGAGCGCACACACCCTGCAAAGCCATCCAGCAGCGGGAGGGAATTCAGGGAAGGGTGGTGAGAAGGATCAGGGGGTTGGCAGAGCCATACCTGCAGCTTGGTGCAGCAAGGAGCCATGGTCCTGACTTGCCATGGGCCTCATTTGTCTCTGTGCAGGGACTTTGTGCCAAGACACAGCCTGACACCTCCTCGTGCCTGATCCTGGTAGCTTTCCTACCCAGCAGGGACAGAGGCAGAGCAGGCCGGTGCATAAAGGTTTCAAGGGAGATGGACCTATCCTGTGCTGACTAACGTGTGGATGCACGGGGAAAAGAGAGATTTGAGTTTGGGGCCGTGCATCTCCATGGGTCATTGTCCTGGATTCAGCTAGGGATTAATTTCTACTCTTTTAGCTGTTACGATGCTGCCTTTTGGATTTGGAATGAGAATGGTGTTGATAACATACTGACGTTTTGTTTTTTTGCACAGTCAGGTTTATCCTAAGTCAAGGACTTTTTTCCCTCTTGTCTCATGCTCTGCCAGTGAAGGGGTATGCAAAAGAAACTGGAAGGATGCATAACTGGGACAGGTGACCTGAACTGATCAAAGGGATAATCCACACCATAGAATGCCATGCTCAGTATATAAACTGTGAGGAGTTTCCTGGAAGTGTACCTGATCTGGATTTGGGAAGAGAGGTATGGCATTGGTCAGGGGGTGGTGAGCAATTGCATTGTGTATCACTTGTTTTTCCCTTTTATTATCATCATCATTATTATTTAACGTTATTGCATTTTACTTTATTTTCAATTACTGAACTGTTTTTATCTCAACATAGAAGTTTTACTTTGATTCTCCTCCGCATTCCACCAGGGTGGCAGGGGGAGGGTGGTGCAGGGTGTTTTATCTCCAGCTGAGCTTAAAACTGTGACAGTCATGCAGCCCCTCTGATGAAACACGTGGCATCTTGCTGCTCACACAAGCCTACAAACAGGTTGAGCAGAGCAAAAGGAAATGCAATGGGAGCACATGCTCCCTACCTGCATGAGGGCAGGATCCTGGTGTCAAACTCCCCAGGAAGCTGCAGGGAAGGATGGGCTGGAAGGGCAACCATCACTCATGGGTGACCACCACACGAACAATCATCTGAAAACAGCCTCCCATGCAATGCAGTCCCAGTTGATACCCAAAATGGCCATGTTTGGCTTGAAAGCAACTCCTGCTCTACTTTTTGACTACACATTGTGCATTATCTCCATAGTAAAACTGTAATGGCAGCAGAAAACTATATGTTAACCCAATAAATAGTAACAGGTCCCCCTGGAGGCGTTAGAGGGGAGCGTGTCAGCAGTGAGCTGACCACATTGGTACCAAGGGAGCCACACAGCCAGAGGATGCTATGGGCTGCCAGACTAGGAGTAATCTGGTGCAGTGGGATTGGCAGAAAGTCCCCTTTCCTGGTTGTATGGCTCCTCTCAGAGTGGGAAATTCAGACCAAGATGCCAGGTCTGAGTATCAGTGCTGTACTAACCCTTGCCCACGAGCCTTGTGCTTTTGTGGGTGCTGAGCTGCAGGCAGAGGCAATGCCTCTCTTCCCAAACTCTCCATCCCTATATCTGCTGGAAGCAAAGCAGCTTTTTCTCTGTCTTTCTCTTGAGCTCCCCCACTCCTCCCCTCTCCCTTCTGCACTCCTGTGATGGCTGAACCAAGAAGCAGACTGCTTGAAAATCCTCCCCAAAACCACATTTCTGCCTTGCTCCCAGCCGGCAGCCCTTGCAAAAGAAAAACTGCCACCAGACCTTCAAGGGGAAAAGCAATTTTGGTTGGGCTCTTGGCAGGCTGAGCCGGTGTTGGCCTCGAACTCTTGGATTTCCTTGCTGGATGCTGTCTCTCCAGCTTCAGGAAGGAGCTGGCTGTCAACCCATTTATTTTGGATTTTATTAGACCTGATCAGAGAGGTGCTTTTTTGGGGGGAGTACCTCAAGGCGGCACTCAGATGCCCCTCAGCATCTGCTAAAATAATAATTAACATACATTTGATTAGTGCCTTGTGCGTGAGGAGGCTGATACTTTGTAGGCACAAATGGCCACTGGGAAGTGGGTCAGCACTACTCTTTCCCAAAAAACTGGTGCAAAGGGGAGTATGGCTTTGTGGCCATGACATGACAAAGGAACTCAGGACCAGAGATTGCCTGTTTGATGTCATTAATTTTCCTTTGCTTTAAGCTCTTATTCCTTAGATCAGAATTCCACGTATGTTTCATGTTTTAGTTTCTTTCTCTCTTCAGCCTTTAAGCTCAGTGGGACTGAGCACAGTGCTCTGCTGCTAAAGGGGTCCCATCTAAGCCTCAAGACAAACATAAATAACATCATAAATAATAAAAACCAAGAAAATGTAATAAATAATACAAATCCTATTAAAAAAAAAAGGTGTTTTTTTAAAAAAAAAGTCAGTCTCTGGCTCCGTTCTCTCCTTGCCTGGGCCAGCTTCTGTCCTGCTTGCTCTTCTGAGCTGGACCAGATACAATGCTCAGGAGCAGATTCCAGGTCGACCTCCCCCATCAATATCCCCAGTATGAGCACTGCAGCTTGGACACAGACACAAAAATCCAGCACAGGCAAAAGAAAATCAACACAACACTCCAGGGAATTTAAAAATCTGACCAGATAGGCACTATTGACGGAGAAATATAAACGCTGCTATTTCAGTGGCAGCTTCCTGAGCCCTAAACCTGAGCTGCAAAGTGGATTGTTGGATTCGATTTGTCAAACTGGGAGGCTGGCAAGTTTGGGCAGCTTCAAAGACTGTGTTTTATGGAACCTTTCAGGAACCCTCAATAAAAAATGTATTAGATTAGTAATTTGAGTCCCAAATGACCAATTTGAAACGATTGCTTTCTTATGATTTTTCTGAAAGTGCCTGTTTCGTGAGAAATTGCTTGAAAAATCAGACAGAGTTTTTAGAGACAATTGTAACAGCACACACGAGGGCTGGGCATGATGGGTTAGGAGAACATTCATTTAATTGAGAAAGGGAAAAAAATCCTTTGTAATGCTTTGCCCGTCTTTCTTTGGCTCCTGCATTACCATAATAAGGTCTAATTCTCCAATAATTCTCCAGAAGGGAAAGTGCCTTGCTCAACCCCGTGTTCAGGTGGGGAGAAGGGTGGTGTGGAAGGGAGACACAACTTGCCAAGGTCATGCATCCTGAGCAGAGCTGGGACAGAAGCCCCTTGCCAGGTGCCCTGCAGATCCCAGTTCAGGCAGTTATGGCTCCTTCCCAGCAAACTGGACTCATCCCTCCCTGCTCAGCTCAGACCTGCCAGTGTGGGATGTCTGTGGGAATGCCGGACGGGCAAGGGGCAGCCGGGCTCTCGGTGGAGGTTTATACTTCACCATATGGAGATGTATAGAATACACATTTCACACAAAACTGTGAGCTATGCCTTACTATTTTTAATACTAAAACCGCTAATGGAAACTGCCATTTGAGATGCACCAGAAATTAAGTGCACTGTGACCTCCTTAGGCCTCTTTCAACCTAAATTATCCTACAACTCTACCACCCTGCAGTTATCTTTGTCTTTGCTCTATGGTTTCTATGCTTTAAGGACCAGGCTCACAGCACATACTCAAGCTTTCTGCCCTGACTGCAGAGCTCAAAGTGTGCATTTGCCATTTATATAAAGGAAAATTGAGATTTTTATACCATCATTTGACTGCAGAGGCTAAAACTTTAAGTAGTAAAATTAAAAAAATATAAAATCCTGGGAGTCTTGTGATGAACTTGTGAAAGTTGGCAGTCCTGAGAATGAATCACCCTTGGACACTGTTACCTGTCAAGGTATTAAGGAATTACAATATATAGCCTAAATAGGCTTATTAGCAGAGCAGAGCTGATGAAGAAAGATGCAGAATTTGGAGGAGAATCCTGTCCAGTAAACCCTTCACACCCCCCACACTCTTTCTTCTGTTTCCCTCACGCCACCTATTTCCTTCAGGATACTGAAGGAACTGTGTATGTTTTGCTCAGTGGTTAAGCCCAAAGCAGAATTGAGATTTTAGGGTACTTCCAGGTGTGGAGTGATGGAACAAACTCCCGGTTTTGTCTTGTTCAACTTATCAATTTTATCACTAATGAAAATGCAAAAAACTTGCCCAGATCACTGAAATATCTTTATTCTTTTTCTCCTTAATTGCTCCTATTGAAGCAATATTTTTAAACAGGCCATTTTTAAGACAGGAAAATACCAACCAGTAGGTTTTGCATAAATGGCAATTTGCAAAACTGCAAAGGTGACATTTTTGACATGAACATTTAACAAAAAATTAATATTTTGTCTCTTTAATAAATGGGTATTTGCAAGAGAGAATCCATTATAAAAAGAGAGCTAACGCAGGGTTCTTGGAGCCATTTCCATCAATTGCTATAAGATTTATATGTAAATATGTTAATAGTACTATTAATAATTTAATGGGGGCATGGCAAGCTGTGTTTACATAATAAATATGATTAAGTGTTTCCCTCGAATGAAGTTGCTGAACTGTCACACTACCCCAGGTTATTATCAACATGGTTTTAAAATGTTAATCAGGCAATCAGATGGAAATAGTCCCCATCCCTGCCAGACCATCCAAGTTGTTTTAAACACAGACTGTCACTGCATCAGATGGTCCCCAAACCTCCCACCATTGCTGCAGTGATACAGCAAGGCGTGGAGATTTGCTAACAGGCATGGACAATGTTTTATCTGATTTTACTTTTTACAGGGTGGGCTAAGATCATCCACTTGAATGGAATCACTTCAGATTTACTTGAGTGTAATTGAGAAGAAAATCTCGTCTGAGATAATTAAGTCACTGAATATGCTTATTGCTCCTTAAATCCACTGTGCACAGAGCAGGGAGAATTACACAGTCCTTGGGCGGTAGGAACAAAGCAATTTCTGGGATGAGAAACTGCTGCAAACTTCAGCAAACTCCTACCTTGCTGGACTTTATCCACCTGGACTTGCAGGATCCTCCCTTATTCAACCATCACTTCTCTCTCAATTCTTGCTGGAGGGAGGTTTTTTGACAGCTCAGACAAAGCTGCTCTGGAGTTCCTGGAACTGGATCACAGAGGAATTGTGGCTGCAGCTCCAGGCTAAGCTCCCAGCCACCCCAGCTTGCCCACTGAGTCCAGCTTGCCAGCTTCCAGTGAGAGCCTTTAGTGTGAGCAGGCAAGGGATGGAAAGGGTTAATTTAACTGCAGTGCAAGGCCAATCACGCTGAGGTGTCAAACTATAATTTTATATTAGGGCCTGTAATAGTTACTAGAGTTTTACTACAATAACTACATGTCCAAGCAGAGTTTAATGAGAAAATCTATAGTTTTGCTATGGTATTTTCTCTTAGTTTGCATAATTCCCTGAATGCAACCCAGTAAAGCTTTTGACCTGAGATAATAAAAAGGTGATAAAAATGGGCTGTAAAACCCAGCATATACATATATATATATATANATTATGAGTAATTTCCACAAGATAAAATGAAACAAAACCCTGCTTCAGATTCAGCTACATCAGGGGAGAACAAAACTGAATTAAACTGATCAATTTAAACCATAAGCAACCCCAGAAATGTGGGTCATGTAGCTGTTCCTGCCTGAGCTCAGCCTGGCTGCTTTGGGGACAGCAACTGCTCCTAGGAGGGATGGTCCTGCTGGGTGTATCAGGCACACAGGTGTGGGCTGGTGCTGCACCTCATAGAGAAGGAATGGGAATTTGCCCGAGGATGGGAGTAGCCCCCAGTAGGAGTGTTAATTTTCAGAATTTAATTCATACTCCATTAATCAGAAATAGGAACAGTCTGAAGGAGTACACTGATAGCTGGACTGACAGACAGACAGACAAGATGGTAGCAAGGTAGGCTGTTCTCCTAAGGACCTGCAAACAGGAGGGCAATTAATGGACAGTCTGTTTGGATACTCAAATCATTCCACAGAGCTCCATGTCTCATTTCTGTCAGACTACACCTGTTTCACCCATTTTTGACTTACAAAGCACTGTCCAGTTGTCTGTGGATGACAGATCTCGCTGTGTTAGCAACTTTTCCTCCCAGGTGGAAATTCTGGAAGGCAGCTAAAGGAAACCACATGCAGGAAGGCAGTGGAAGAACTGGAAGATCATCTTTTAAACCCCACCTTAGGCATGTTAAGAATCATATATGTGGAAATTGATGCATGTTCAGATCCCAAATGACAGGTGCATCTCAAGGAAGGTCCCAGCCAAGGGCCACACATGGCTGGGGAGAAGTGAACCTTTCCAACAACACTGCTAGCTATCCAGGGAGAAAATGTGGAAGCATTTGCAACTCATAGCAGGAATGGTGCTGAGTATAGGAATGGCCCATGGTGTGCAAATTGCCTGGGGAGACAAGTCGGCCTGGGTGTTAAGAGCTGGTAAACTGTGTCAGCTCATCCTGCACAAACTTCACACTGAGAGTTGCTTTCTCAATACTCCTGTATTCCTATCACCTTGGTGATTCCCTACACATATCAGGTACAGGTTTCTTTTGTGGCAGTGAGCTCTCATGAACCCATATATTCACCTCCAAACATGATAATATTTCTGAAAGCTAGTGGGAAATGCACTACCTGCCCCAAAAAGGTCAGGGTACCATTTATTTACACAAAGATTTCACCAAGGAAGACACAAGTCTGGGACTTGAGTCTCCAGGCTCCTGGTCCCCCATTCTGACCTTGATTAAAACTCTCCTCCCTCTCCCCTTGTAAATGGGGGTGTGATCACAGAGCCAGAGCCCTGCCAAGTGTGGGCTGGTGAAGGAGGGAGAAGGCTCCTTGGCTGAAAGGTACCCAAGAAGGACACACTAAATCATCACACACTCTGCATTTCCTCCTACACCCTGCAGCTGGATACAAGGAGGTTTGGATTGTAAATACAGCAGTAACTTTCTCCATAAAAGTCAGCTTCTTCGCCAGAGCCATCAAGGGATGGCACAACCCAGTGCTTGGGATGTAATAATAACAGCATCTTTCATTGCTACGGCATCTCCTGCCCTGAAGGCTGCTGAAGGGCTTCACAAGCACGCTCTGCACATTTGGATCTCATCCTGAAATGCACCCACCTCCAGGAACAGGCAAAAAACATTATTTACAGGAAGAATTCACAGAGGGTAAGGCAGAGTAAGCTGCACGAACACCTATTTAGGACATGGTAGCAAACATAAAATATGCCTTGGAGATTTTTATGTGCAAAAGCAGTTTTCCTTGGGATTCTGCATCACCCTGAAGATAGGGACATTTCACCCATCTGTACCTTGAAGCACCTGCCTTGTACACAGAGAATGGCTGGACGCTTCCCTTCCCACATCCCTTCCCCACCCAGAGGCTTGCAGTGTAGGGGGAGATACCTGGAATGGGCTGCCACCTCGTGAAGAGCACTGGAAGGTGGGTCAGATGTGCCAAGTGCCACCTGCCCTGACCGGTGGCCCCTGAGGTTCATCTCCATTGGGTCCATCTTTCTGGCAAGCTCCTGGCTCTCTGTCACCCTGCCAGCTCTGGGCTGTCCCTGTCCCGTTCCCCCATCAATCACCCACAACGGGGATGATGTGTTAATGTTTTTCCTATAGACAGACACATTATGTTTCCACACTGCCTCTGCACACGCCGTGTTTACGCCCCTTCTCCCTCCAGGGAGTAAATCAAGCAAATTGATGCGAGCCATGATTAATTGTGTATCTCGGACCAATCTTTTACCGAGTCCCTCACACGGGCAGGTTGTTTTTCCCCCCTCTCCCTCCCCGATGTACAGGGGAGAGGAGATGGTGCTCCGCTCGCTCCCTCTCGTGCAGTTTGACGGATAGAGCCTGCCCAGGACGCGGCGAGATAAATTTGAAAGGCCTGCGCCGGGCTGTCAGCGTTAAAGATGATGAATGTGGGAGGTGAGGCGGGAGGGACCCGCCGAGCTCGGCGTAATGGATAGGGCTCTTTGGGAATGGATGCTCGCCTGGCGATTCTGCGTTAATCTCCGGGCTCCGCCGAGGTGCCGCCAACTGATAACAAGGAAATAGGAATGACAACAATTTTTAGCCGAGAGATTCTTCACAAAAATGCCAACCTGCTGGAGGTCTGACAGGCCCTGATTGAATGGGAGCAGGGAGGGGGGAGCCTGTGAGCACCTCTTGACTAACATGCAAAAGATGGATCATTTCATTCCCCCGCCTGACCATCTACATTTATTATCATTTCCCTTAATTCTGCCTCGCTTAGATACCTGTCAGCACCGTTTCTCTTCCAAGGGTCAGCTGATGGGATGTGAGAGGGGCCGAAGACCTGGTCTTTCCTCCGGCTTGGGAAGCAGGAACATCATGGATGTGGCTGCCCAGCCCTCAGCTTGCCTGGACACACAGATGAACAGATCCCCAGGACAAGCTTTGTTCCCTGAGGTGGGCTCATGGCACTGTCCTGCTGCTGCTGCTCATGCTACCAACCAGCATCTGCGTTCCTGGGCTTTCCCTGCCTAGGGCCAAGAGCCTGAGGATGCCGAATCCCTGCTCTCTCCAACTCTGACGGCAGAGTGTGTTCTGTCTCCTCCAGCCAAGGCTTTCCAAGCCACATCACGGTGATCACAAGCCTGGTCTCACATGCCAGGAGGTCTTTGCTGCGACTCAGCCTTTGCTCACCCACCCCAGACACCATGGGTGGTCCCCAGCCGGAAAAGACCCATCTGCACTGTGTGATGTGTTTAAGGCAATAGCTTTGCCCAGGCACAGCGAAGAACCTCGCTGCATCCCACTGTGCTCATGCAGCAGGAATCACAGATGAAAATACAGAGAGGTCTCTCCTGGCCTGAGCATAGTGGGTTGAGATGCTGGTGCTGCTGCAGAAGCTTCAAGCCTTAGAGGGGCTCTTTGCTGCTGGCAGGAGACATTCCACCTCACTTTTGAAAACTTTCTGCCAAAGCCTGTTAACGCCACAGATGGTGTCTGACCCACCAGTCATCATCTTGGTCCCCAGCCACCCTGGGGACCCTCTCACAGCATGTTTTCTCAGAAGAATCTCCTGCAAAGGGTCCTCTGACCACTGAGAGATCATGAGGTCCAAGGCTGGAGGTGACAGCACATGCTATAGCACTGACCAGAGCAAGGACAGCCTCAGGGACAGGCACAGGAAAAGGGACACTGACAGGCAGGGGCACAGCTAATACGCCTTGCAGAGGGCTGCGATGGGTGGGACCCACCAAGGTCATGCAGCACACTGAGGTCTCCCTCCCACGTGCCTGGGCTGACCCCACAGAGCACTTCAGCACCAAGGGCAGGAGCTTGGTACTTCCAGGGTCCTTCATAGCTGCATTAGCTTGATCAGGTGGAGAAATCCCCACATTCACCAGCAAACATCCAGGCACACTGGGCTGCACAGCCACAGCACAAATTTCTTCCTTGGGATTAGGGATGCAGACACCAGATTGTCCTCAAATCTCATTCTTTCTTGAGTGCTCTCGGGTTCACCTCCACCCTCTTCCTCTCCCTGCAGCCTCTTCTTCCCCTTGTTCTGTCTCTCCCTCTGCAGACAGTGCTGGTTCTTTAATGACCCTGATCATACAACTATTTTCTGGCCACACATAAACGCTTTCATTCCCCCCCCGTTCCTCACCCCTGACTGCCATCACCGTATTAAAAAGCAACCCGCTGCTGGGAATACATTAGTGACTTGCAGCAGATCCTTCTTTGCAAGGATAATTACAAAAAATAGAGGGACAATAACTATTAATATTTTATTGCAGTATTTAATGAGCTAAAGCAAATCATCTTGCACTCCACTGGAACGACATGCTTTGTCATTCTTACGTTCCCTCCATCATTTTCTCCAGCTCCCCATCTGAGAAGCCCTCCCTGCTTTCAAGTCCTCCTCACTCAGTACAATTTATATTTCCTCTAAGCTGCTTTTCTCCAACTTGAAAAAGGACCTTGCTACTTTCTGGGGCTGGTGAGCTCTCCCTGCCAGCAGCTCAGCCTCAGACCCATCCACTTGTACCGAATGAGTCCAGGGAAAGAGCAAGCCCTTTATCTTAGCAGAGTAAAGCTGCCTTTCATCTCAGGTGTTTATTGTCTCCATTTCACATGCAAGGAAACCATTTCCAGAGGTTAAAGAATGAGTTTTAAAGGCACTTTGGGACTCCGTGGGACTTGTGTCCTTGCTTTTGACAGCCCTGCATGGTGTAGGTCACCCGCAGCTCAAGA
The DNA here is from genome assembly GCA_013397195.1 of Hylia prasina. Lineage (NCBI taxonomy): Eukaryota > Metazoa > Chordata > Aves > Passeriformes > Sylviidae > Hylia > Hylia prasina. The sequence goes on from VYXD01000684.1 coordinate 188,719, forward strand.
GGGAGTCAGTGGCTGAGCAGGGACAGAGACTCTCCCTGCCGCCAGCCCCGTGCCCCGGCCATGCCCGAGGGCAGCAGCCCCGCGGGGCACACACAAAGACAGGGCTGGACAGGTCTCTCTCGCTCTGCGGACAGCGAGCATGGCCACTGCTGTCCCTGGGCAGTGTTGGCTCACACTCAGTCAGCTGAGACTGCAAAGCTGTGGAGAGATGGCACTGGAGCCCTGACCCCAGAGCACGAGACAGGCTTGCTCCCACACAGCAAACCCACTGCCCCACTGCCAGACAATTGAGGAGGCTGGGGACACGTTTTGGAAGGCTCAGTGAGGCTAATCTCTCAGCATGGCTCCAATTTGGGCCACCCTCCCCAGGAGCAGAGGATTTGAGGAGTGCTCTGCAGGGTATCAAGGCTGCCAGAGTGGCCCTGGGCATCTGCACCTCTGCACACCACAGAAGTCCCAGCATCCCCCTCCAATGGGCACAGGCCTGTGGCAGATACTCACTAGGTTTCCCTGGGAAAAATGCCAATATATCAATGTCTGCTTTTGTATTTCCCTAAATTTCGTTATTCCTGCTTTTTGATCCATTATGGTAGAGGAGAAATACTATGCAAGTAGTTCTATAGGCTCCAAATATTAGTTCTATATAATATAATACAGTACTTCTGTATTTTATGCATACAGTTGAATATATGTATATAGTTCTATGGTTCCAATATAAAGTTTTCTCTCTTGCTCTCTCTGTCTATATAATAGTTCTAAAGGCTCCTATATCTAAGTCCCAGTAATGTGCATCCAAGAAAGCTATGCCCCAATTGTTTAAACACTTCCTAATACTCAAACATCTCTCCCTCTTTACTGCACATTCATTACTTCCGAAATCCACACCTCTCCTTTGAGCTGCCCTGGCCTTCCAGGTAATGTCCATTTGTGTCGCAGTCACCTCCTGGTCCTTCCTATATGCAGGTAACATGAGCATGCAGGAGCAGGACCCAAAAATACACAGCACAGCACCTTCTCCAGGCTGGCAATAACCCTGGAAAGAGCATTAGCACAAAGCTCTGTCATCTTCTCAGTGTCATTTTATCCTGCCGTGCTGGCCAGGCACTCAGCAGTGGGTTTAACCCACTGCAACAAGAAGATGCCCGAGGGAAAGGCACTATTCCTGTGGAGGAGCACAGAGCCAAACCAGGACATTCATGTATTTGTGTCCCCTAATAGATAATGTTACCATGTGCTTAACGCCTTGTCACACACAAGCCAAAGTCAATCAGGCTTCACCAACACAAGCAGCCCTTAAAGGGTGTCCAACCCAAACAGATCTGAAACACGACAGTTTCATTTTAAAAGGACTCAGCAAGATAAAATTAAAATAGGAGTTGTTATTGGCACGATGACCTTTACCCATGAAAGTGTGAGTAACAGAATATGTTTCCCTGAAAAATACTAAAAATATCTTAGGGACACACATATGTATGTGTGTACAAGCATAAATGTAATGCTTCCTAAAACCCACTCAGAATGTACATCCCTGTCCAAGAGGAGCAAAACACAGGAAGCAGCAGCGTTGCTGGCAAAGCTAAGGGGGGAATTTTTTTGAGTGTTTCACTGGCTGAAAATCCAAGACCAGGTGCTCAGCTGGGATCATTTTGACACTGATTTCTATCACCTGAACCAAGGATTTCAAGATGATGGGACCATAGTAACATGTGCTCTGGCTGGTCATTGCAGTCCATAGGTAACAAAATAGCAAGAGGGTTAAAAATTCTTTCCCTGACCTTCCCTTGCAGATGGTGGGCTAACGGGACAGGGGACGCAGGGAGCAGTTTCCTTGTCCTCCACAAATAAATAATTATCCCCCAGCCTCTGTGAGCAGAGCAGAGATTTAATGTGCTGACAGCCTGCATTTTTTACCTTTAGTCAATACAAGAAAGGCCCCAAGACTGTGATTCCCAACATCTGGATTCCATCAATATGTGATCTGTCATGATGTATCGGCATCCCTCCCTCTCTCCAGATTGAGCAATGCGGCTGGTTTTATTAATACGTCAAATACATTATCCGTGTAATACACTTGTCTGCCTCTGCCCTCCCGCTGCTCCCACACAGCAGATTTGAATGTATGATGAATCAGTTTGCATTACACGTCTGTACGTCATAATTTGTCAGGATTAATAGAAGTGTGTGCGTGGGGTGGGGGAGCAGGAGGGAGCGCGTCGTGTGTGTTTAGTGCAGAGATGTCTGTATCACTTATTTATCTCTGCTCAGGCCGCTGGGTTCCTGGAAAACAGCGAGCACAGCACATCTGGGAATCACTGAGCAACCCGTGTGCTCTTGCAGGCGCAGTCCTGCCCACTGCTCCAGCTGCAGAGACGTGGGAAAAGGGGTGATGGGGATAATTTGGGTGCCTCTGACGCACTGGGGTTTCCATGGCCCCATGCACAGGGTTGAGTCCCTGCATGATATGTAAGGCACCAGCCACAGAGACACAAGGAAGGTGACACAAAGGCTCTCAGTTTTCCTCCTGGCTCTGTCAGACCATCGTTACATGACCTGAAGCATAACTCCTTGCCTCAGTTTCCCCATGTATAACATTTACCTCAGCCCTCAGTGATGATTCCCTTGGTGCCTCGTAGAAAGTAATTTATTTTCACTTTGCGAGTGACTTTCAAGTCTCAATTACTTATGGCAAAGAGCTGGGAGCCACGTGTAGCTGATGAGCAGCACCAGAGCCACAGGCAGCTGGTGTGAGTGACATTCTCCCTAAGACCCAGTGAAACATGGCCAGAAAACAAGTTGGGGCTCAGCAGGAGGTACTGGTGCCATCACCCCTTTGCATACAGTTCACTTGTTTGTAGCTTTGCAGCTGGACTTTACCCCTGTAAAACATCAATTTCAGCCACAGACTTTATTTACAATATGTCACATAGGATTTAGTGGGACCCATGAAGACCTGAGAACACAACTCCCCATGCTGCTGCCTCCCAAGGGTGACCCAGCAAGACCAGTGAGAGTGGCCTGCAGTGGGCACATGTCTTCTCTGCCACAATGCCCAGCTGATGGAGAACTGCTGCCAATGGCCCTTGGGGCCCCAGGGAATGCTCACCACAGGGCCTGACACTCTGCCACAGCATCATATTTGGTGTCTCTCAGTTTGCTCATGAGCTCACGTGTCCAGCCAGGACAGCCCAGCACTGCGTGGAGCTCCTGGTTCATGGCCAGACAGCCCCGTTAGTGCAGCGCTTTGCTCCGTCTCATTACCACTGCCTCAAACCAGGACTAATTATTCTGAACGTTAGTTGGTCTCTCCTGCCCAATGTGGCATGGCCAAGAGGAGGTGTGAGGTCTGCTTGCTGTCCTTGTGCTGAGTCTTCATCCCAGTGCTGATGGTAAAACTGCCCACAGTAAAACTGACCACAGCATCCAGTCTCTATGGCTTCCCATGAAGCTGCCCATGTCAATGCACTGAAATCAGGGGTTTGGGGATATGGAGCAGGGACCACCTGCCTTGGCATCTGTAGGAGGCGAAGTCAGGTCAGAGGGAGAGGGCAGTGAATGGATCTCAGTGTGCCAACACACCTCCTTACTGCCCCCCTGTGCTTCTCCACCCTGTTTCAACTCCACTGCGTGCACTGCATGAAATAAAAAGTGGTGAGTGACAACCTTAAAAACCTGCACAATGCAAATATAATGTCAAATACCAGCATTATGGACAATTACAAACTGTCTCAGGTGAAGAACAGTGATACTTTACAGCATTTTCATTGCTGTTACTTTGCTTGCAGCAAAGCTGAGCAGAAATGTGGATTCAAAACTCTCACGGTGGTGTTGATGGCAGCATCTCACTGCAGTTAGACCCCCTGAAAGTGGCTCATGACTTCCTTGCAGAGTGTGTACCCCATAGCAGAGCACCCCAAATCCTACCTCTACATCAGTGGGGTGAGGCTTGACCCCTCTGCCCCTAAGCAAAGTCCCACAGAGGCTTGGCTCCCCCAGATTAATGATGCTATACCATACCTTGCAAGGGGCTCTGCAGGTGAGGCTCTTGGCCAGCCCTCCCACCCTGCTGAAAGGGTTTAGTTTGGGCTAGAACTGGGCCTCTCAACCGAAGCACACTAGGACATTTTAGTCAGGAGACTAAAAACCCCCTGATTTACCCCTTTTGCTTCTCCAGAAGGGCGATGGGGTGTTCTGGTTGAGTAAACTCTTCTACCTCCAAAACCCATACCCCGCTGCAAGCCCCAAAGCCGTCCCCTCTGAAGGCTCCTTCTGGAGTTCTCAACCCGTTCTTCTGTGTGGAGACACAAGCCACGTCCCCAGGAGTCCCTAAGGGTCCCTAAGGGTCCCCAGGGGTTCTTCTGCCAGGGCCACCATGCAGCCCAACCACGCAAGGGCTCGTGCCATCCTCCCTCGGCTCTGCTCCAGAGGACACCGTGGTTTCATCCCCTCCCTGTGGTCACCACATGGCCGAACCCTGTCCCCCTCCTCCCAGTGCCGCTTCCCAAGCGCGGCTGGAGGATGTGACGTCAGGGTCCCTGAACAAGCAGCAGTCACCTCGCTTTAATAACAGCTCCCAGAAACAATTGTACATTTACAACCCAGCGAGCGAGCTTGGCACACTGAGCCCGCTCCCCTTCCAAGGCCTAATTTGATTTTGACATATTGGCTCGAGATTAAAGGGCTCTCATAAAACAGAAAAAAAGAAGAAAAAACAACACCAAAAAAACCCAAACACACACACACGCATCCAGCCCCCCCACCGCCCCCTTTTCAGGACTCAAGCAAAAGTGCTAACACTGTAATATTTTAAGTAGAGAAAATCCAAGTGTGCTTTACCCCCCGCTGGCTCTTATGCTGGGCTTATAAAAATTAAGTGGAAACCTACACAGCTGTAGGCTATAAATCCTTTGTCGCTAATACAGCCAGGCCTGGTACCTGCCTCCAAAAAAAAAAAAAAAAAAGAGAAAATAAATTCAAACTCCAAGAAGTGAGCAGCCAAAAAAGATGCATAGTGTTGGCTGAGCTGGGCAAGTGCAGGAGCAGCTGTTGGGGCCCTGGGGATATCCCCCCATGGCCAGGGGGCTGCAGGGAGAAGTGGGGAAGAGACGAAAGTGCCAGAGCATCAGGGAGAGCACAGCAAAGCAGTAAGAGCCCTCTCGGCTGAAGATCAATTAGCATCAATTACTGACTTCATTTAATTGTCGTAGAAGATGAATTTGTCATTTTTAGTCTGGAATTAATGGGAGACCTTCAACTTTCCCTTGGCAGCCCCATCAGGTCACTGAGTATTTTCTTTCTTCTTTTGCATAGAGGAGAAACGTGGCAGCAGCAGGGAGAAGAGGTGTGTGCCACCCAAGTACCTGTCCCCATCAATCCTTGCCCATCCTCATCCCTCCCCTTGTGTTTCCATGCACTGCCATCCCAAGCACAGAGCAAGGTGGTAGCCAGCCATGGCAGCTGACTGGCACAAGCAGTTCAGATGGTTCTGGTGCCCTTACCAGCTCTTGTTCCATGCCCGGCAGCACTTCTGCCACCACCTTTCTTGTTTTCTCTTTTTATTTCGGCACCTTCCACTTCTTTTCCTCTTTCCCGTTTTCTGCCAGAAATTAATTTTGCAGCCGAGGGCTGCAAAGTGTTTACATTTTCCCCAGCAAACAGGCGACAGTAAACAATGAATGCTCGCAGATGAAATTGAATTTATAACTGCATTATGGGGCCAGATAACGCCCTAAAATAATACAACGATAAGGAAATTCGATTTGATTGCCACCACGAATCAGCTTGGGCCCATCTGCAGCCAGGGCCTTCCATAATAATTTTAAATTGGGTTTGTAAACCTTATTTGTCCTTAAATATTTCTGTCATTTTTCATTGCCAGAGACAGGTCCTTGGGCGCGAGGCGGCGGACTGGTCCCGCCAGAGCCACGCCAGGGTGCAGGCAGAGCCGAGCGGGTGCCCAGCGTGCCGAGCAGGCGCCAGGGCTGGCGGTGACAGCCACTCGTCCTATCCATCACCGTGTCGACAGCCAGGGAGGAATCTCAGCCAGAAATTGAGTTTGCCTCACAGGGGACAACTGAACAAATTAATAGACCATTAGCCAAGCGGTGACCTGAGAAATGAGGGTGCTCAGGCTCCCCACAGGTTTGGTAGGGAGGAAGGGGAGAGGCAATGGCAGTCCTGTTATTGTCCCAAGGGGACAGTCCCAGTGCCCTGGGATGGGAGATGTGGGTGGGCAACCAGCACAGCTCATTTGCAGCCCAGTGCTGGCTCACTTAAAAGCAGCTGTGCTGGTGTGCAGAGGCATGGCCAGAATGATGCTGGATTCTGACGGGTGGGAGATGGCAAGAGGGGCTGCAAGGATGATCCACAGTAATAGAGGGACAGTCAGGTGGCAGTAAAGTGAAAGGTAGGGGAAGAGCGAATAAAAGTCCCAATTCTCTCATTTATGAGAAACGTCCCACAGAAAGCCACTGTACAGAAGTGCTGCATGAAATGGTGCTGCAGCATGCACAAACAGCTCCCAGCTCCTCTGGGTTCAGGGGCACAAGACATCCCCACCCCAGTGGGTGACAGGCTCGTGGTTCCTGCCAGGCAGGACACTGGGGTCTGCATTGATCCCTGCCAGTCTCAGCCCACCTCACACAAAAAAAGATGCTGAACTGGGAAAGCACTGGGAAATCCCTGTGTCCCAGTCACCAGCTGGGGCTGTGGGACCTTGTGGAGGATTGATCCCAGGAGGATTTGATCCTCCTGCCTCCAAACACCACCATGTGCCCGGTGCAGCATCTCTCCTCTGCGACCTCCCTCCAGCTTGCCTTTATCATCACCATTCATTATCCAAATGACTATATTTATTAAGTCCCCTGCCAAGGCATTACAGAGTGGTCTGTAACAGAGATTAAAAGCAGAATAAAACACCAACATGATCTTTTCTCTAGTAAACAAAACGATAAACAGTCTCAGCACTGGCTATCAGAAACACGCCAGCCATGGGAGGGATGCCAAATTCATTGCTGCCACAACAGGGACATTCTAGTGCCTCCGCTCTCAGAGGTGGGATCAGACCTGCACAGGGGCTTCTGCTCGGCCAGCTGCTCCCTGCACTGGAAACCCAGCTGTCGGGTAAAATCTCCACCTACCCTGCACCACTCCACATCAGCTGGGATGCTGAGCCCCACAGAATGTCCTGCCCTTCCTCTGCCCCTACAACTTGTAGGGCAGAGACAGCTCAGAAATGTTCCTCTGTCAGTACTAATAGCCTACTGCATGCCTGAACCAGGCTGGGTTGGTGACCATCCCCAGGTGTGCCAGCCCAGGGACCCCCATCATACCAAGGTATGACAGTGCAGAGCAGCAAGCAGATGAACTCCCGTACTCCCAGCGGCATTTGCCAAGAGCTGGAACAGTGGTGGGATCCAGCAAAGAGCCACAGCTCCTTGTTCCTGCCCACTCATGTCTGCAGAGCACAGCGTCAGCCCCTGCAGCACGAGGCTGCTCTTATTTTCAAAGGTATTATCTAAAGTCTGTGGAACAAGGTGCTTTATGAGGAGGCACCAGGTTTCCTTTGTCTCTGCTGGAGATAATCAGCTGCAGATAGGATATATATTCTGTAAAAACATACACTCACTTCCACTCACCGGTTACCTTTCTCTGAGAGCTGTAAGGGTTTCAATTACCGGATTCTGGGATTTAGTGCCCAGGGCTTTTTGGTGTGCGTTAGATTTATTAGAAGGTTTAGTACCAGCGGAGGATTCACGCATTTACTCCCAGGAGCCCAGCTTCCGTTCACAGACCCTAAATCATGAGCTGAGATGGGCTATTGTCACTTAGGACATTAGCATGGTTAACGTACGTGGGGATGATTAATAGCAATATACACACAGCCTCCCCCTCCTTCCCAAATGCTGCTCTGCCACCTCCGCCCAAGCCAGGGGCTGGGAGGGGTATGGCCAGCTCACCTGCCTTCGCAGGGAGGGCCACATTGTACCCCACCACCAGGAGCCTCGAGTGCTCAGCACCACCAGTATCACTGCTTTGTGCTGGTTTCTTGGCTTTTTGTTAAAATGAAGTGTTGAAAGCACTCAGGGTCAAAGGTGTTTCTGCCAAGGGAGAGCTATGGGAAACTCCTGCCTTTCCAGGGCAAAGGGAAGGTGCACAGGGGCAAGAAGGGGGCTGGAAGAAGGGGCAGGATGCAGGCTGGCAAAACCTGTGGGGAAAAAAAATATTCTAAGAGTAAATTCAAACTTCCCTCACAGGACTTATCCACCACCCCTTGTTCCCCAAAGGGTACCTCAGGCCAAATCTATCACTGAAGAAAAAAGAAGAGGATGGTGCCTTTAATAAGCAGAGAGCAGCTGAAGCAGATCTGATCCAAGCAGATCTCCCCTGAAAAATCCCATGGGATTATCTCACCTGTCTGCCTCATCCTCACATCTGCAGGAGCACATTCACATGTTACAGTCCTCCCTATTGCTTCAGGTTACTGGCAAGAAGGCTAAAACTCATCACACACGCGGCATCCCAGCATTTCAGGGATACAGCAGCCTCTGCACCATAGGTACCTGAGGCTTGAGGTGAGTCCTCAGCCCTGCTGCACTCCAGAGGAGACACAACCACACTCCTAACAAGCAAGATCCTGATGGCTTTTGTCCTTTTTCCAATACTGTGTTACTTACATTCCTTCTTTTTTAATTAAAGCAGCCCCAGCTGATTTTACAAGCTTGCCACTGATTCTCTCCCAGTCTCTGTGTCTCTTATATGCTTGAGTGCTAGTATTAATTATTAGAGCCAATTTACTGTTTATACTCTGATGTTTTAACTAATTACCACTAATGGCAGACACCAGTGGGCAATCAACTTCATTTAGTTCCCAGTGCAAACCACTCATTACCATCTGAGAGGGAAAGAGAATGCGCGGGAGGGATAAATAAAGACCTAGCTGCATGGGTGAGTGCCTGGTGATGAGCTGCAGCGCTGGGGAAGCTCTTGCTTCCCAGGGCAGTCCTTTTGGCAGGGCTCCGTGGGAGGATTTAAATCTCCAGCACGTGTAGGTGGGCAGCAGGGGAATGTAGCTGTGCAGAAATGTCCCACAGGAGTTGCGAAGTCCTGCCTTGGCACCAGGCAAAGGCTGTGAGCCCGAGAGCTACAGTTACCAGAGAGCAATGTGCCTTTTTTCCTTGCATGGTAAATGGCTTATTTTCCCTTCTGGGATTCATCCCTGAGGGAATGAAGCCCTTGCTCATATTCTTGGCTTGGTGTGATGCCAGATGGAGCCAGGCTTCCTGAGTCCCAGGTGCCTCTGGTGTTAATCCTGCTGTGAGAGGAACGGTGGGTGATGCGAAGTCAAGATGAGCTGGGGCTTAAAGGTCCCTGAGCTGAGCTTCCTCCTGTCTGGAGCTGGTCTAATGAAGGTCACTCATGGAGATAATTCATCTGCTCTGTCTGTAGCGATATTGTCAACGCTGATCCTTAGCCTAGCCAAGCACATCCCTTAGCCTAGCTTGTGTCTCTGTCTACTTGCTTCCTCTGGAGACTCAGGAAGGACGCTGAGGCACATTTTACTCCCCTGCACCTCATAACCACTGCAAGAACGTGCAATGTTAAAAGTACAGCACCTTCAGGTGGTACAACTCTCCCTGCTCTGCTCCTCTCTGTTTTGGCCCAAGAAATAAACACGTGATGTAGAGAGGGGCCTGCAAGGAGGGATGATGGCGTAAGATGGTTCCAACAGAGCTGGGTTGACTGTGAGGATTTAGGAATAAACTTTTATGGGCACAGCCCAGAGGAGAACACAAGAGACAGAGCTCCTGTGTGTTTCCCATATGGCTGAGAAACACCTCTAGAAAAAGTGATATCAAGATTTATTTGTCTCTTACTCTAAGACCTGTTAACCCTGATCTGGGACAAACCTCCAGCCAACTGTATTTGTGTGTCTGGGGATCTGGACTCCTCCAGCCCTTGAACAAGAACCTTAGAACCTTTCCAGGGGACAGAGATCTCTAATGACCTGCCAGATAATCTCATTACCAGTAGTGGGAGTCCTGCTCTAACAAAAGGGACTGTGGTGTTTTCCGAGTTCACATTTCACCAACTTTAGCACATTGCAATGCCACAACAACTCAGCTGGGAAGCCCAAAATAGGGACATAAACCAGAGGGACAGGGCTGGGCATGACCTCTCCAATCGGGTCTTCAATCTTTCTCTCTCTTTCCCTTTCATGTTTTCTCTCATTCTTTCATTCCCTGATTTGCTCTGTTGAAATCTTGCTTGGGAAAAGGAGATGGGGGATGTTGGGGACCTGCTCCACAGTGATGGGGATGTGGTTGCCTGTCTTGCAAGGAGAGGGGGTTATAACTATGCACACATCTGAAATGTAATTGCTGTCAGCTCTCTCCATTCTTGCAGCACGAGGCCTTTAATCTCTCCCACCAGACCCATTGGCCCTGATATTGCAGCTCCAGAAAGGCTGGTTTTATGTACTTTAACCCTGCGACCTTTACAAATCCCATCATTCCAATCAATACGTCTCATTAGCGTTAGGTAAATGTATGGGATGGATGGGGAGCTGTGCTGGCAGGAGCCCACAAAGGGTGGGGTGGAAAGTGCTCCTGCGTGCCTGCTCTCAGGGGGCAGCACAGCCCCACCATGCTCCCTGAGATCTTGGGGGCATCCTTCTCCCCACAAGCATCCTTGCCTGCAAATATCCCTCCCCACAGATGCACACCTTGGCACAGCCAGAGATGGGGGCCAGCTAATGTGGAGCACAAAACAAAGTGCCTGCAAAGCCAATTGCAGAGTCAAGAGCCCAAGCTGTTAACTGGACCAAGCTGTTGGGGTCATTTTTTTCCCTCTGCTTGAGAAGCAGACATATGTTTTACAACTTTTCCCTATGTTGACTAAATGAAAACATACAGGCCCCATGGCAGGTGAGGGAAAACAGCATGGGGTGTATGCAGGGCTGCCTGCCATACCTGCCTATCAGGCAGGGAAGCTGCCAAGGAAGGTAGTCACTGTGGATGTCAGGGTAAAGCCATGGAGTGGGGTGAGGAAAGGAAATCTTTGACACTTCCCATGAAAATGTAGAGCTTAATTAATCCATAGAGAAGTATGAGTTTACACCAGGTGAGTTTACATCTCACCAGCAAAGGAATGCTCACTGTGCCAGATGGGATTAACCCACAGATTCATGGGGCATCAGTCCACCAAGGATGCTTCAATAAAAGGATGGGGCCAGTCTTGCCTTTGGGAAGGCTGGAGGCCAAATAATGTTGCGATTTTGTTTTTCCTGAGGAGCCGTCTCTCTTCCCCATGGACCAGCGCCTCAGCCAGCAGGGCTGTAAATACTATTACTGCCCATAAAGCTGCCCAGCTCTCCTCCAAAACCTGCTCCAACCCTTGACTCAAGCGACCCACTGGCACACAGATCCCATAGGAGCAGGTGGCTTGGGGCTGCTATTGCTGCAGCATGCCCATGGTGAGGATAGCCTGCCCTGCTATCTGTGCTTCCCTGCTCCTTGTGCTGCCCCCAAGGTGTGGGGTGGCTTCCCAGGAGTCCACAGAATGAGTGGCCTCCAGACCTTGGCACTGCCAGCTCGCCTGTGACATATGCCTCGCAGATCTGCACTGTGTCAGATCTGTGTCCTAGATCTTGAACTGAGCCATACTCAAAGCAATTCATACCCAGGAAATACAGCTCCCCTAAAGGAGAGAAAATTACTTTAATGTTTTCTCCTCCCAGCAGGGCAGCTGGGATGCCTGAGGAGGTGAGGGTGTCTTCCTTGTCCTTCCCAGGCAGGGCAAGCTTTTTCAGTGGTATCAGGAGGTGGGTTTAGTTTCTGAGCTCTGCTATCCCCATCTGCAGAGCCAGCACGTTACTGCAACAGTGTTCAGCCCCACCAGCTCTGTGCTCGCCTCAGCAGGAAAAGCATCCTGGTGAATACAGCACATGAAATATATGTGTACATCTATTTCTGCAAGAGCCTACAAAAGCAAGGGCTTGAAAACTACAGGCCAGCTCTGCTTTTCCACATTAGTGAGGTTTAAAAAAGGTTTTTCCATGAGGTTTAAACTTAAGAGCTGGGCCAAATACAACTCTTGCTGGAGTGTGGGGTAGACAAATTTTCTAGTGGGAATATGTGGAGCTGGATATGCAATGTTCCCACGTATGCAGGTGCTTTGGAGATCTGGCTCATGTGCTCTCCCCTTCCCAGCACTGGTGCCTACTCTCCTTGTCTCCCTGATGTTCTGTTTTGCTGAGGCTTTTCAGCAAGACCTCGGACTTGCTGACAAGCACTAAACTTCTCTGTGGCATGAAAACCATTTAAGCACTAAGCTCCCCTCAGCTTTAGCGAGATGACTCTGAGGATCTCGGCACCGCTCCTGTCAGGAGGCAGAGGGAAGGAGAAATTAATAAATCCTCTGGTAGGGCCAATTTCTCTGGACGTGACACTGTTCCTCCTGGAATTAAATGTGCAACTCCTAAAGTGTCTCTTGAGAGAGGTGGGCCAGTTCTCTGACCACCAAGCAGCCACAAAACCTGGATCTGGTCCATGATAGGAAAAACTAGTCCATTGCTCAGAGTCGTCCTCTCCAGCACAGCAACTGCTGGGCCCAACAAAACCCCTGCTGTGCTAGTCCCCAGCTCTGCCATGCACTGGGGCACCTCACCCTGTTGGCTAAGAGCTCCCAATAGCAGGGCACCCACCTGCAGGGGGCTCATGGGATCTTTCAAGAAGGGGTTTTTTTGACACCAGTAGTGTGAAACCAGCAGCAAAACCTCCCAGGCGGCTGCAGACCCCCAGCAAGCCTTTTGGAACAGTGTTGCCCTCCTCAGTACTGAGGCCCCTGCCTGGCCATCCGCACCGGGCAGCAGGGCATCCCACACAGCCACTGCAAAGGGGGACAGGGTGACAGCGTGGAAAGCTGATACATCCCCCAGCTGCATGGTTGTTGGAGGAGGACAGAGAAGCTGCGTTGCTGCTGTTTAACCTTCTGGGGCTTGTCTGCCAGAGAAAAGCTTAGCAGGAGGAGAGAGACTGTAGATAGGGGGATTGGTGGGGCCAGAGATGCAGAGGACTGCAGCAGACAGATTTTATCTGCACCTCTGCAAGGGTTGATGACCTTGGAATCACAATCAACAGTTGTAATAAATGCAGGGAAGAAGCATGAGGGGTTAAAGGCAGAACATGCAGCAGGGCACCCCGGGAGCCTCTTACAGATGAGGGCACTCAGTGCTATCACGATGTAGTCTAATATCACCTGGAGCATATAAGCTTAGCAGCCCCTTGCCCACTGCTTTTGGACTGCAATTGGAACAGAGGGAATTCCCAAAGGCCTGGAAATCCCTGCCAGATCCCTGTCAGCTCCTGGGTACTACTGGCTCCTGGGAACCTAGGTTCCTGTGCTGCACCCCTTAAAAAGATGGAGCTGGGCCTGGCTCAGGGGAAGGTGGGAAGAGGCTGCAGGAAGCTGCAGACATGGGAGCATGAACTTCCCAGTCCTTCCTTTCACTCTAGGTCTCTTCTGGCAATATTCAGTCCCTAGGACTGCTCTTCTGTGTGCCCCTTACCACCATGCACCGTCTGGATATGCTGGACACATTCCCTCACTGTGTTTCATCTGTGTCACCGGGGGCTCTCTTCTTTGGGAGGAGCTGGAGAAAGAAGCTGAGGGCAGCCCCAAGGCTAGGGTAAAAAAAAGCTGGTTTAGAGTGTCACTGGAGAGCAAGCAGGTTCTCAAAGCCCTGGGACCTCCTTCCAGAGCCACAATTGCTCCCTGCTGTGCCCTGTCTCCTCCTCACCTCTGCAAAATCCTGACTCTTACTCAGCCCAGCATTTCAGTCCCAGCCATTACAATGACAAGGGTGATAAGAGATTCTTATCACAGTGCTCAGGATCGATCTGAAGCTGAGCCCCTTTCCTGCACTCCTCCTCCTCCCCACATCTGCCGGAGCAGCAGTCGGCGCTGCTCAGGGACTCAGCAGCTGGGTTTGCTGGACAGCAAAGATGACAGTTCAGGGTTCAGATCCCTCCAGAGATACATCCCTCAGCCTAGCAGCTTCAGCTAGCTATCATCCCTCAGCTGGAGAAAGAGCATGGGATTGGAGCCAGGACGCCTGGGCTTCTTCCTGACACATATCCGGGGGAGACCTGCTCTGTAGCCCCAGGCTGCAGGAGGGACAATGTGGCTCTGCATCCCTGGAGGACATTGTATGCCTCTGTCCAAGGGGATCTGAGCAAAAGGTACAGCCTCCCAGCCAAGGCAGGAGCTCTTTCTCTTCCTTGTGATTGGGTAAAAGGAATGTGAAGATCCTGCTGACCCCTCAAGAGAGACAGTGAGCATCCTGAAGTCCTGAGTCTCAAGCCTGAGGCTCACTACATGCTGTTTTACTCCAGCCTTCCAAAGAGCTCTTACTTTCTACAGTTTAGTGGAGCCTGCCTTTGTTCGGATCTCCTCCCAATCCTACCCTCACACCCATGCCCAAAGGGGACATATCCTGCCCTCCCATAAGTGGCTAATCGATACAATGCTTGGGGCGAAGACATTTCCTGCTGGCAGAGGAAGGGGCTTCTAGGCTGGAGTGGGTGTCTGTAAACCCCAGTCACAGCAAAATTGCTAGTATCCCCTTGGCATCACTACAAGCTGGTGTCCCACTCCCTGCCCAGAGGCCCTCTATGTGTCTCAGAGCAAACAGAGACTGCACACAAGTTCCAGTGATGTTTGGGCTGATTTTACACAGCTGCCTTGTCTTTGATCTCTCTCTGCAGCCACTGCCTCCACCATTTAGAAAAATTCAGTCCCTCCCACCAGCCTCAAAAGGTGGCCAGATCCTTCTTGGAGGGCCCTCTGATACAGCAGCCCAGGTTTCCACATTTCAGTTTCCCCCTTCCCCCCGAAATGGCCAGCACAGTCCTGTCTGCCCAAGACAGAGGACCTGCCCTGGGCAGTTGGCACTACAGCTCCCCAATTTTTTGGGGTGCCATGGCTCAAATGCATGCACTCACTCTGCTGCACATCTGCAAAGGTGAAACAGGACCTCAGATGCTGGTGGGGAAACTGAGATAGGGTGGGTTGTGGGCTTGCACAGTCACATAGCACAGCTGCTGAGGGAACTGAGATGTCCTGGTCGGGAGCTGCTGAGGGGACCAAGACAACCTGGTCTGGACTCACACGAGAAGTCTCAGCTCCTTTTGAAACCCCGAAGTCCCAGCAGCTCTGGTCATGCAGATGTTGCAAATCCTCTGTTTCCTCCCAGAACCATCTCTGGGAAGGGCAAAAGCACAAGGCAGTGGCAGGGGAAGCATCTGAACAATCAGGGCTTGTGTGGAGATGAAGAAAGGCCCTTCTTGTTGGCGGGTGCAGTTGGGGTGAAGCTGGGGGTATCGCAGGATGGCACCCCAGGTACTCCAGCTGTGCTGACTCTCCAGCCCAACAGAGAGGGGGCTGTTGTGGGCCCAGCCCCGGCACAGGGTGTCACCGCCTGCCTTGGTTAGCAGGGATGCTATCTCTTTGTGCCTGCTGGTTTCTGCTCTGCTGACCCGCTTTGCTCCATCAGCTGGCACCATCCATCACCTCTGGCAGCTGCGTCAGTTCCAGGGCTCCACAATGCCATTCCCCAGAGAAAAAAGCACTTTTTTTTAAGGGAAAGGAGAAGTATTTTCTCTCCTGGCACCTCGCAAGGCTCCCTTCCTCTCCTCCTCAGAGACATGTAGTTTTCAATCCAGCCCAGGGACAGGGGCACAGCATGTGACTGCATTCTTCATTCTGCCCAGCCCCAGCCTTCTCACTGGAAACCAGGGCCAGAAGGGCTGCAGTACCTGCAGTGATCCTGGGGCCAACGTGCACTGGCCCTGTCAGGAGCTGGGAGAAATAAGTCTGGCAGTGGCCCAGCCCTTCATACTGTGCCTTATCAGGACTGGCTGCAGCAGCAGCTCAGGGAAGGTGTTGTTTCCTATGTCTCGTGGCAGATGGTGGTGGTTACGAGCCAGGGTGCCAGGGCAGCTGCAAGCTGGGTCAGCTGCAGGATCTGGTATGAGAATGGAACAGGGTGTATTCACACCTCTGCCCCTGAAAGCCGTTCTCCAGGAGATGGCGAGTTTAGAACATATGCTGGCAGCAATGCCCCATGACTGAGTGCTCACCAAAGACTACAGCACTGGAGGGTACATGTAGCTGAGTGGTGGGAAAAAATAAAACAACCTTCATTCCTTTCTCCCTGCCTCCCTGAGCCAGGGTCAGCCCTACAGTGCTGGATGTTGCCCCAACTCTCCCCAGCCTAAACTCACTGTCCTGAGGTCCAGTTGTGGGATAGGACCTGACCATTTTATCAGGACTCGCTGCCTCTCTCCTGCCAGCAGTCCCACCTCAGCAGCAGAAACATATGCCTCTTCAATCAATACTCAGCTCTTAATAGTCCTGACAATTCACAAGAAAACAGGGGCATTAAACGTTAATTATATCTATTTGGATTCAAAAAAATTTATTACTGGAGTTAATTACAGCCAGAGTCATAAAAAGGTGCAGAGCAAGAGGTGCTGCTGTTCTATGGGGTGAGCAGGACTGAACAGCCCCGGGCACCCCAAACTGTTGCTGGGCAAGGATGGAGGGATGTCCCTGCCATGCCCATCACGTGGCTGGACACTGCTCCTTGGAAAGGGACTGCCTCGGGAAGGGGCTGTGTGGGGGCTGTGCTGGGGGGGGTGTGCAGAGCCAGCGGCGCAGTCTCGGGGCGCACGGCAGATACTTGCTTAGCTGTTGTGTTGGCGGGACCTGGCCTGCCCCAGCCTGTGGGCTTCTAATTTACTGCTTTCCTTTTACCGTAAAACTGAAAGGGGAAGGTGCACCCTTTAATCACTGCCTTCAGGGCCCCGCCTGAAACCACACAGAGACCAAGCGAAGGCTAGGAGTTAATGCTCCTTCCGACACCTTTTTATGATTCACGGGCCTGACCTGGAGCCATAAACCGCTCAACCTCCCCGCCACACTGCCACTATTTACAGCCTGCAGGGGCCATTGCACGCAGCCACCGATGCAGATCCGTGGCCGCGCACGCCAGCACAGGTACACAGCTGGGGATGCAACAGGGATGCAGCCGGAGATGCACAGGCCGGGACGGCTACGTGTCCAGGGACGGCCACGAGGATGGGCAGCCATGGATGGATCCTAACACAGTGCTGGAGATGGAGATGTACCCAGTGCACTCATCAATCCGTGCTTATGCACACCTGTGTGTGTGCACAGGTAAATGCACCAAGATGCCCTCACCAGGCAGCACATCAGAACATGTTTTGTGCAGGGAGCTGGGAACCCACATACCCACTGCCTGAGCACTGGACACTGGACTGTGGCGGGGGCTTTCTGCTTGTTGCAGCAGGGCAGGGGGACAAGCACTGAGGGCATGGCTCCACAGGAAAAGGCCAGGGTGAGCGGCACACCACAACCCCTCCAGTGTGTGTACCACTCCCCAGCAGGAGGAACACCTGCTGCCTCGAGAACACAGTGGCACTCCAGAGGTAGGTCCTGGCATCAGGATTTATCCCACCAGCTGCAGGTCTTGCTCCAGAGATGAGACTTACAAAAGCCTACACTTGTCCAAACTGGAGCAGGGTGAGGTCTACTGATTAAAGCAAAGGGTGCCCCTTTGAGTGGGTTGAGTCAGCACGCTCCTTGCTTTATGCCTCAGTTTCCCCACCACTGCAGCAGGAAAAATAATCCTGACCTATCATGTTGGCATTGAGTTGGGAGGCCGAGCTTGTTAATGTTTGCAAAGTGGGTTTGGCTCCAGTGATAGAGAAAGCCAGAAATGTGAAGGTCATTATTATTGGTGGGATTAAAGCAGCTGAACCCAGAGCAAGGGGTACAGGGGAACACAGCAGTTGTGTCGAAGCAGTAACAGATCGCGCACACATGCGCAACCTCAAAATAGAGACGAATGCTACCATTATGGCTCATTTTAGAAACTGTGCAGAACCAGAGACCTGCCAGGGCACCTTCTAACACTTCTGAAAAAAAAAAAAAAAAACAAACAAAAAAAAAAAAACCCTCCATGACTGCAGACAGGACTGAGATAGGCTTTTCCTGGAGATACCCAGAACCCTTCAGTACCCACTCAGCAGATGCCCAGTGAGGCCACAGGCCCATAAGCATCAATTGCCAACACAGCTCACCTGCTCCTCACCTCACCAGGATCTTCTCCCCTGCCCCCACTGGGGCATCACAGCACTGGGCAACTTATCCAACACAAGTCTCCATATTTTCTTTTTTTTTTTTCAGGTTTACAGGTTGTCTAATTTTTTTCTTTCCTCCTTGCAAAACAAAAGAGGGAAAAAACACCCTTATCTCAGAAAGCAGAGCTCAGGAAAAAGCTACTGCTCTTTTGGACTTGGTGGGTCCCTATTGGTAGCGTCGCTTGTCATGGAGAATTTATCAGCCAAACACAGTGCTGGTATAATGTGCTATATAACTTGTGCATAAACAAACTTCAGCATGATAAATGCCCTGCTTTGAAGCCATAAAGTTATTAGCTGGTGGCTGTTAGCTACTGCTTAGCATGGGACACGCTCCCTCCGTTAACCTCTGGATGCCCCGCCTGCGCTCAGGACTCCAGGGAGATCTCCAGAGGGCACCTCCACACAGCAGGAAAGCACAGAGGGATCTGATGGGCAGGGATGCTTCTGCTGGCATCTGTGCACATTGTACTTGATGCAAGTGCTGAGGGAGGGAAATGCTTGCTGAGAACTGGGCTCTGAAGATTGATAGCTCCTTGCTGTCCTATTTGAACACTTTGACCACTCCTCTCCTTCCCTCTGCCCTTCAAGAGGCAAATGCAGAGGGGAGCAGGGCTGGGGCAGTTAGGCATGTACTCACAGCTCAGACCTTCTGGGTGTGCACCCGTTTCAGAGATGGGCTAAGACAGGGTGGGAGGAAGTCAGCCACCCCTCCAGCGCTCAGGTCACTTCCTTTAGGTGAAGAGCTGCTGAGGACTCTAAAGTAAAGCCTGAATTTTTTCTGGCAGCAGCCAGGCAGCAAGCTCCAGTGAGGTGTTTAGAGTTCCCTCTGCTGCCTGCAGTGCATGGCTGCCTGCAGCTCCTGGTGCGCACAGCCCTGCTGGAGGCTGGGGGTGCTGGAGAAGCAGAGCTGTGTCCCAGGGCCAGCACTGCTGGAGATGGGTCACCAGCACCACAGAACCAGCAGTGCCACAGCTCCTGCCAGCACCACACCTGCAGAGCACCCTCCACCTCACAGAATCAGGCTGTGACACTCACCAAAGACCTCTGGTCCCCCAGGCCACCTCCTGCTCTTGTCCCACTGGACGAAGGAAGGGAGCTGAGCATGCTAAGGATGACAGCAGTTCTTCAAAGCTCAGCCCAAGGCATGGACAGAATTATGCAGCAGTGTGGCAACTTGTTGGACACACAGCCTGAAGCCCCAGAGCTGCAGTGGGAGATGCTGGTGCCCAGGGGCTAATTGCTATCCCTTTCCCAGTAAAACCACTCCGGCAAGGCAGCAGGAGGTGTTTCAGCAGGGCCAGCTGGGGGGCAGCAGGATTCAGGGCTGCCTCAGTGCCTGTTCCTCATTAGAAGTCCAGTGTTGAAGAAACTCATAATTAGAGTCCTGAGTATTAATTAATCTCCATGACCCTCCTCTCATTCTCCTTCCACCACTCCCACAGCACAGGAGGTCAGCCTGGATTATTAACACAGGCAAGCAGAGGATGGCAAGCTCACCAGCGGGTTGGCAGACCTTGGGCCACGTTCTCATGTTCAGAGCAGCCAAAGGCACCATGTCCCTGCTCAACAGCATGACTTCCCTTTCCTCTCTCCTCTCTCTCTTGGCTGGGTTTGATAGGGGTCATCTCTCTCACTTGGGCACCGTCAGCACTCTGGGGATAGCATTTAGTGAGCTAAAACATCCCAGAACCAGCAGAGCTGCTTTTATGCTAAGTCGGTCTGCACAGTCCTTTGCAGAGTGGCTGAGGGCAGACTCCTGCATCCCACAGGCCAGGATGAGCCTTGATGGAGAAAACTTACCTTTGGAGACCTCCCAGCATGATGGAGAGCAGAGCAGCAATCACAACCAAAAACATCACTGAAAGGTCTTCAAACATCCCATCTCTGCTCATCCAGGTCTTGCTCGGGTCTTTAAGAGCCTCAGCGTTATAAAGGCATCGCTGGAGCATGGAGAGGACTTGGCCACCCTTTGTACAGCATGGCCCTTCCATCCCAGGGCTGTCCATGGCTCCTGGGATGGCCAGACTCCCTGGAAAGACACTGCCCAGGCACAACCCAAGGGCTAATACACTACAAAGAGCTGCCACAGAGCAAGGAAACAAAATATGAAACAAATCCAAACTTTTCTGACTCCCTCGTAACCACCAACTGCTTCCCTCATCTGATTTTTTTTCCCTTTTCTGCTGCAGCAATAAAAAGGACAAAATCAACATCCAAATGATCTTGTTTATGGCGACTAAATAAGCTGCATGTGCTTAATCCGTTAGAGTTTAATGAATTTACGACTTGCTCTGGAATTTGACAAGGGCTGTAAAAGAGTAATTAACATTTATCAGTGTGTTTTTTACACACACCCCACCCTCCTCCTGCCTCCCTTCCCTCCTCCTGCCGCCTGTCGCAAAGCAGCACCGGGTATCGGGGGGAATATAAAAGTGATCAATTAATTCTTAATAATCTCAGGGAAAGATTGTAGAGTCACAGTATGAACTCAGGGAGTGTCAATAAACATGCCAAAGGTTGGCCGCCTCCTTCCTGGCGCTGCTGCAGAGGAATGTGGGCAGCCAGGGAGGGGATGGGACTGCAGGGGCAGTGCTTTGGTGGACCAGCCCTGCACCCCTTTCCCTCTCTGTCATACTCCACTGCCCTCCAGAGCAGCTGTCACTGACACAGTGGCCTCTGAGACAGGGTGAGAGTGAGCAGGGGGCTGGTGACAAGCAGGGAACCATCTAACACGGTGATTTGGAAACACAACCTCAGTTGCTATCTGCGCCAGGCAATAGCTTTGTCCTAACAGACCTGTTGGGAGGGACTCCAAACTCCCCACCCTGGTCACAAGGCAGCTGAACATCTGCTTAGATGAAGAGTTGGCCCACTGTCACCCTCTTGTCACTCAGAACAGGTGGCTGCTGCTGTTTCAGCTGTACTCGACATGAGAGTAGGTCCCTGCTGGCCCCTAAGACAAGCAAGAGGGGGTCACACACGGCTTGTGCCCAGCCCTCCCAGCTGCTTAGCTGCTGTGGAGCAGGGAGGAGAGCAGGGATGCAACTTGGGGGCTGCAAGGGGACAAGCCCAGGCTTCCCCCACCAGTCCCGGGGTGGGCTGAACATGATCTAAGGATCCCAGGAAATTCCTGTGCTGGGAGCCCAGCGTGCTCCGCCTTGGGCCACTTCCCTTGGCAGCCCTGGAAAACAAAGCCAGAAAGAGCTACAGCCATCACCTTCCTGGTAGGTAGGATGGACATGTCCCCTGCTTCTGTCACTGCAGCATCCTGCCCCCAGCAACAGCCTTTGCATGCATGTCTGTGACCAGGGTGTGGGGAAGCTGCAGGACTGGACATCCATTGGGGAAAAGAAGGGTCAGTGCTCCTGGGGGCCAGTAGGCTCCATGGAGGAGACAGAGAAATATCTGGGCTTGACTGTGGGGCAGAGAGTCCTGGACACCCACAAACAAAAGCTCAAGATGACAAATCCTCAGAGGTTTGAGACTGTCTGGGGATCTGCTCTGGATAGAAACAAATTCTCCCTGTTGAACATAACAGCCCAGAAATAAGCAATGAGACGGGTGGAGAGGGCTGGATGTAAGCAGTCTGGAAAATCTCTGCCCAACCCCATGAAGAGCACTGGTGGGGTCGAGAGGGGGAGGCAAGCTGAGATGCCTGTGCCAGGAATACACCTGCCAATTGGAAGGGGCAAACTTGGGATTTCTTGGGAGTTGTTCAAGCCAGCCTGAAGCAGCTGAGTGCAGGACAGGCAGGGAAGAGAAAGGGAAAGTAACAGGATGACCTTGCCTTTATTTCACCTTGGCTGGTCTGAATCCAGCTGACGCGTCTGGGCTGTGGGGCTGGGCATGGAGTGGGGCTGAGCCCTCATGCAGGGCAAGGAGGTGAGGGAGGGGGGCTGCAGCAGAGTAAGTCTGCATGGCCAAATCGTCAGAGAGCACCAGCTCCCAGCAGCCTCTGAGTGAGACTGTCCAATCTTGGGCACACTTGTAGTGCCAGGGGCTGCACAAAAGTGGCACAAGCGCACCTGGGAGGTGCTTGGTGGAGAAATGGAGACATGGGGAGGGGTTAAAGGCCACCAGGTGTGGGCCCAGCACACCAACATCTGCTCTGCTCATTAGGCAGCAGGTCTCATTGCATGAGTGGTGTAGCCAATATCCACAGCCAAGGCTGCCAAAATCACAAGGAAACACTTGCCAGTGCCAGTTGCTCTCTATTGCTGTCCCAGCTGCACCACAGACCCCCTGCATGACCTCTGGACCTCTCCTCTGCTGGAGGAGAGGATGCTGTGTGGAGCAGTGATGAGGCAGAGGGGGGCTGCATTCCCCCTGCCTGGGCTGGCTCAGATGTTCCTGTGTCAACCTGTTTAAACAGCACCTCCTCCTGCAGAGACCTCACACTCGGGGTTGGCAGCTCAGCATCTCTGGGACTGGTCACCGTGTTCCTGGAGTTACCAAACAGCAGCTTGGAACAGGAACCCCCAAGGGTTGGGCCAACCACACCCATCATCATCCAGCTGCCAGAAAAGCAGCCCCTGGGGCTGGGGTGACTCGGGTGGTCTTGGGCAAGTCCTCCCTGGCCACTGCCACACTGCCTCACACCAGGCACATGGCTTCACCTCTGTGCAAGGTTGAAATCCACCCACTTCACCCTGGTGTAGAGGCAGTGCAGATTAGAGGAGCCAGGCTGTGATGGGCGATGCTTGGCCAATGTTTGCTGCTTTGCAGAGGCACCTCATTGACCAGAGACAGCCTGGCCATGCCCCAGCCTTGCTCCACTCAGGTACTGCTGACTGTTATAACAATAAGCATTTATCCAGCTGCATCCCCAATTTCTCCTGCTTTTCACTTCCCTTTTCTGTCACTCAGGTGTGATAATTTTAATACCCATTAATAATAAGGTGGATGGTAACCTTAACAGAATGTGCAGGCCTGGGTTGACTTTTCTCCATCTAAACAGTCACACTTCAGGTGACAAGAGAGTTGGAAGGAGTTAACAGGAGACCCCCCCGAGGTCCTCGAAATGCCCGGCCCAGGGTTTTAAGCCCATAAGCATTGGTGCTAAAGGTGATTTTAAGCCATGACTATAAGAAATCTATTGATCCGTTTGACTCTATAATGACAGATTAACCATTTTAATAAAACCTATTAATCATGCATTAACCCTTCTTAGCTATTTATACATTGAATACCAAATCAACAAGGGTGTTCAAATTTCTAGGAGGCTTTTTGGAGGGGGAGGGAGAGGAGATTTCTTTAGATAACAACAACAACAAGAAGAAAATAATGCAAACTTACAGAGGGGGAGAGTTAAAATCATACGATGAGTGGCAGTTGCAGACGCCTGGGCCCCTCTTTGGTTGTCGCTTCTATCTGGCAATCAATTGACAAGAAATTGAGATTATGAAACATTGTGCCTATGATCAAAGGAGGTGGGCATACTTCCCCCATCTGAAGCCAAATCTCCACTCCCCCATGGGAACCAACATCAGGGAACACCAGTAATTTGGCCTTTGGCAGGTATGAGACAGTGCTGACACCAATTTTAGTGTGACTGTGTCCACCAACCCCATGGGTCTTTATGGCAAACTTGGAGCAAGGTCGCAACACCCTAAAGGTGGATCCTACTGGAGCATCTAAGATGCCAACAATTTTTTGTGAGAGACTTTATCTGGAACAACAGAGTAAAAAGAACAGGAAATGAGGAAAGCAAGCACTCCACAACCTCAGGCCAGTTGGGAATGTGCACTAGTTGTTCACCCCTCTCCTTGCCCTTCCTTGAAACCCACAGCATCAGTGTGGAATAGTTCAGCTTGCAGACCTGGACTGGCACAGCCCGGGGGCCTCTTGTGTAAGTGCTGGAGAGGGGGCAGACAGGGCTTCCTCCTGCCCCAACCGTTGCAGCCTCAGAAACCACAAAGTCCCCGGGTGCATTAGGAACTGCCTGGAGGCCAGAGCTTCCTGCAGGTGCCCCATGCTCATGAATCACACCTTGTCAGGGCCTGGGGTGCCCAACGGCTGGGTGACCGCTGAGATGCTCGGGAGTCCTGCCCTGGGATACACCTGCCTCCCCACCATGCCATCCCAGCCAGGCAAGGGTTAAGCAGGCATTAATCACACTGTTTGAGAGACATTTCAAAGCCTCTTCCAAATATTATAAAAAATGTCTTTAATCATCTAATAGCGTGAACTCCTCTGATGATGGATGGAGAGAAGTCGCCTCTCTCCTCCTGATCCTAACAGATGAGGCTGAAGAGCTGGTGCTCTGAGGGGGTGGGGGAAGTTGGGGAGGGAGCTTGGGGAAGAGAAGGACATTTCTCAACCTCCCACCAGAGCAGTTATAAATATGAGGTCATACAGCAAGAGATGATAACACATTAAGGGCTCTTGAGATATTAGTCTGTCAGCCTCGTTAGACACAGCCTATTTGGGGCTGACTGTGTAATTAGAGGCTGGGGTACCCATAACTCATTGGTGTTTATATGGTAGGAAGGGGCTCCAGTCACCATCACCCTCAGCACTCTGAGAAGCCATCTTCATCAAGCATTAAACTCCACTCCCTGCTGCAAATATAATCCTTCTCCCCCCAGTAAAAACTGCTCCTGTTTCCCACCTCCTGCTCTTCCCACTAAGCCTGGAGCCCATTGCATGCTCAGTGCACCCACCCTCACCTCTCCCCTCCCTTCTAGGTGGGGAACAGGGTTATGACTTGGCCAAGGTGCCCCAAAGTAGTTAGTGAACAAGTGGAAAAAGTTCTGGCTCCCAGTTCCCTTCCCATGGAACAGCCCACGGCGAGCAGTCCATGCTCTGCTCTGCAAGGGACTGCATCCCCCAAGAACCCCTAGAGAACCTCCACAGCAAGTATGACCTGCACCCTTCTGCCCTCCAGAGAATAGCTCCAGACCCCAGGAAAGCTTGTCACTCCTGCCCTGCTGTGAGCATCCCCATGCTTGGTGGGGAAGCTGGTGAGGAGTTGGGCTTTCCATGTGTTCTCCAGTTTCTCTTCTCAGTTCTGTCTAGGTGGTGGCGAGCACCGACACGGACAGGCACTTCCCAGTCAACCCAGCCAAAAATTTGGACAAGTGAAAGAGGGAAGGGGAGCGTTTCCCTTATGAAACCGAGCAGAGCAAAGGCTCCACAAGTGCTGGCTCTGACTCGACAGGGAACAGACAAGGAGCAGTGAGCAGGGGGAGCAAGCGAAAGCCAAATCCAGGCCTGTGCACCCCACAGAGCCTTCCCAGCAGCACATCCCTGTAAGTCCTCTTGCTGTGTGGCAGGAAGAAAATTAAGGCACCCGCAAGTGCAGGGACATCAAATGAGAAACAAGAGCCCTCACTACAGAACTGTCTGACACTGCCAAGGCACGGCCACCCAATGCCTCATCCCCTCTCCCTACTTGCCTCCTGTAGCCCAGGAGGGGGCAAGGGGTCTGCAGAGGAGGGGGCAACCCCATGGCTTCCCAGGATGAGGTAGGATAATGAATCCTGATGGGGGAAGTGACCTTTTCCAAATGCCACATGTCATTGGATTTTATATCACACCAGGACAATGTGCCATGGGTATTAAAATCGTTTTTCCAATAGAAGCATGTGTGTGTATGTGTGTGTCAGAGAAAGATGTGAGAAAAATAAAATTAAGATGTGAAAATTAGGCTGCCTCTACACACGGCCTTTAGAAAAAGACTTGGGTCCTCACAGAGCAGGACTGGAAGAAAAGATCCATGCCCTTTGCTCCAGAGATCACAGATGATTTTGTCAAGGGAATATGACTTGTCCAAACCCTATGACAGAAAAAGTGAAAACTGTTTCTACAGTTTTGCAGACTTTCAGCTCTACAGTGCCCCTCTGCTGTGGAGGGACACCTCCAGAGCTGCTCTACCTGTGGAAGCACATACAGATGCATGTAGAGCACAGATCACCTTGCACATGTGCTCCTGGACACCCACAAGCGTTAGTCTGGTGCATAAGGAGACAGCCAAGTCCTGCTTGATAGACAATGCCAACTTGCTAAGCCTCACCTGGGATGCAAAGCAGCCCCTACCCCTGTGGGCCAGCCCAAAGATGCGTGCAGAGCATCCATGGAGTTACCCACACACACAGGTATGGACACCCTCCCCACATATGCCAAGATACATTCTGATGTGAAAACACAGTGTGAAAAGGGAGGCACTTGAAGCCAAATTCACTTGAACTCCAGCCTGTTCCCTCAATCTGCAGGGCAATTGTCCGGCTGAAACAACAATTGTCCGGCTGGGACAAAAAAAAAAAAAAANAAGGGACAAGCTGTGTTTGTTTATTCAGCCTCTTTCTCTCTCTCTCCTCTCGACAATACCCTGACACCGTGTCCTGCTGCGCCAGGGCTGCAACCCCAAAGGGCTAAATTTATCCCAGCTGGAGCCCTGTTTACAAGCTTTGTCCTGTTTACAGCATGGTCCATCCTGCCCAGGGCCAGGCAGTGGCCATCTCTGGGGAGGACAGTTCAAACCTCACCTTCCTTGGCCTCTGCTATTCCCAGGCTGCCCATGTAGTCCCTGGAAGATGCCCAGCTCCCTACACTCCCCATGTAGAACACATGGCAGTTCTCTGGCCCCCTGCCTATCTGGGAAGCAGTGAGGAGATGTGGGCTTGCATGGGCTGCAGCTTGTCCAGCATAGTTCTGTGGTGGTCCAGGTGGCTACAGCCTCTATCTGTGCTGGCTGGTGGCAAACCACCACCCAGGAAAACACTGGTTGCAAGCTCAGCAATGAGGGTGCAGTGCATTCCACGTGAAGCCAGCTGGGGACAACCATGCTCCACCATGAAAGTATTAGAGGACCTGCATGGCTCATGCAGCCATGCATGGATGCTCTGCTCTCCATACCCTACACTGCAGTCACTTTTTCTTTCTTGCTGTCACTCATCTACCCCTCTCTTCCTGATGGGCTCACATGGGCTGGGAGGGCCAGGCTGGCAGGAGCTTAGCACCTCTTCTGGATGACAGAACTGGGTGTCACTCCAGGAGTCTGAACAGCTGAGCCTGGACAGACATGATGGGTTGAAGGCTTTGTGAACAGACTAACCTTGGGGAGCTGCAGGAGGGGTGCTCACAGCTAAACCCCCTTGCACTCTTCCCATGCTGATTCCCATCTCTGCTGGTATGCACTGGCCTGGGTCTGCTGCACAGCAATGGGACCTCACCTGCCTGCCCTCCAGCATGAGGGTCTCCTGCCATCCCAGGCTGCCTCACCTGCAGCAGCTCCTTTTAGCAGGACTCAGTTGGCAACATCCAGGCTCTTATTTGCTGTTTAATGAGCTCCAGCTAATGAATCCCAAGACATGAAAGGTTTTCATTAAACCCCTGGCTTGCTGTCAGCATTGGCCATAAGTTTGGAGAGGCTGGGCATCACAAGAGTGGTTTCAGGTGACTGAAAACTCTCACCTAGGAGCCTGTGTGTCACCTTCTGCCCTGTCAGCCTTTCCATGTCCATGCCTGGTCTCAGTGGATGCAGAGGGGATGTGAGAGCCCCGTGGATGTGAAATGAAGCAGCTGATCTTGTGCTTCTGCAGCCTTCTTTATCAGGGCAGTGAACAGAGGCTCATCCCCAGTGGCAGGGCTGCTGCTCTGCAGTGATGGATCCCTCTTTGCACCTGCTAGGGGCTACATCCACTTAGGCCTAATGAGTGAGCAACCTCCAGCACGCTCATGATGCAGCCTTTTCTCACACAGACCTGGTGGAAAATCCTTTCTGATGTTGCCGTGGGAAGCCTCCTGCTTGAAGCCAGGAGTCCTGGATCACATGTCCTGATAAGGGGTCCGTTGTGTGCACATGGAGGGGAAAGGAGGATCTCACAAAGACCCAGAAGTGGGTTCAGCTCCCAAACTGGATGAGGGGCTCAAATTTCAGTGCCCAATGCTGCATCTGTGCAAGGAAGGGTCTGAGAGCAGCTGAGTCTGGACCAAGGCTCCAGTTGCTGCAGGCATAGGAGCAAAGAACAAGTTACCAAAACCTTCCTGTTGCTACATTTTCTGGAGACAAACAGATTGTCCACAGCAATGGCGTCCATCTTCCAAGTGCCTCCTTATCTCTCACTGCTCACACCTACCTCACTTCTTGCCAACAGCCCAGTTTTGGGTTTGTTTGTACCTGGGGTGGGGGGAAGCCTTTCTGCACTGTGTGTCCTGAATGGCATCACATGGTGAAGCAGAAGCTCCAGGGAGACCAGAAGAGCAGTTTTACACCCCAGCCCACCTCCCTATCCAGAGTTTTGGAGATACCTGTGCATGACTGTGGGTGGAGGTGAATTTGAGCATAAAAGCTTGTCTACATCAAGCGCTGCTGCTGAGAAGCTCCCCATGCCAGGCATTTCCTATACCCAAAACAATATTTTGTTTGCTCAAGTTCACCAGACCCACTTTCACTCTGAAATACAAGCGGAAGTTTTGGGGAATATTTCAAAAGTCTGCAAATCACCTCCACCCCTCATTCATGCTCACTTCCAAATACAGGCAGGACATTAAGGGAAGGGCTAATGGAGTGGCACATCTGCACACAAACACATACGTGTGTGCCCCTCACACGTGCAGATCCTCATCTCCGGAAGAAGATCTTCTTGTCAGGAAGTCACGGCCCTGATTACTTTGTCTTCTACGTTTAAGAACATCCCTAACTGCTCCTTGGATAGCTCAATTAGTAAAGTGAATATATTATATAAAGTCTAAAAGATTAAACTATCATAGGCAGCCCATAATTTCATGAAGAAGTCAGGGGAGCATATCCCTCTTATTAACTCTATAACAAATGTGATGAAAATGTTCAAATAGAATGTTAATGCAATGTTACGTGTAATTTTCCCAGGCGATTTTCTGCTGAAATATTTCTTTATTAATAGTAATTGAGGGTATAAATTATGAATGAGGCGATTTTCTCCTTTCACTGGGAAAGACGTACTAATGGCAATAATTCTTTATAATAATTTTTTGGGGGGAGAATGGGGAGGGAGCTGGGGTGAGGGGTTTAAAGAAAAAAAATCTTTAAAGGGATTGCAAAATATATAGACTAGCAGTACATGTTTTATGGCAGGGCGCTGTATTTTATATCCGTGTGCTGGCCATCAGTCCTGTGAGGGTCTGTACTGAACGTGCACAACGAGGTTTGGGCCTCTGGCAAAGAATTTCCTCCTCTATTCTACATGTGTAAAGCCTGACATCAAGTACAGGAAGTGTGCGAGCACCAATGCTGTGAGTCTGCAAATTCAGGACTCCCTGTTTCACTGTTTAAAGGAAAGAGTGGCAGGAAGCACACGATGAGCTACAGGCACTTGTGGTTAGTAGGTGGTTACTCAGGGATGAGCAGGTTAGTGGTACAGGGTCTTGCGAATTTAAGACAGACTCTAACACTTTTCCATGTTCTCACCATAACCAGTGTGCTTGTGTTCAGGTTTTTTTGAGGGGTGTGTTTTACCATAAATTCAGCCTGCTAACTGATGACCCCTAAGCACCTCCATCCAGGGAGATGTCTGGCAGTGATGCTTGGTCCCAAAGCCACTGGATCTTGTGCAGCCTTGAAGCGGGGTGCGACTGGGGGCAATGCTGACTTCCAAATGCCACCCCCCATCCCTCTGTGGGACAGAGTCTGAGGACACACGAGGCCAGCCCAGGGCCATGTGCTTGCACACCATGGACAGGCAGCACAGAGCAGCACAGCTCCTTGTGGGGAAACAGAAAGTCCTTTTGGTGACACCAGAATGAAAGAGGCATTCTACAAGGACTTCAGAGCTTGCTCTCCTTCAGGTTTGTATATTTTTTTTTAAAAAAAAGTGTGTTGATTTCAGACAAAATTATTTCTAAATTTTTCCAATCAATTAAAAGAAATGCTCATTTGAGTGCCCCTTCCTCCTGCACACATCTCTCTTCTCAAAGAAAGACAAAGGTGAAAGAAAGGATGGTATCCCTTAAATTTTCATTAAACTTCAATTGGCTTTAAAAAAAGCTTCTGAAAGGTTTAAAACTTTTATAGCAAAGAATCCGCTTTTCCACATAATTCTATTTAAAACTTTTCCCAGGAAGGAAACTTTTCAAACAAGTTCTAATCTACAACAAGCATAGGAAGAAAAACTCCTGACTCTAGGCCTTTGCCATATGAACTAAAGAGCTTCAGCTAGCTAAAAATGCCTGTGGTAAGGACTTCCACTGAGAATGGCTAGCACATACTAGTACCCAGCAAAGGGTAGAGGTCCTGGACATTCTTGCACAGGGGTGCAGATGTGCCCCACATGAGTGCAGATGTGTTGAGGAGTGGGTGGCTTTGCTCCTCCCCGGGGCAGCTCTTACACAGTGGGGGATTCCCTCTGCTCAGGTTTCTCCCTGAGCTCTCCAGTGGACTGGAGGAAGAGCTACAGCTGGTCCTCTGCAGCCGGCTGACTCTGCTGCCCTGTCTCTTGCTGCCCTGACTGTGCTGACTGTGCTCTTCCTTTCTCTGGAGGCACAGACCCTCAGGCCTTGCCCGTGGCTTACTCCACACCAGCAGGCTGTGTGAGAGGCTGCAGAAAAGCAGACAAAATCAGCATGATCCATCACCAACCCTCCTCAAAATTAGGTTAATAATTTATGATGTTAAATGGGACAGTTAATAGCTGGGCCAGATGATTCCTCAGCTAATCTAGAGCATGGGCTGAGCTGCAACGAGTCCTCTGAGAGTTCATTACACTCCCCAACCCTCAGCGCTAGTGCTTTTGGCTCTACTGATACCTACGGGAGGCTGTGGCTGGTGCCGCTGGCAACACGCCTAAGACTTGCCCCTCATCAATTAAGAGAAATAAGGAAATCGACAGGAAAATTAATTTCCAAAGAGACAATGCTTCTGAAACGTGCACTGCCCTCAGAAAGCCGGGGGGTTATCTGGGAATCCACGCCTGCCTGAGAGGAGGTTGCGTTTGCTGTCTCACTGAACGAGGTCAGGCTGCTTTCCTGAGGGCTGGGAGAGCAGGGAGGGGTGTAAGCAACTGAACATAAGGTGCTTTTGCTTCTGGGTCAGTCCCAGGCAGGCTCCTTATGAGGGAGGGTGCTCAGCCATATTTGCGAGGAGATGCACAGCACACACCTGCTGCTTAAAGCCCTGCAGCACACTGTAGCTCACTGGCAGCAAGGATTTACTCCCTGACAATGCACATTCCCAACAAAACCTCAGAGATGAGGGGTCAGGATGAGAAAGTTCAGCAGGTCTTTTCTGTCAAGGAGACAGAGCAGGCTTGAGACAATCAGAGATGAGACAGTCAGAGTGCTCTCCAGGGCCAGCCCTCATTCAGAGAACAGCCATGGGTGGATCTTCAGCTGCTTGCCTGTCTCTCTAACCTCCCTCTCACTGGAGATCACATCAAGCCCAGCCATAGAAAAATAGCATTGAATAAAAGAGTTTCCCCAAACCAAGACCTCAGCCTCTGTCTGTGCCCTGAACCATTCCATATCCCCCACCCTTTTTGCTTCCTCTTTGGTCCCAGCAACCCTCCTAGAGTGCAGGACAAGCCTGCCAGCCACAGCCAGAAAATGCAAGGAATTTGCAAGAGTACATCTTGTCAATGTAATGGAGGCTTTCCATCCTTATCCAGTGTAAATACATCACTGGGGTCCAGAGCACCTGGAGACAACAAAAAACGGCTGGTACTGACAGCGTTTGAGTCCTACTTTGCCCATCCTGCTTTGCTTCTTCCTTTCCAAAGGCCAGATTCTGTGAGGCTGAAGTACTCCAGAAAGTTTGCTGTCTCTTGGGATCAGGAGACAAAAAGTCTTGATGCTTGATGCTCAAGAGAAACAAAAAGTAAGCAGGGACCCCCACCTCACTGATCTCAGCCGTACATGGAGGGAGGAATCTCTTCCTTTGCTCCAGCATCTCACTGGAGGTGTTGTAAAGCAGTGCCAGCCTTAGGCAAACCCAGAAGATGGTGGCACAGGCACTCTTCTCTCAGGAAGAGCTAGAGAGGGTACATCACTTCAGACAGCCCAAATCTATTTTACAAATAGAAAAACTAAGTCACATAGTGTGAGTGACCACTCAACATCAGCAGCTATAGCAGGTGAAGGGAGTATTCCTCCAACAATCAAAGGTTCTCAGTACCAGCGTGTCCATGTCTTGCCCTTCCTTCAGTGGGAGCTTGAGACAGATCCAATGGGCTAAAAAGTGACTGGCTGGACTACAAGCACAGGCTGCTGCAGCCAGATGTGCACTGATGACTCGTGCAGATGTTGGCCCTGCAGCACGTCTGGGCAGTAATTCCCCTTCTCCCTCCCACATTCCTGCTCTGCCAAATTCAAACCATGCACAGTGCGGGAGGATTACCTGCAATTACAGCTTTCACACGTCGGGGCTGGTTTCACTCGGCTGGGGAGGGGGGGAGAGCAGTGAGAAGTAAGGGCATCCATATGGTGGGAATCTGCTGCCATTCCCCCTGCCTGTGTTAGAGGCAGCCAGCGCCGTCTCACCCCTGCAGCTCCCTCCCCTCCTCCAAAACCCACTCCCAGGTGGGAAAACCAAGCAGCAGCAGAGTCGGTTTTCCTTCCAGCTTCTGCCCAAGTGAGTATGGGAGAAATGACAATTAGGGGGACAACAAATGAGGCTGCCAGACCCTGGGGGGGACATGTGCAGTAACTTGAGGCTGAAGCGGAAATAGCTCCAGTCAACCCACTTAGAAAATCATCATTATTGTAAAATTTATGGCTGACATGAGCTTGTCTGAGAGATATGACTATTTAAAGGCAGCCAAATCCTCCATTTATAATAATGTGAGGGAAGGGGGGATAGAGAGAGATGGGGCAGGTTTGAAGATCAAAGGGGCATCTGCGAAAGCAAGGGAGACTCTGTCTGCCTTGGCAGCAAGGGCAAAGGGACAGGGGCTTCAGCGCAGAAAGGGCTGGTGTGGTGGGGCAAGACACTGCATCGTATGGGAAGGGAGCAACCCCCTGCCATGGCTCTGCTGTCCCAGTCCCTGAGACCACAGCATTCTCTGTGGCCTCTGCCAGTCAATCCTGCCTTTGGGGCTGACAAAGGGGCACCACCTGGGTGCAGGCAGTCCTGGAGCCCAGGCACACAGATGAGCTCGGCACCATCCAGGTGGTGCTGGACAGGGCCAGCATCACCCACCCAGGGTGTGCTGCTGGATTCGCCAGAAGTGTGCTTGTAATTAGATGTGAAGAAGAAAGCCATTGCTGGGACAGGGAGAGAAAAAAAGCAGTGACAGGTTTGGAGGACAACAAGCAAATGCCTACAAGGTTCAGTTTCTTTTTTCCTTCCATTTGTTAAGGACAGAAAACTAGTCCTGGTGGGGGACTGCTGATAGGCCATTGCTGTACCCAGCCCCTTAGCTGTCCTCTTTAGGTGCACTTCCCTCAGGGCTTTACAAAGAGGATCATGAAATCAGTCAGTGGGGCTTGTTTGGGGAGCACCTCATCCCAACAGCAAAGCCAGAAAGAAGATCCACTTGCCAGTTCCTTGGGCCAGGCCATCTGGTCAACCCTCACCTCCAGTCGAACTGAAATGCTGCAAATTTTCTGGATGATGGACCCCAGGGATGCCCATCTTGGCTGGAGACACACTGCATGTCCCACACAGCATGTCCCTGTGCCATGGTTCCCTATGGATGTGCAAGGGAATATGGCACTTAGCCATGAGCAAGCTGGAAATGAGCACAGAGGTATGGATGAGGTCTCCACTGAGGCGCTCCCAGAAGGCTGATGGATGCAGACCAGCAGACTGCAGGACAGCACTCCATGCCATCCAGAGCAGGGAGCAATCTCTGGAGGGACAACCCTGCCCAGGGACCACACGGAGCCAGTCACTGGCATTCCCATCTGGGCTCTCCTCCCCAATCGGGCTGCTCCCTGTCCTTCGGGGATGGCAATGGCTCCTCACCTGATTGAATTTCCAGGCCATCACTCGCTCTCCCTGCAGCTGCGAGGCACGATCGCCCTCCCGGCAACCCCATGCTCACCCCGCGGAAGGAGGGGCTAATTCAGTTAGCCCAGTGGCATTAGCTGCCGTGAAGAATAACCCGCCAACAAGGGCCTGCGAGCCTGACACAATATTAAAGACCCCACTGCCCTCACTTGGGGCAGATTAAGCTGGGCTCATTGCTTTAATGCTGCACTCCTCGGCCGGGCTCCCTCCAAGGCTCTGCACCTTAACTGTATTACCCCAGCACCGATGTGCTTGACCTGACGATATTGCTCCCACTGATAATTCACCTCCCAAGAAACTTTGCCTTTTTGACCTCCTGCTGGAGAAGGTTCTAACCCCATGGAGCAGGGCTACCCCTGCATCCCACCATCCACAGGCTCGCTCTCCCTCAGCATCTCCTGCCTCCCTGACCTACTAGGGGCCTCAAGGTACCTTCCTCTGCCAAGCTCAGGCAACTCACCCCTGCAAACAGGTCACTGTGGTGATCCCAGGATGCCAATCTTTATCAATGACTGCACTGAAATGCACAGTGAAGATGTGGCACATGCATGGGTGTACAGAGGGAGAATGTAATTTACAGCACCAAGGATGTGTGGGACATCCCGGCTCACTAACCTCATTTGGGGTACCAAGGCTCTCTCAGCAGCAGTTTGAAGTGATGCACAGAGGGAGCACTGGGTCCTTCCTGCTCCCAGGGATACAGATGTCTTATCTGATCCAAGGAAACAATCAGGAAAAACACCCAAATACCAGCCTAGAGGGAGCCTGGGTTCCAAGTGAAACTCAACAGAGCGGTGTGGGAGCAAGACATGGAGTCATCCTGCTGCTGCCAAGCACAGGCAGTGCCAACATCATCTTGGCTTGGCAGCAGCCACTGCCCCCTCTCACCCAAAAGCTGCCAGCAGCTGTCTTGTGCTCTTATCCCTGCTTAACCCTGTGGCCTGCAAGCAATACAGGGAGAGTCCTGAAGATGCTGTTTGCTTGGGCTGCTGGTTCACACAGTCTTGCTTTTCATAGGAAACAGCACCAGAGTGGAATCACTTTCCCACTTAGTCAAAACCAGAGGGCCACTGTATCCTATAAATCTCCAGAATGAAATTTTCAGACATGGAAAACTCACCTTTTTCTGAGAAAAAAAATGGCAGTCTGATTTAGCTACCTATTGACTTTTGCCCTCCTCACTAGAAAATCATAATAAGCTACACCGACCTTTTCCTCTTACTTTTATCATTGGCCATGATATCACTGATATAATTTTATCATTATGTAAAAAATAGGTTGGATTGCTGGATGCTCTGTTTTACCTCCTTGGAAAGAAGCAGGTTAGCATCAGCAAACTGTAGCTCCAGCTCTAAACCCAGAACACAGCGTCTGCTCCCTGCTCTGCACCCTTACATTTGCACAGCTGGTTTTTATACTTGCTTTGCACAGTTTGTGCTTGGGTAGTGTATATCAGGTTGGATATCTGGTGTCTTTACATAACTCATGTATATGTATAGACATTAAAATTTACACTAAGTAATAATAATGACCAGGCACTGCTCACAACAAGCAAAACCTTCTTTTGGAAACATTTTGCTTCCTTATTTTCTGATTTCACTACTCAAAGGTGTGTTTCCTTTTTTCTTAAGAAACAAAACTAGAAAAAGGAACGAACCTAAACTTCCACTCATAACTCACACCACAAGTCTTGGTGTTTTTCTTAATATCAAAACTTTTGGTGAAGCTGTGTTTGACCTGGTGCTGCTGGCACAGGAAGCAGAGCACCCACACAAAAAGTGTCGCAGAGCAGTTGTGAAGCCATGTGGTTTGGATGGCTATCAGGACAGAAGGGCTCTATTTTGAGGTTTGCCATGACTCAAAGGGTTCTGTGACCCTGGGGAAGGCACAGCATCTCTCCCTGTCCTGGATCCCCTCTGCCCTCCTCTGGGCGCATGGAGATTCCAACAGGCGTGGAAATTTGCTGCTGCCTCCCACCTGGGGCAGAAGGAGCTTCCCAGCATGAAATACCACCTGTGCCATCTCACATCCTGAATTTGCTGGCTGGATTACTGATCGGAAATTTTGCTTGTCTCTGGTGCTCTGCCCAGAGCCTGGCCAGACGTGGGACCTGTCCTAACCTGATATAGCTGACATCCTGGGCAACATCAGTGGCAGAAAGTTTTCAGGGACACAAATTAAGTCAACAGATAGTAGCAGAGCTGGTATGGTAACTACATGGGAAACACAAAGGCTTATTCCCTCTACTGTTCTCCTGGAAAGAATCCCTTCAGTTGCTCACACATATATTGCCGAGCAGGGACTGAATCCAATCCTGCTGACGCAGGCTGTGACGTGGCTGAGGACGGGGCAGATCCACACTGCTGGAAGCAGGAGCAAACCCTGCCCTTGGTGTGCAGCCAAATGGATCGGAAACAAGGAAGGGTGTATGGCTTTTACAAGCCTTTCTTAAAAAAGGTAGGCAGTATCAGAGTAGAGTCAGGCCCCAAATTTAGGCTTGGGCAAAGAGACAGGAACCATTCATTCCACATTTTGCAGTTAGCTTGCTTGGGAGGCGAATGGAAAATGGTTGATGTGAACACTTTTTCCTACTGGAGTTTATTTTTTTAAATGCAATGCCTTAAAACTGACGCCTCTGCCCTGCCACAGGGCCTGAGCTAACCTCATGCCACTGTGCTCATCCCCAACTGCAACAAAATCCCTGTGCTGTGCTCCTCTGCAAATGGGCAGTGCCTGTGGGCACCAGCAGCCAACAGCATCTCTGTGCTTTTCCACCCACTGGTCCGGGAAGTGACTGGTGAAGCCAAAACCATCTCCATAACGGTCCATTGTAGGGACAGGGAGTACCTTTAGCGCCATCAGGCAGGTGACACGGGACATTGGGCCCTCTGCTTCTCACCCTTCTGACATGACCCCTCCTGTTAGGGGGAGATTTAAGGTGCTCTTATATCTCCCTGCTGTAAATGGCCTCATAAAAGTGACAGAACGACGTTCATATGGATGCTTGTTAAAATTTTATTACTAATCACCACCAAAGTTAGCTGCTATATTTAACCCAGGCTGGGGGAAAGAGCGGGGGGGACACTGCCTGGGCAGGATGGAGATATCCAGCCTAGAAAGAAAAGGCAGGACAGGCTGATGAGTGGCCCTGACGTAGCTCACAGACGCAGACAAGGGCTTGCTTCAGCAATTGCAAATAAAAACACCAGAGCCTTCACCCTCCGCTCGTCAGCAGCAGCCACAAGCCTTTTACAAGCCCTAATCCAAGAACAGGATGGGCTTATGGTGATGCACAAGGCTACAGATCAAAGAGACCTGAACTCCCACCTCTGTCGCAGCCTCCCCATGTAGCCCTGGGCTCTTCCCTGTGTGGAAGCTCCTGTGCAAAGCAGATGGGAACAGAGATTTAACAAGACAGCCAGCTCTGCAGGCTGGGGAAGTCTCTCTTTGCTGTGCAAATGCCTGATAGTCCTAGGACGAGTGAGGCCTCTCTACTGGGACTCTAAGGAGAGTTAAGCTTCTCTTCCTGTTTCAGTTAGATTTTGTCCTTGCAGGTGAAAGAAATGCTTGGAGAAGAGTGAAGAAAGCCCAAGGATGCTAACTGTCTTGGCAAAAAGGAAAGTTCAACATTTGCAAAGGTGTCACAGGGCACTTCCAGATATGCCCTTGCTGAAGCACCTCTGGGAAAGGGCCGGTGAGGAGTTCTGCTCTCTGTAACGTGACACATGAGGAAGGAGGAAGGTGGGTGAAAAGCATGGAGCATACAGGTAGTATGGGCTCAGCTACCCCATACCACCTAGACCCACAGGTGCTGGACTCACAGATTGTAGTCACCTGCCCAGACAGAAACACAAGAAAAGGATGGTCCAGATGGCAATAAAGGCAGGCTCAGAAGGATCAAGAAGATGGTCACCTGTTCTGCTGTGTTAGTGGGATGCACACGGTTCTGTCTCACTCTGTGTGGATGGGACCTGGGGCAGCTGGGGCAGGGATGGCTCTTCCACCTCGACATGATACACTGAGAAGAATGGGACCAGCTCTTATCAGATGCTAACAGAGCACCATTCTGCAGGAGATCATGAAAAGGCCATGATGGGTTTGCTGCTCTGCTGTCTGTCCAATGCTGGGAGTGGTAGGAAAATATTTTATTGAGGCAGCTATGAAGGAGGCAGAGGGAGAAAGTCACAATGAAAATAAACAGCTTTGAGTGTCTCCGCAGCTTGGTAATGGCATCCAGATGACTACAGGTTTCTGGAGAATGAAAGACAAAGTATTGCTTAAAAGACTTCAGCTACCAGTACACCTGCCTGCCTGTACAGCAGAGGGGAACAGGAGAGGGAGACATGCTCCTCTCAGAATGCTCTCAGAAACCTCTCTGGAACTCCCCATCTGCGTCTCCTTACAGCTTCATGGCATCCCCAGGTGTTTTTGGCAGGTCCAAACATCCTCATCTACTCTCATACTTGCTGTACCTAAGCATCACTGGTGTTTGGCTCCCCATCACTGCTTCTCAGTTACCTTGTTCCTGGCACTCTAAGGGAACTGCTGTCTGTCAATCCTCACATCCATCTTTAGGGGCCCTGTATAAATCTCCTAGATGCCTCTTTGCTCCCTATATATCTATCTAATTAATGTTAGTGTAAGTAAAGCACAGCCTTTTCCCCTTAATAAGCAGAGTGCTGACTTTATTACAGGTCTTTTTTTTTTTTTTTTTTCCCCCTCTTCTTGTTTCAGTGCTTTAAATCATGTTCAGGAAAGCGCTTACGAAGGGAAAGGCTGCATGTCACATCTTGCCGTGCCTTTGCCCCGGCACGGCTGGGGAGGGCCGTGGGGACTGCAGAGCAGAGGGCAGCAGGAGGAAATTGGACAGGATGTGTTCAGAGGGATGCCAAGAGCTCTGCATTGCCAGGTTCGCCGAGGTCAGGGGAGAAGTCAAAGGCCATCGATGTGTTGTCTAGCTGAAGGCAGAGTCCAAGCAAAACAAGGTGTTAAATGTCTGCTAATTAGAAGTGTCAAAACAGGACTGGAAAGGCAGGCATGGCTGGGGAGGGCCTGGAAATGTGATAAGTGGGGCTTGGTGGAGAGGGAGCTGAAATCCTGGATATCCAGACCACACTGCAGGTGAAAGAGGGAAGGCTCCTGCATCTGCATTGTTCTCTGGCACTTTTTTTGTTCAGAAATCCTAAATGTGAGATGTAAAGGACATGGACTC
The DNA here is from genome assembly GCA_013397195.1 of Hylia prasina. Lineage (NCBI taxonomy): Eukaryota > Metazoa > Chordata > Aves > Passeriformes > Sylviidae > Hylia > Hylia prasina. The sequence continues at coordinate 228,077 of VYXD01000684.1, forward strand.
AGAGGACAAAAGGCTCTGTTGCATTTGCTATGAATTCTTAGGATTGTAAGAAGCAGAGAAGATTTTATAAATGTGTTGTCTCTTCAGTGTTAGCTCTCTGTCTTTCTCTCTCTGAGATCCCCCTCACCCAGTTTTAATCTCTGTCCCATGGTAAGTGTCGTTCTTCTTTCCTCTCCCTCATTGCTCTCAGGCTGCATTGGACTGGGTACTCCCAACCTGTGCCTGTCTGCAAGCACTAGGGGTTGCTGAAGACAATGGATGCAGAGGGAGACCAATAACTCCCACTTTCCTGAGGTTGCACAGCAAATGGAGGAAGACGTGTCCTGCAGGCTGGGCTTGGTTCAGCTCTGTGGTGACTCTCAAGCCCTTTGGCAGCTCCTTCTTCTTGTGCATCACATGATTCTAATCCACAAGCACTCCATTTCAAAGAGTGGTGGGGACACTGTTGGAGGGGACACCACAGGAGGGGACACCACAGGAGGGGACACCATGCACAGGCTGCCCAAGCTCCTGGTGCCCAACCACATCATGTATAAGAGCAGGTGCCATCAGACCTCTTGCAGCCAAAGAAACACACCTAGCCTCCAGCAAGCCAGGCACAGGGAAATGGTGCCTCACTGCTTCCTACTGCTACACCAAGCTACAACCTGGTCACTCTCTGATTCAGCACTGGAGCCAGAGGGCTGCCCCGAAAGCGTTAATGCTCCCCCTGGCCTGGGGTGAAAGGGTTACCCATGTTGTGCTCAGATTCTTTGGCTGTAATGTGATTTCTTGGCTCCTGCGTATATATTTATGCAGTTTTGTCCACACTCTTGCCCACTCCCCCCACACAGTGGCTATTGATCACGCTAATGGAAGGGATCCAATTGCACATGCTCTGACGTGCTCCCACACAGCCTCGCCAATGCTGGCCCAGCCAATCAATGCTGAGGTGCCCCCGAAAATTTCCCATAATCTGATTTGAAGATGTGTTATCACTTAATAAAATCCACACTTGCCCTTCCCTTTCCCCCTCTACTGAAATGCATTTGCACTCTGGCTCTGCCATGCCCCTGCATCCTGCCAGCCTCTGGGAGAAGGACCATGGAGTGGCCGGGAGCTAAAAATGCCCTGTCTAAGTAATGGAGAGATGGAGTAGGGGAAATGTGTTCTTTCCTGGGTAATCAGCACTGCCCAGCAGTGCCAGAGGACACACATGGTGACACAGGCTGGTGTGTGAGGGCTACCTGCTCCCTGCTTCCTTTCATGATGCAGTGGCTGTAAGGACGGCAGTGAAAAAAAAGCGAATGAATAACGTTTCTGTTGAAAATACAGTGAAAAAATGCTATCAGTCTTCAGTAGACTGTCAAGAAACATTCCCGTGGTCTTTGGAAAACAATTCACTACAGCGTATGAAAACACTAAGGATATTTCTGCTGCAAATGGGTGTCTGCTTTCTGATCAGCCTGCACAGCAGTGACAAGAACAAAATCCTGGGCAGCTGGAGCAAGACACCAGTGGGGTTTAAACGAGATACTCCCTGACACCGTGTCTTCTCCAGGGAGGATTGTTTCTCCAAGAGGAGCAAAGTCGGAGTTTCCCCTACTCTAACCAGACTAATCCATTGTCCCTTCCTGTCCTTCTGCTCCAACAGAAGATCTTAGCACTACCTTGACGGCACAGCTGTGTTTCACAAGAAAGGACACACAGGGCTCAAGGTTCCTGAGCTGTCAGGCTGATTACAAATGGAAGATGGACCCGAACAAATCTGTCTTCTCCCACCCTTGTCCAAAAGACGGAGGATGATGGCGCAATATGCACACCCCAGAGATGCCATCTTTTAAAGACCTGTCCCTAAAAGATGGGAGTCTCCTCCCACAGCAGAGCGAGAAGCCATGTCTGCCTGGGGATCCAGGGACAGGGGTATGCCAGCAGCAGGATGAACCTGAGCCCTACAGATCAATGGTTTGTGGAGCTGCTCCCTTGGGCCTGAAACCTGACACTGAGGTTCAATAATTCAGGGGGAGAGCTATCAATGGCTTCTCAGCTCTTCAGAGAGGAGAGCAAATTGAAAGGCTTGTCAGGAGTCAAAACAGAGCAGGGCAAAGCTGGGCTGAATGTCAGAGAGATAAAACAGGCAGAAGGCCACAGGGATGGGTATGAGGACAGGGGAGGCTACTGCTTTTTATGGTTCACTTTGGCAAACGTAAGAGCAGTCCAACTGCAACAGAGCAGGGCTCCTTCAATGGGTGACCAGTGCTCCAGGAAAGCTCTTTGACCAAGAGGGTTTCAGCAGCTCTGACTGCTAAGGTTAAGGAGTCTCATGCACAAGGCTCTCCCCAGCTTAGACACTGCGTCACTGAACATCTCTGCTCCTGTGCTGGTGCAGTTGGGGGCCAGGGCAGAGGGGACTCATGCCAAGGTTGTGTGTCCCATTTCGAACAGTGCCTTGCATGAGGAGAAGGATGACACCAATCCTGTGGTAGCCTCCTGTGGTAGAAAATAACTCTTCCAGGCCCAAGTGGGACACTGCACCAACAGTAGATGATAAATAATGGTGATATTTCAATAGACACAGGTATGATAATGAAGAGCTATTCTTCTTTTGCAAAGATCACTTGTAGAATTAAATATTTATAAATGATATTTAGACTTCTAGTCCTGTAAAATGCCTTTTTTACACAGATAATATATGTTGACTTGTTGGAGAACCAAACCAGATTGATATGATTAAATACAGAGCCAAATGACATGATTCATGCCCTTTCTTCCCCACTTGCCAGCCTACAGCATATGCAAGACTCTCTCAATACATTTCTACAGACATTCACGTAAAACAAAATAAAATAAAATAAAATAAAGCCACAATCATCCCAGCTGCAAAATACACTGAGATCTTCCCTAACACCCCAAACATCTCTATCAACTTTGCAATGTCTGGCTTGTAAGACAAACTGTTTCACACCAAGCAGCACTTTTTATGGACAGAGTTTCATTTGTGCATTACATGTGACTTATCCAGCTCTGGTGCCTGACCCTGAAGGCCTTCATGTGAGGACCAAGAGGCTGAACTGGCAGTGATGAAGATGACCAGGGATACAGACCTAAGCCCTCTCTCTCTCCCTTCTCACAGCACTTTGGTACCACAGTCAAGCATGCTGCACTTGAACAATCATTTGGTTTAAGAGGGATGTGACCACAGATGTGTGCCTTCTCCACAGTCTGCATTGGTTTCACATCTTGAAAGTACTCTCCACAGCTCCATGAACTAAAAAACAGAGGTGGAAAGAGGCAGAAGAAAGAGGAAGAGATTGCCAGGCTGGTGACATGTGCCCAGGGACACCTGTCCCACAAAGCTCACTTAGACCTCAGCCTGACCACAGCATGGAGCCTCCATCTTGCAGTTTCTCATGTATGAGGAAGAGAAAACTGTTCATCTTACAGAAACTCCTTTTCAGCCTCACCTTACATATATAATCACTGACTGTTCACACCACACTGTTCTCACACCAGTGTTTGCCCCTGCCCAAAGAACAGTTGGGCTGGGCAAGGATCCTGGCAGCCATCTGCACCCCAAGAAGCAAGGTTGGTTTCTAGCCCTCAGAGCATGCAGTTGGACTTGTTAAACAGCACAGGCAGCACTATTGGAAGGAGAAGTTTCCATTAATTTGCAGGTGCTGGGGGGAAGGGGGAAGGAGAAGCCAGGTGCTTTCTGGATGCTGCCCCCAGCAATCTCCCCCCGGTCTTTTCCCATTGTTCCAGAGCCGTCCCATGCGGCCCCGCCAAAGGGGATAACAGGCTCAGGAACAGGCTGAGTGACAGCAGACACCTTATAAAATGCCTGGCCGAGCGGGCCTGGCGCCTTGCTGCACGCAGCGCACATGCCCGCAGCCCAGCCAGGCCCGGCCCTGCACGCAGGTACCGAGGGGGGCTCACATCAAAGGCTCCAGTTTTGCAAGGCTCAGGACGCAGGAGGGCGTGAATTATAGACTTTGATGTCTGAGCAGCAGCAGAGGAATCGGCGTGAAGATCGTTTATAAATCGCTATTTATGGTCTCCTCTAAGTACCAGGCAGCCCCTTAAAGCAAGGGATCAGGTTTAACTGAGGGCCGCTGCAGAGAGAGGCTGCCGGCGGCTGGGCCAGGCCTCTGCGTGGGCAGGACGTATTTTAGACGCTCTCCATCTCAAACAGCTGAATTCAGCTCTGAGATATCCCAGCTAACTTCCCCAGGTCTTTGCCAGTTTGGGGGAGCCCCAGTGTGGGAAGCTGGTGGTGCCTGCACAGCGCGAGAGTCACAGCTCCTGGAGAAGCAGATCTGTATCACAGGGTGGTGGGGTTTAACGCTCACATGGTGTTGATCCAGGTCCCTGCTAACAAGAAAAGAGGCAAAATGGGAATTTCAGCCTACTCTCTCTGCTCCTAAGGGGCCTTCTGGCTTTGCCTTGCTGCTGACTCTGTTGCCTGATGTAGTTTGTAACAATCCCCGAGCCTGGGTAGAGAGAGCTGCATGACTTCTCTTGGCTAAGTCTATGCTCTGGCTGCCATGTTCCTCTTGAAGCAAGGCTGGGACATCAACCAGGCCACACCATGGCAGAGGAAAGGACAGCATCCCACCACACACCATGTCACTCCAGTGCATGGTTAGCAGTTGGCACCTGGCTCTCCCTGAGGGAGGGACAAATGCATGCTGCTGCCTATGACACATCTGGGTGTGCCAATGTTAAGAGATATCTTAGAGATTAAAACCTTTGAATCCTGGGAACATAAACCATTCAGATTTCAATTCACTGATCTGGAACAGCCCTGCATCCCATAGCCAGGGCTCAACTAAAGAAATAACTGCTTTTGGGTTCTTCTCCATCTCATTTGAGAATGAACAGCATGGTTGGATTTCTCCCATGTGGTTTGATTCCAGTTCCTGTGGTCAGAGGTCAAAGGACAGCTGAACCTCAGAGGAGCTGCAGCACAGAGAATGCCTTGTCTGGGGCTGGAACACTCCTGGTGAACCCCACAAGACCCATCACCCCCAAATGTTCCCAAATGTATCAATGAGTCCACAGGGGTGGCTGTGTCCTCCTTGCCTCTCTCCTCATCCCAGAAGAAAATACACATTACCTCACACAAGGAAGGACCATTACCTGGATACTGAGAAGCGCATCTGGGAATGCCATATGCTGTTCCTACATCTGAGCATCGCCTCCTAGCACACACTGTCTTCTCTACCCTGACATTATTTCTTTGCCCTCAGATGCATTTGCAGTTCCCTCCGTTAAGCATAAGTTACAAATTCCTCTGCATAGCCTCCATGTCCTCTTCAGCATCACAAACTCAGACATTGTCTTAGGCCAGGTGTAACACCAGCCATTGCCTGTTTTTCCCTGAAGGAATGCCATCCAAACTATAATCTTTGAGTTGATCTGATTTACAATCCAGCAGTCAGTTCTGAAGCCCCTAGTTGCATTGCTTGGGGATAAACAAGGATGCTGGCCCATGTACTCGTTCATGTTCTAACAGCACAAAATGTGAACAGAACTGGATTTTCTCCCTATCTTCACTTAAAGGTTCATATCCAGCATCTACACCAAACTTTTCAAATGCAGCTGCTATATTTTGGAAGCTGAGACAGATCATGCTGGACTTTTCAACGAGTTACAAGCCCGAAATCCAATTCTGGCCCCTCAAATCTGTGGACATTTTTGCACGCTGACTATTATATCTGGAACACACAGACAGACTTCCTCATTGTCCCCTCCTTGCCTTGCAGTCTCCAGCATAGCAGCACTCAGCAGGCCTGGTTCTGCCTTTGCACATGCACATGTAAACTGTAGATAAGCACATATTTCTCCTTGCTTCAGCCACTCTCCAGGACTTATCTCAAGCAGGACAGGGAACCCTCCACCACAGCTCAATGTGATCCCTCTTCAGACACAGTCATTTTTATGTCCAGAAATATTTATATACTTTGCACAACTGTTGTTTGCAGATTCTCTCTTGGTGGCTTCCACACTTCGCGGCAGCCCCTGTTTGAAGTTGGACCAGATGGGAGCCTGGACCAAACATAAATAAACCAATCAAATCTGAGAAAACAAGCCCCCATCCCTCCTGCCTCCCCCTCAGACCAGTGTGAAGATCTATCCCGGGAGAGGGGGGCAGGCTGTGCTCTGATGCTCAGACTGCTTCCTCCATCCACCCTTGAAGTCCTTTCCTCCGGGTAAAGTTTGGTATGTGCTGTTTGCAGGGGGCTTGTTTTTCTAACATGGTGAACACATGCTCTCTCCCGAGAATCATTTATTTTACATCAGAGATCCTGGGGCTCCTGACCCAGAGTTTTGCAAGATGGTTTTGTACTTTCCCTCATGAGGAAGGAAGACACATTCCTCCAGCTACCACTGCAAGAATGGCAGGTCCCGGATGTGTCCTTCACAGACCAGGCTCTCCCTCATTTCCCTCCCAAGACAAAGGTTAAAATTGACACACTGAGGTCAGAGGATGCTCCGAGGGGCTCCACAAAGCTCTCCTCAAAGTAAGAAAATCCTGTTTCTTTTCCTGATAAGAGCCTTCTTCTTGTGGGGCTCCAGTGGATCAGATGAGCAAGGAAAGATGGACTGAAGGGACAGTGACCAAAGAGACATCCTAATAAATTATCGACTATTTTGACTGTTTTCCGACAATTCAGGCCTCAAAGGAAGGCACAAAAAAGCCCTGAGGACATTTATCTGCCATCAAGGTCTCTTTAGAGCCACCAATAGCCAGCGCAGTACTTGTAATAGCCCAAAGTCAGACCCACCTGCAGTCCCACCAGCAGACCTGGCTGCTGCTGTGCCTTGCACAGGGTTGCTCTGCCCTCAGCACTGGCCAGGCTGCATTGCATGTGGCTGGAGTTGCTGCCACGCAGGACCAAAGGTACCATCCAGCCCCGGAGCACAGGGGTGCAGAGTCCTCTTAAGTCCCTGCTACACATGGACTCCAGCGCCCACCTTCCTTCCCTGGCAGGGAAAGTACGCCAAGGGGAGAGCAACGAGGAGAGCAATGCATCTCTGCGAAACCCGATCCCTTAACACACAGCTCCTCTGATGTGGGCAGCTTGTGCTTTACAGCATTAGAGGAGCAACATTTCATGGAAAATTCAATAAATACCCCTGTACAGCCAGACATCTGTAAACAAAGGCTTCCAAATTCAATCAGGCTGTGGGCTCAGAGCAGCATTTATAGGCTACAGCATGGAATATTATATAGGAAAGCTAAATGTAGGGGGAGGGAGCAGATTCCTGGAATATGAAAGATCTTTTAGCTCTCTATTACCCCAATGAAGAGTAACTATGTCTGTACTGTACCACTAGGCCCCTCCTTGACTGGCTAGGGCAGCCTTGTCATTTGCAGTCTGCCAGATGCCACATCAATCTGTACTAGGCTCTCACCTAGCAAAGACATTGCAGCAGAAATCATGGCAAGACAAGTAGGGAAACGTTGATGACTTCAGCAACTGCCACACTGTTTGCTGAAGCGCATTCCTGCTGCCAGCCATACCAGGAGAGTGACCTTTGAGATGCAGGTCTGAAGATGGCTCTGAAATACCAAGCCCTGATCCAGGAGTAAATGCTTCTAGAAACTGGAAGTAATTACAGCCAATGGTCAACTCATAGTGGGGTTTCGGAGTGGAGAACAGTGTCTTGCTTGTCCTTTGGGGCTTTCCTGGGTGATGCCATCCCCCAGCAGATTGTCTCCTATTTTATCACAGACACAGTTCACATTTGTATAAAACGAGATAAACTGGGCAAAGTTAAATGGGCATGTCCAGTCAAGGCTCTGCTGAGCTCCATGGCAACTCACCAGACGGAGCAGCAGGGCTGTGACCCTCAGCCATCCACACCAGATGACTAGTGGCACTGGTACAGAAGATTTGCTCCCAGAGTTGAGCAATACCAGATCTGTAGCACACAACTGAGCGCTGCTGGGCATGTTTGTGTACACTTGTGCATAGATATACCCACCCACAAGCCACTACAGCATCCCTGTAGAAGTCCCTCTTCTCTGTCTGGCCAAGGTTTTCTCTGTGGGTCCTCACCCTCCAGCACAGTAACTGTAAGATGTCCAGCACACACAAATGATGCTGAACAGCACGTGACAGGGTCCCCGCTAATGTCTGCTACCCTGATGAGGTTTTTCCAAGCCTAGGGCCAAAGATCTTCACAGTCAGGAGATCAAAACACTGTCCCTCCTACGCTAACCTGGTTTTCCATGCATCACCTGAAGGCAAACACCTGCAGGTGGTTTTGGTCCAGCCTACATGTAACAATCATTTCAGACACAAACAAAATTGTTCATTACCATCCAGTGGCTACACCACCTTGCAGGATCAGCATCCCCAGAAGTGCTGGTGTCCCACCTGCTGGCTACTCCAAACTGCACCTGCATGATCAGGGGTCTCAATTTCTCCAGGCTGGACTTTGCAGATCTTGCAAAGGGCAAGCCACCAGCTCATAGAATGTTGTTCAAGTCCTGCTGTCCTGAAGTCCTTCAGGCACTCAGGGGTGGTTACAATGGCAGGGACAGCTGTGATCCTCTGTGGAAGACAGCTAACAAAGAACACCTTTGTGCAGCGGGAGCTTCATCTGGATGACCAACTTGAACCCTCTGGCAGCACCCACGGAGGTTATCAGCCCGTATTTAGGGCAGGCCAAATCAGGCATTTGTCTCCTCCTTCCCCTTGTGTGCACTTTTGCTTACAGCTCAATCAGGCTTTACAAACACACTGCCATACACAGAGGCCAGTATATATAATAAATAGAGCCTAGCTCTGAGGGCAGCAGCAGTACACTATTGCCCAGGAGACAGGAAGGTTAGTGGGATTGTGATCTAAAACCTGAGGCTGGCAGCTTTATGCTCCCCCGGGAGAGATTTCCACAGCTACTGCGAGGAAAACAATCACTGTTTTGGTTATTACACTTCATTTATTGGTTTGTTCAAAGATCACAGCCAGGTAGGCCTTAAATTCAGGGATGCTTGGAGCATAGGTCTCCAGCCTTTCTCTGTGTAGGGCACTGCAGGGTGCTCCCCTAGCTTGTCCCCTTCCCTACCCCATGACAGCTCCATCCTGACTGCCTCTGTAAGATCCCTACACCATGACCAGGCAAAGCACAGGAGGGGAGCTGTCCCAAGGAACATGTTACGCATGCATTGGGACAGATGCACAAGCAAAGCCTCTCACTGATGTCAACCACAAGGGGAAGCAACACCTGTGCTCTGAGGGAACTATCCAGCAAAAGTGTTGGGAGCATACACTGTTGGGAGCATATTCACTTCCCAGGAAGCATCTTGCATGTTGTTTGAGAAAATAGGAGAAATTATGATCTGGAATGGACACATCCACATCTGTACCTTGGAGGACCGAGAGCAGGATATGAAACTTGCTGCTCCTCAGTTGAGCATGGGTGCTCATAGAAGCACTGTGGGACATCAACAAATTTACCCATTTGGGTCATACAACAGAGACTTTAAAGCTCTGGGAAGATAAATGTGTCCATGCAATGAAGAGGTCTGCAAAACAAGCTGTGGGCACCCCTTTGTGTGGTGGTAGCACAGGCCGGAAGGAGCAGTGCAGTGACCACCTGAGCTGCTTTGGTCATGCAGATCCCTAAGCACATCCAATCAGCTACTGTCCCTCCAAGATGCATTGAAGAACACTGGGTGATGTCCAGGATTCAGGAAATGTGGGACACTTCCCCCACTGCTCCTCAGCCAGCTGCCCTGGAAATGTTCCTATAAACTCCTATTAATTAGTTGACACTTGGACTGTGCAAACAGGCTGCCCCCTCCCTGTTCCCCCCCAGGAGGCAGTGCTGGAGCAGCCCAGTGTGGGGGCCAAGGCACATTCTTCCAGTTAATATTTCAGCCCACAGTTGCCAAGGGATCGGGGCTGGCGTTTCCCCCCTTCCTCCCCCTTCCACCTCCCAAAGCGCCATTGGTGAGCGGATAGCCAGGTTATTGCCTCCCCCTCCCTTTGCAAGCAGATGTATGGGAGCCAGAGGAAGAGATTGATGGGGTTTATAGAGTCTCCCTCCTGACCACCCACCATGGCTCCAGCTCCCTTGGGCCTGTCCACACCACAGTCACAGCAATGACTCCAGTGGTGTCCACCACACAGAAAAAAACCCAACCTGGCTACTTCTGCTGGGTAGCCTGGGTCACGTTTGCTGCTTTAGATGACTTTCTTTGGGTCTCAAACACATCAGCTGGGACAGATGAGAACTTGCAGTTCTTCTCCAGCCACATCCATGCAGTGAAGGGAACTCAGTAAAGCCTGAATATGAGTGACATCAAGTCCCTAACTACTCCTGGCTTTCACAGGTGGCACAGAGCAGGCTCCAGCTCTCCCAAAGCCTTCAGCAAGTCAATTCACTGCAAAGAGTGACCCTACAGAAATGGCTGCAGAGCAGCTCTGGACAGAAGAGTGTTTGGACATGGAGCCCCTCCAAAGAACTGCAGTTGTCCCTCCTGGAGGCACCAAGGTCCTTGGCAGGTCCTGGGAGGCACAAGGATGGGAATAAAAATCATGGAGGCAGGCTAGGCCCAAGGTGCCCACATGGCACATAAGGAGGGGCCCATGGACTCCATCAATGGACACGCAGTGCGGCAGCCACTCAAAGAGGAGGGAGGCTGGGTTTGGTGGAAATGCCTGAGGAGAAGCCTCAAAAAAACCCACAGATCAAAAAAGTGCCAGGGATGGCATTTGGTGCGGCAAGTATCATTGCCACCAGCAGTATACTCAGCCAGGGACACCATTTCAGCAGAGGCTTTCAGGAAGGACCATCCTGGGGACAAAGTCAGCTGCCATTGGACCCCACAATTTCCAAATTAAACCAACCACTCCCTGCCACTCATGAAAAGAAGAAACAAATCAGGCTAACTAAATGTGTTGGTAACATTTGGGCCATTTCCTGTAAGTTTAACACATTTTCTATTAAGCCCACGACAAATGGCAAAGGCTCCAGGCACAGCCATAAAGGCTCCCTCCTGCCGCAAGCTGAAGGGGCTGCAGGCAGGGAGGGGAAGGTGAGCGGGCTGAACAGGCAGATGGGAGGTGAGCATGTAATTCACAGCAGATCCACGATTTGATTAATTTCCCTGCTTTTCCTGCTGGAGAATTCCGGGTTTTATTGGCCGTTAAAAGGCACTGTGCTGCCTGATTTCGGAGCGGGGCTGTGCCAGAGGGGGGACACAAGACGGGGGCTGACTGCAGGGACCTGTCGTGGTGTGAATCAGGTGCACAAGTTTAAGGTGGGTGATTTGGGGATAGGGATTCCCTTCTGGAGGATGTGTTTTCTAGAGACTTGTCCTGGGGCCCTGGCTTGGTAGGGAGGGAGGTGGCTGGCTTGGGACAAAGCCTCTCCACAAAGCAGTGAGACCCTCACTCAGCCAATTTCTCCCTCCCCTCCTTCAGCTGCTCTCCCTCATCCCTCCTCCTCACACCAAGCTGCTGGGATCAGCCCCGGCAGGAAAAAAAATGCTCAATTTGTCATGTCATGTCCAGCTGTTAACCTCCCGTTGCCGAGCCATAGGAAAGACTTGCTTTCTTCTATTTATTTATTTGCCACCCGGACAATGGATGGCCCCAGGCCTGCTGAGCTCTTCATAATAATGCCACCAACGATCCCCCCTCCCTGTGCCTCCCCCAGCCAGCAGCACCAGCTGAGGAGCTGCAGGTGTCAGCAGGCATTAACCAGTGCAGGGATCCCAGCTCCCTTGAAAACCCTGGACACCATCAAGAAGGCAACTGTCAAGGGCTGTGGCCAAGGCTGGAAGGACCCCTTGACTGGGAGGACGCCCAGACTGGGATCATGTGAAAAGACTCGTAACAAAGAGGGAGAGGGTAGAAAGGCCAAATGATAGCCATCGCTCCGGAAAGTTTATCCTACCACTTTGGGGATGCTGGGACAGGGAAGAACAGATCTGTCCAGCCACACAGACAGTTCCTGGGGGGACCAAGGCCTGGCATAGTCACTGTGGCCCTGGAGACACTTAGCAACTGAGTGGAGGGGATGGCAGCTTGGAGGCTGGCTTTGACCCCTACCAGGGTTCTCCTACTGGACACAGTTCAGGGTGGTAATTTGGCAGAGTTGAGGCCAGGAAAACTGTTCCAGTGGCCAGGATGTGTCCCAGAGAGGAAAGGCACCAGCCCCTCTTCACCCTCCAATTGAGGCCATGAAGAAGGAGCATTCTGTGTGAGTCTGGGAGCCAAGGGCTCTGACTGGGAAGTCATAGGGCTGGTCCCCCTAGTTAGTAGAGCTTAGGTTATGGAGACCCCGCCTAGGGACACTTGCAAACCCTGGGGAAAGCTCCAGATCTGCCCACCACCTCTGGTCCCAGATATGATGCAGAGGGTCTGCCATTCCCAAAGGAACTGTGGTGCCTCCCACCCACCATCTGTGGTCATGAATGGGAGGAGAGGACCAGCCACCTCTCACGGACCCAGTGCCACATGCCGGGACTCTGCCCACTCCTGGCCTCAACAGTGGCAGCTGCCAGGGCTGTGAACACATTGGTTGGGTGTGCATTTGCTGGTCTGACCATAAAACAGCTCTCGGGTTACTGGGAAGGTACCGGCGCCGAGCAGCCGAAGAGCAAGAGCACGCGGGCTGTAACTCCTTCCTGTCTGCCTGGCTGTCTGTCCGGCCTTCCTCCCCCTGTCAATGTCACTTTATTTGCTGCTGGGGTGGCGATAGGATCACTATTAAAAGCACAAGTAGTAGGCATTAAAATGCATTTCGGTTAGTCGGGGATAATAAAGGCGCGTGAGGGGAAGGGGGGAGGTGAAAAGAAGGAAGTTTTAACTCGCTAATAAAAATCAAATGCAGGCAGTTTGCAGGAGCGAGCAGCTCGGCGCTTTGCCTTGCTCTTGTTAAGGGCCCGCTGCCATAAATAACTTCCCTGAGCGAAAGCAAAGGAGAGCCAGGGAGCGAGGACGCAACAACACAAAATTTTTCATTTTTCTCCATAAATCATTTCAGCGTGTGATAATATTTGTTTTTTCTAATGAGTCTCCTGTGATCCATTCCGGGAGCTAACATCAGGGCCTGTCAGGGCATGATGTGTGGGGCACTTCAGCGCTTTACAAAAACTGCCGCCTCTACAGTTCCTTCCCTGCCCTTTGCTTATGCTCAGTACAAATGTGGCCAATTTTTTTTTTTTTTTTCTCTCTGGGATTTCAGGCTCTCTCTCCTTTTGCACAAAGTTCTTCAGCATTACGCCCTGAGAAGACACCTCCCAGAAAAGCAAACCATTCCTCTAGTTTTCTCTTTCTCTTTATCCTCCCGAACAGCAAACATCCAGGATGGTCAGCTCCCAGGATGAGAAAAAAACCCATGGGAATGGGAACAAACCAAAGTGAATCCTGACAGTAATCCCCAAAAAGACAGCTCCCTGGAGACAGCTTAACACCTGACATCTGCCACACTCGCCCTGCCCCATGGGCAGCCCAACACAGAGTCTGGTACAGACCCAGGTCTCTATGCCCCCACCCTAGGCCCAACATCTGACTACACCACACCTTCATGAAGTCCTAGGCACCTGCAGAAGCACTATAGTGACTGCAGGAGGTTCCATCTTCACAGAGCACACATGCCTACTCATACATCTTCTTTTAGTCAAAGACCAAGAGCTTCACAGCCAGGGTTTCCTCAGGGAATTCTCTGAGCAAAAACCTGCTTGTTTCTGAAACGGAACCCAACACACTTGTGGAAGTGACTGCATGGCACAAGGGTCCAGTAAGTAGGGATGAGGTTTCACTGAGATTCCTTCCATTCCTTCACCCCTGCCAGCTCCTCAGGCCCCAAGTGAGACACCAGATCTCAATCCTGAAGAGAACATATTGGGTCAGGGGTGGGAAAGATACTGTGTGTATTCACACCCAGGTGACCACATTGGCATCAGCCCTGGTTATGACAACCAGAAATTATAAGTAATAGCTCAACAGAGTGCTGGGCACCCAAGTTAGTAGGTTCCATTCCTACCTATGGGCAGGAGTTCAGCCCCATGGAACCATGTTCAATCTCCCAGCACAGCACCTATGGATCATGGAGACTGCCTTCAGTCTGTGCCTCAGTGACATGAGTGATGCTGGTAGCAGAGACAGAGGATGCTGCTGGTGCCTTTCAGTCTAATTTAAATGGAAGGCACTTATATTCAGGGAGGTCTGTCCATCACCAGATATATGGTTGGAGACCACCTCAGTGAAAAATAAAGGGAAAAAGAGAAAGTGGTGCACCAAGAATGGTATACAGAAAACAAAAGGGGAGAGGAGCCCAGGAGCATACTTCAGCTGAGATCTATTGCTCAGTAGCCTGGAAATCACCAAAGACTATAAAGATGCTCAGGTCTGAGCATCACACATCAAGAGCAGTTAACACACCATAATCCTGTGCTCCAGAAAGCAAGATATCCCTGCAGGCCTGGAAACTGAGGCCAACCCTTGCTCCTCCGCAGCATGATGCAGGTGAAAAAGACCTCATTCTGGCTCCTGCAATCATCACCATGACTGCCAGAGCCAAGGCTGCTCTTAGCATCATTATCATCAGGGTTGTTATTATTATTAACATCATTGTTATGGTGTTTCCAGAGAAGGCTCTTAACTCTGGTCATCGGGATAAAGGCAAGCTGGTGGCATCTTCAGGGAGTCATAATGGTACGGGCCGGCTTCAGTGTGTGTTTACTCTCTGCCAATGTATGTGAGAGAGAAAAAGAGAGAGAGGTAGTGAGATAAACACTGTCATGGGCCGCTTCCATCATCTACTCACAAGAGCATAATAAAGCCCTTGTAATATACTAGAACTTGTGTGGTCCCGGGGTCTAATTTGCATACTAATTACTCAGTGCAAATGGGAACGAGGGGTAGGGGGAGGGCGAGCGGGTGAGGGGGACTGGACTATTTGCTCTGCCGTTTCATATCATGCTAACAAGCTAATCCGGCGTGCAGTTAGCTCCTGATATATAACTGCTCATTAGTATTATAATAAAGTACATGAAACAACCATAAAACGTTATATACTGCACAAGTGTTGTTTTCTTGCCAATTATCTGCGGGCGGATTTATCACCGCAGTTGTTGCAAATTCCCCTTGGTGAGGTTTGGGTCGAATAAAGAAAGGTGTTGGTGTGAGGGGGGAGTGGGGGGGCTGCTTTCAAGGGGGAAAACATGTGTTTTCTTAAGTAGCACTTACCGATGCGCCATTTCATATGAGAGAGAGGGGGAATGCTGCATCCTTAGGAGGCTGAGACAGGAAGGGAGCCCAGGGCTCCACATTCAAATCAAACAAACTTCTGTCTGTTAGGAAATGGGACCAGAGCCCTAAGGATGGCTTTCAACCCAGCAGAAACCAACCGAGGACAGGGCAATATATTTTTCCTACTGCCTTCTTCTAAGGTAGAAGGACGAAGACCAGAGAAAAGTATCTCCATTTCATGCGGAAAGGGCTTCCCTAACACTTTTGCCAGCAATGAGGCAAATTCCTCAGAGGAGCCAATTCATCCCAGAATCCCTGCCCGAATCCTGCTGCATCTTCTCTTTCCCATTACAGCACCAGCTGTCTGCAAGAATCGACAAACCACAGCTCCCAGCCCCGCTCTGGGCTGTGCACTGCTTCCTGCCCTGTGGCTGATGTTTCTGCCCTTCTAGCCCGTGCCACTGCCCCAAAACTGCTTCATGGCACAGGGCTGCTGACCAGAACTGAAAGTCATGGAAATCTTTACCTGGTTGGTCAGAGGACAGAATCCCCTGCCCTCCCACAAGCACAGGGGCAGTTACAAAACCTGACAGGCTTAAGCGGAGCGCAGTGATTTACAGCCTCTGGTCTGTGGCCCCCGGGGGTCCATGGATTACTTCGCAGCTACCCAGGAATGCTGAACAAGAAAAGCGAACTGAGGATCAAATAGGGCTCTGCATGTGGGCTCTACACCTTCGCTGGAAACCCCCGGGGCACCACGAAATGGGAAGAGGCTGAAAGCTGCTGGGAGGATGTGAATGGCAGAGCACTCGCAGAGGAAGGGAGCTGCACGGGGCTAGCAGGAAAACCTGCTGCAGTCACCCCAAGAGACAGGGCACCGAATGCTAATCCCTGTTTCAGCCCGGGAGGGATGGGTTACATGGCTGCAGCTATCACAGGGCACACGCAGGAGCATGGACTCAGGGTCCTTCACTTACGCTCTCTTAGAATATCCCTGACAAGACCACGGACCCTTCCTGCCCCAGACAAGACAGGCTCTCTGCCCTTGAGAGCTGCATGTTCTCCTACCTTAATAGGTGCTGTCAGAGCTTGCTGAACATGATGGGCACTTCATCCATGCCTATGCACAACCAGCCCCCATGCTCAGCTCTTTTTAGAGATGCTCCGTGCTCCCCGAAGCTACTGCTTTGCATCTTTCCAGAACACCAGCATTGCAGACAGGCCCACATGAGTGTGCAACAGGTACTTTTAAAGCTTCTACCAACCTCAGCATCCCACTATGTCCTCACAGTGAAATACCTCTGCAACAGGACCCCCCCGGCTACCCCTTCTGCTGACACTGCCTTCCCAAACAAACAGTTGTGACCATGCTTGCACACCCCCTGTGCTGGCACGCTCTGACCCAGATGTGCGCTGCCTGGTATACACAAGGTTATGTTTCCAAACACTTACACAAGGCAATAGGAAGACAGACGTTCTCTTCTGCGGAGACCCAGTGGCATAAATCCCACCCACTTTCCCTCTTACAAACGGGTTACAAATGCAACCCCCCATGGGTATTTCACACAGAGCCATTCTTCCTCTCTTTCACACACATACACATACACACACACACACACACACACACACACACACACACACACGCCCTCTTGCTGTGAAGCATTTGCTTATTTATGGCTTGTTTTTGTCAAGCGGGGGCAGGACTGACAGCTCTCAGTGGTGGGGCTCTGTCTGTCTAACTCCGTAATAAGACACATGATATCCATTCTGCTGCCAGCGGGGAGTGAATCACGCCAACCCTGTCACCCCGCTTCGCCTTGGCGAACTCCACAGCTTGTTAGCATCACAATATTGGGAGCAAAATGTGACCCAGCGCTGCCATGCCCCCTCCTCCCTCGGTATGAAAAGAGAGGGGGGAACACACACGCTCACATCTCGACACCAAGGAAATGCACAAATCCCCCACAAGGCTTTAAAAGGACTTAAAACCATTTTAATAAACTGATCGTAGAGGAAACACCTCCCCTCGGGAGAGGGTCACTGAGCGAATTCCAACACCGTCTCCTTCCTGCTCTGCCTACCCCAAAGCTGCTCTGGGGCACCCAGGAAGGGGTTTCCCCCATCCTCTCTCCTGCGGCTGGCAAGCAGGCTGTGGAACGAGCATCCCGCGCGATCAGGGTGAAGGAGGGCTGCTGGGACCCATTTTCAACCCCAGCATCGCAGGCTGGGCCAGGAGGAGTCACCACAGAAGCACGGAAGGACCCCAAAGTCCCTCCCCAAACCCCTCCAGTCATGGGGAGGGGAACTCCTACTTACAGCTTGTTCCCAGGAGATAAACAGACCTCAGAAAAAAGATTGCTACATCCTTTCAATAAAGATTTTTTCCTCTTTCCCAGACAGCTTGTGAAATGTTTTAAAAGCTTCTCACATTTCCAGTGAAATCCACAGAGAAGAATTTTGCTTGTTATCAGCCCTAGAAGACCCTGATAGACGGATGATATTTTTCCCCCTCCTTTCCCTCTCTCACACTCTCTTTTTTTACAAGCTGAAAAGAGAGTCACAGTGTGTTTTATAACCGGCTCTCTGCATTTCAAAAGCTCAACGAGAGCTCTCTGCGAACCCTGATAAGCCCAGGGCTCTTAGTGTCTTAAATACCTTTGACAAGCTATACATTACAACGCTAATAATTTGCCAAATTTGCGCCCATAATATGATATCTGTAAAACGTCAAGGGTGGTAATGCGATTAGCGGCCTCAAATGAAATATCGAACATTCAGCGTTTAGGCCCTGAATAGGGGAGAAAGGAAAGGAAATCAATTTCAAAAGCAGGAGGGAAAGAAGCGATAAGCGTGTAATAAAAAGGGAGAGGGGAGCATGGACAGGCCGGGAGAAAGAGCATCTTGTTTTTCATTCTTCCTTTTTAAGGCATTCAAGCCTTAAAATGAAAAAAAAAAAANTAAGCCGGTTACAACTCAGCAAAATAACATTTGGCTACCCTAACAACCCCAGGGTTCGGTGGATGGTGAAGGTGGGGGAAGGATTTGCTGTTTGCTCTCTGATCCCCCCTATCCAACTCCCCGCCCCGAACAGTTCGGGTCCATAAAACACAGGATGTGAAATTACAAGTAGTCTGAGGGTGGGCTGCCCCCTCCTCTCTCCCCCACTCAAGGTGGTGGAATCATAATGTACTAATTATCTGAAACCACTCTGAGTAGAAAAGAAACTGTCACATACCAGGCTGTAGACTAAATAACAAACATCCCACACCTGCGGCTTTATGAGCGCTTGCTGCGCAAGGCAGCCAGAGGGAGGGAATTCCCTGCTCCCCACTGGTGTGGCGGACAGGCTCCTGCCAGGATGGGATACCGGATGCTGCAACCTGGGGCTAAGCACGGTCCGAGCCCTGCAAGTGGGCTAAATGCACACACCAAGCTCATTGACAGTTCTGTCCTGGCTTTGCATTTGGTTTGGCATGAAAACAAACCTTCTGCCAGGGTCTGGTTGGGAAGGAGGAGAACCCACCAAAGGAAGGAGAACCCACATCAGGGGCAGGAGGCATGGAAGAAGGAAACAGTCAACAGTGCAGGTTTTTCCAGGAACAGATCTGGACACTGTCGAGACAGCAGCAGTGAGAACAGACTGCAGCAGACTCTCAAACCAGTGCAACCAAGGAGAAAGTCCATGGAAACACCTCAGAAGGCACCGGCCTCTCTGTCCTTCACCACAGCTGGAACCTGAAGAGCATTGTGTCTGCACACAAAATGACTTGGGAGTAACTCAACCATGGTACTCTGCTCTCTGGGGTTAAGAGAGACTGGAGCAGTGAGACAGGGTCAGCCCACTGCAGCCCCACACACCTGGCAAGGTCAGCAGCATCCTCAGGCTGCAGGAGAGTTGGGATGCACACTTTGTGTAGCACCAGCTCCATTATCCTTGCCTCCTCTTGGGCTTCAGCTTCTGTGCCAAGGCTGACCAGAGGAAGGCAGAGTCCCAGCCCCTATGTACACATACCACCAGAAACTACACTGAGACCCACCAAGATCCTCCCAAGGAGGAACGATGATGGAACTTGGACGGTAGAAAAGCCACAGGAACACCACTGGACAAGTCAGAAGCAGGCAACTTCCAGTCAAGGGAACTTTACCTTATGTTTTGTCGTGCAGCCAGGGGATTTCGGCTGAAGTCTATTAGTGAGTGGCACAAGGGCTGGAGGGGAATAACCCCAAACTGCCAACTGCAGAGCACTTAGACTTGCTGGAATACTGAGCCCTGCTCACCATTGCAGGCAAGGTGCTGGATAAAACAGATCGCTAATCTGCTTCCCAGCAGGACAAGTCCCACAGCAATTCTCATTTCCGAGAAGAGCTGAAAATGGTGTCAGGGGTAGGCCTGGCCGGCTGCTGGGCTGACAGGATCGCCTGGATTTCTACAGGCTATGTGAAGAGTGCAAGGTCCAAAGCAGGGACTTTTCTGAATGGAAATCTTTGGAAGTCTGGGAGGGACAAGGGACACAAGAGCCATCACCACCTCTCAGCTGCACTGCAAGAAGGGCTATGTGACCACAGGGCCATGTTTGGGGGTGCTTGGTCCCATATGAGTTCCAGAAGGCAAGTGTGGTGCTGGTGTCTTGGGGCTGGGCCAGCCCTCCTATAGGCAATGACACATAGAAAATATCCTCACTGAACATTCAGCTCCCAGGCAGTGGAACAGCAAAGACTGTTGCTCCAGGTCAGGATGCTGCCCTCCTCCCTCCCAGTACATGCAGCAGATCCATGCTCAGACTTAACCTCCTGGGTCTGCATCCACCTCCTAGCTTAGCCAGCACCTCTGAACCTTCTCCATACAACGAGAATTAACACTGGCCCAGCACTGGTGATGGGTACAGCAGAGCCAGAACAAACACTTGGATGGCCACCAGGAGCACACCTTACTGCAACCTGCAAATCCCCCAGACCCTTCCTGAAGGCACTAGGGTCTCCAGGTGGCCCTGCCTGGGGCAGTTGGAGAGCGGAAGGTGCTGGTCCCCTGAGGGAATGAGAAAACACACCAGTGTGGGGGCAGAGCACGTGCCCCTCGGCCAAGCATGGAATGGCCATTACAGAACCACTTCTTGCGGCACCACGAGTCATTAAAGCCAAGAGCGCTTGGGGAATCATCAGCACCAGCCAAACTACTTCCCCAGATGTGGCTCATTCTCAGGATGTGGGAGCCCCCATGGACACCCACCTCCGATCCCAGCTCCTCCAGACAAAACATTCCCAGCGTCGGAGTCTCCACCCAGCACCCCACTTGAAGGAGCTTTCTAGGCCATTTAGCAGGAGGCACTGTTTTGTTTTGAACAGATGTTGCCTTCCCCCTGCCCCCAAGGTCCCCAGCAGCTCTGCAGCCTTTGAGCCGGGAAGGCAAACGAGTTTTGCACACTTGTTTAAGGTCAGTCAGGTGCTTGCTCACAGGCACACATATTCTTACACACGAGCTCGACAGTGGGGTGGGCAGAGAGATTCCCCAGACTAATGCAAAGCAAGCACTTGGAACAGTTAAAGCTATGCTCAGCCTTTAGTGTTAAAAGGACTTTTCTTCCCCACAACTTGCCAGCAGCACAGGTGCTGGGACTTTGCACTGCCATCTCTCAACTGGAGTTAAGCAAATTCTCTGTCCTCTCTGGTAGATGTGAGGAGCTGAGACAGCTGCAGGAGTTGGGTGAAGATAAGACCTTCTCCAGGCAGACCACAACAGTGGGTGATCTGTGTGGGCTTGGTGGATCAGCATAGAGCTTCTGTGTCATGACTGTCATCTCACTTCAGTGAAGAACAGAAAACTGCTCACAGCTTAGAGGATAGATGCACTTATTTATTCCCAAAACATCACACCAGAGTGGGCCACCTGAGGTCTGCAAATTCACCAAGTGCCCAGTGAGACCAAGTTACTCTCCAGGACCATGGCACACCACCTCCAACCCAGCTACAAAGGGAATGGTGCTTGCTGGGATTAGTTTTTTCTCTGCTCAGTCTGGTCCAAATAACTATTGATTCCTTAACATGGTGGTGTAACAACAGCTCTAAGGCATTTTTACTGAGAGACCCCATTTTAAGCTCCTTTTCTCTTTCAAACTGTACTACTGCAAAATTACTTGTTTAATTTTGGTCAGAATGGGGGCAAGACATCTCTACAAGTGCCTTTTGGCCATTCCCATGGGATAAATATACCTGCTGTGCATCCAGGCTGCCCCTGTGGGGTCAGTCCTTGAAGAATATTGTCCCAACTTCTACTGGGTGATGGACATGGGAAGCCTTGAGATTATTTACTACATACACTTAGAGATCCTAAAAACAGGAAAGTGAAAGAATCGGGACCTTTTCAACAAACAAACCAATGTGCAGACCAGCATCCCGACTGGAGATCTTTTGTTCATAAGACCAGCAGCCCTTTTTGCTAAATCCAACTCAAAGACAGAGGAATTTGTCACTCAATGCCCTCTAGAAACATCCCAGTATCTTCTAGAATAGCTTTGTGATCCAAATTGCAGTAAGGCACTTTGTCACTGAGCTGATATCTTTTCGTGTGCCACTCACTTCTTCAAGGTGTCTGCAGGGTCTTGTACAAGTTTGAGTCCCTGTTGCAACCACTGAATATGAAATTTCACAGAAACACACAAATGCTTTTGGTGCCACACTTCCAAGTTCCTGTTTGCAGTCACAGCTCTGGTTCTGTGGCCCCTTTCTGGCTAAGTGTGCAATCCCCTGGTATAGAGTCTTTCATTAGCACATGCTATTCCTTTGCTATTCCAAGGGAAAAGCTGACTGAGACGTGCTGAGCAAGAAAATGTGCATGGAAGTTGCAACAGCAGAGAAGACCTGGGTGATGTTTGGGAACATCAAACTGGAGCTTGGTAGAGTACATCAAGCTGGACTTCAGCTTGCACTGTGAATGGCAACAAAAATCAGAGTTTGGACAAGCATTTCACTTTGGCTGGTGCTGACATGGCCATGTTGGAGAAGGGACATTGTCCCCAAGTATCACAGTGCTGGAGGGAGGAAGAGATGAAGGACTGAAGCCGCGAGAGATCCTGGGATATGATCAAGGAGCTGCCCAGGGCTGGGAAAACATGGCTACATTCAGGGAAGGAGGTTCAGAGGGCTGAGGTTGGGTGAGACCTCGGCTCTCTGCATACCAGAGTAAACATTAAAGGAAGCACAGTGGGACGAGGGCTAAGAGAATGGCAGAGCAGCCTCTGGACACAGGGCTGCCCTTCCCTGGATGTACATTCTTTTTCACTGTACATCCTTTTCACATCTATCCTTCTTGCTGGATGTATATCTTTTTCACTGTCCTCTGCTTGCATGGGCTCTTACAAGACAGTGAGGCTTTTAGGACCTCTTCAAGCCCCTAGAAGTGGAGGCGGAGAAAGGTAGAAGGGATCTCACTCCATGGTGTGCAAGGCAACAAGAAAGACACCCCTGCCCATAGCCCCTCTTTTCTGCTCTGGCATCTGTGCCTCACCATGCTCCCTGCTTTCTGTGCCACCAGCCTTGGCATGGCCTAGCCTCAGAGAAATCTCAGTGGGGTCCCCATGTCCCACTTCTCCTGAAGGAGACTACAGCTTGTGCTGGCTTTCAGCATCTGACCCAGAGCTTTAAAAACCTGGGCGCCGCACAGAGGGCTCTGTTGTTCAGGGACCCGCATTCTGACTTTGATTAAGTGATGGACATGAAAACATACAGACACACAAACACAGTGCAAGGCAATGTCCCCAGAGGAATGGGAAAAAAGGAGAGATAAAAACCAAACAGCCGTTTTCACCCCCCAAACCGTATAATTTTGTGTAAATTTTTACTTTAAACATCTCTTTTTTTCCTGAGCTGTGATATAGGCCCTGTCAAAACCAGGGCCAATTACTGCCATTAGGTTCCCATTATGTCACTGCTTCTCCCCCCATTATGAAGGTCTTCGGCACACAGAGCTATAATCTTCACTCACTCTCGCTCCATCACTCCCAGAAGGAACAAAATTGTTTAAAAAAAATAAAGCCTTTATTTTGCCCCTGTCAACTCTGAAAAGGAAGGAAGGGAAAAAGAGAAAGAAACTGGTAAAGTTTTTAACTGTGAGGTTGCCAAAAGAACCAAGAGAAAGCGTTCAGCACAGCCAAGGCGTATGAATCGGGGGCTGGCAGGAGCACTCTACAGGATCACCCACAAGTCAGTCTCCTTAACCCTCACAGGGGAGATATTTTCTTCCCTTCACCTCTGCTAAAGCAGACCTGTGGTGAGCCTGACACTGCCCCTGGGAATGGAGAACACAGAGAATGACTGTTGAGACCAGCACACAAGACAAAATTCATGTTCCATATCACACTCCCCACGCCACAGGCTACAGCAATTTGCTGCTAAAGCAGCCACCCCATTTGCTTCCAAATACCAACCAGCCTCTTCACCCAAAGTGCTGGCACTGAGCCTGGAAGTGATCTGAGAACATCCTCAGAGGCACGTGGACCTGACATCTGCTGCCATCAAGGCAGAGCCTGCAGGATCATGCCCAGAAAGGATGACTAGCTGAGAAGAGCTGAGGTGACCATGCTCTGACTCCTCAGGGATGAGAGTACACAAGACCGTGCACACATCTGAGAGGAGAGCTCAGCAAGAGTGTCAGATAGCTCACAAAGGATGATGAGGGACAGGTCCTTGAGAGGGCTGCTCACTTGTCATAGTCAGAGCAGTCCTGGTCCAGGAGCTCAGGAGAATGTATCATCCCAAACACATTCACACTTGACCACAACTGGACAAGACCACATGCCTGGACATCAGAAGAGGGCTACTAGGCATGTTCTCAATACTCTGCTGGTGCTTTCGAGTCCAGCTCCTCCCTGGGATGCTGAGAAAGGGAAAGCAATGTCTGCAGTTGTCTGCAGTGGGTGATTTCAGGGTGAGCAGTAAGAAGCTCTGCCCCATCACACCCATCGTCACATCTCCAAACACCCTGTGTGCTCCTTGATGGTGTTCATTGTTTTTTCTTGAACCCGCTATCCTGCATTTTGTGTGAGGTTCGTGTGAAAACCAAGGAATAGATCTACTCTAGTTTGCTATGAGAGCTGGATATGGTCAGCTCCAATAAAATGAACTAGAGACACTGAAATGCAATACCAAATCCATCTCCCTCAGTGCCAGTTAATTCAGTCCTAGGGCTCCATTTTGGTCAAGGCTGGAGGTAGAAGCAGCATGGGAATCAGATGTGGTATCAAATAACAGCAAAAACTCAGACCAAAGCATCCAGAGAGAGCCTGTACTCAAACTGCATGGAGCTCACAGCCCCACAATGTGAGGAAAGAGCACGTGTCCTTTTCCAACCAGCTGCACTTCTCTGGACCCTTGCTCACACGCAGTTCCCCAGATAGGGACAAAAAAAAACCTTTAGCTGTTCCCCCTGGTATCCTTGCTACTGTATCCACTGAAAAGGCAACAGCTCCCCTCCCAAACCAGAGTCCTTCCTCTCCTCTCATGGCTCCCACACCCGGTCTCTCTGGGGACCCTCTGCAGATGACAGCATCTGGCAACTCTGGAGCCACAGAGAAGGGGCACAGTTTGCCCCTAAACAAAGAAACATCAACTCTGCTAAAGCGATTTCCACCCTCAGTGAGACCTCACAGAGCCATCCTCCTTCTGAATGCAAAGGTCTCGCCCATTCCTCTGCGGAGAGAGGGAGGGAAAGAAAGGGAGAAGCAAAAGAAAAGGCGTGGGGGGGCCGGAGAGGGACACAGTGACAGACACTTTGGCTTTCCTGAGCTAAAGGCTGAGCCAGTGCAATGAAAGCACTCAACAGCGGCCCACTGAGCTGTCACTTATGCGAGTCTGTGTGTGTGAGACACAGAAGAAGGGCTGCGCCCGCCAATTGCCCCGCTTTCCACCAGCCCCCTTTTGTTTTTGCTTAAATCAAATCAGGAATCGCTTTAAGTTGTGCAGCAAAGCAATTTGCTGAGTATTCTTCCCCCCTGTCATGCCAGCAGCAGCCCCTGGTAACTGGGAAGCTGCCCACATGGAGGGGGAGACACTCTGGCTGACTTTCCAGAGAGGGTGCAGGGCGAAGGGAGGAAGGCAAATGGGCACTGGGATGCTGCTTCCAGGGGCTGCATTCCCCGCTTGTCTGCCAGCCTAGGAAGTGACAAGCTCGAGCTGCAAAGGGGGTCTCGAGGGGATCCACATGCCTCAGCAACCTCCCCTTCTGGCTGCAAAAGTCAGTGGATTGAGGACATTGGCTTGGGGGGGGTATATTTCTTGCTTTGGGCCTACCCAGCTGCACGATGCAGGCCTGAGGCAGAGGTGCACAGGCTGCAGAACTGTGGCTCTGCTGTCACCCACAGCCCCCCGTCCCAGCTCCCACGGAGTGGGACAGAGCAGCCTGAGTCCAGGAGCCACCTGAATTTGGTCTGGTGGGAAGCAAAGGTCTTCCCTCCCCGACAAAGCTGTAGATGGAATCCTGGAGTGTTCAAGTGCCAAGGACATCAACTGGGCCCAGGTTCTGCACCCACTGGCCACCTCCATGCCCCCAGTGTGAGCACTGGGAGGGGAAGCAGTCATGGGGCCATCCTCATGGGTCTTTCCCTAAGAAAACTGCTGGGGAAAAGTTGCTGCTGCTGTGCTACAAGTGCAGAAGAGAACTTGCTGAGAAGGGTGTGGAGCTGGGAGGGCTCTGGAAAGCTGCTGCAAGTTTGAGGGGGGAGGCAAGAGATGAGCTGGAGAAGCAAGATGGTGGGAGATTGCCTCTATGTGTGCACAGCACACAGGTTACAAGAATTCAAGTTCCCAGGCCCAGAAGAAATGAAAATGAGGCACTGTGGGAGTGACAAACTGGACATCCTCCTCAGCTCCACTGAAAACAGGGAGCAGCCTGGATTTCCAGCTTATGGACTAGACTCTGCCGTGATGCTGGTTAGCTGGTTACTTTGGCAAGTCCTTTGGCCGCCTTGTGCTTTATTTCTCCTTCAAAATAATGTACTAATGAGGCTCATCTCCCTAGTGAAGTATTGCAAGTCCTTTGGTTTTAAAGGGAGCTTGTAGGAACCAAATAGTATGAGGATTATCACAACTACTTTGCCAGAGGACTGGAGGGCAAAACATTGGTAATGTCTCTCAAAGAGATCAAAAGATGGCCATGGGGATTACAGATGAGCAAAGCCCCATTTCAGTGTCCAGCAACTTGCTGGAAACACTTCCCAAACTAAGGACTGTGTTCAGATGGCCATGATTTAACAAACCTCTCACAGGAAGCCTCCCCCAAAGGCAAATACTCTCAGCTCAATGACTGGCTGACTTCTTTTTTGGCTTTCTAAATGCATATAAGACAGCCAGAGTCATCAACAGGATAAAAGCAGGATTCTCCCCAAAAAGCCACGGTAACCACAAGCTGGGTGACCCACACATGCACCAGTAGCATGGATGCCAACTCTGCTGCAAACAGAAATGTTCACATGAACCATAGCCACCATCCAAAGTTGGGAATAATCTTTTCCCCAAAAAGAATGAAATTATCTTTTCTGTAGAGGAGAAGTAGAAATGGTCACAAAGGTCATATGAAAGATGGAGCAGGAGTGGTTTTAATAAAATTACACCTATTACACTTTTCCCCTGGTAAAGGAAGAAGGGAAATAAATAAAAAAACAGGAATGGCAAAAACCCCTTACAACTGATAAAAAGGCAATAGTTATAGACAACGCACAGTTAACCCCTGTGACTCCCTGCTGCAAGGCTGAGGCTACAATCCAAGAGAGGAAAAAACCCCACTTAAACAGGATAATGGAAGCATCCTGGGTTATAGCAAAAAGAGTAAACAAAAACTGTCCCTGTCATTTTTTAAAGGAGTACACACGCTTTCAACCAAGTAAGAAAAAGTTCCCCTGTGGTCTATTTATTCCAAAATTACATGCCCTGCTGAACCATCCTCTACTGCAGCCAGCCTGTCCTGCACCAGACAGGATGCTAGGTTTCATGGACACTGTCCTGATTTCAGGTGCGTGTTTTCACATATGCCCTGCCCACACTGATATCTTCTCCATACCAATAGCTTCCAAGGGGTTAAAATAAAACTTCTCCCCAAGAAGAAGAGGAGGAAGAAGAAGATGAAGAGAAAAGAGCTAGAGAGACAAAGTTAATTGAAACTGCTGTTTAATTTTTCAGCTCCACTGGATTACACTGTGGCACAGATGGTTCATCAAGACAGTCTCTGTCTGTATCACTGTCCGTCCCAGCCTCTCCCCCCATCATGCAGGAGGGAGGGGGAGGAAAAAAACACAGCAGGCAGTG
>VYXD01000733.1:0-10778 GCA_013397195.1 Hylia prasina
ATCCCTGTCCCAGTCCCTGTCCCCGCAGCAGGTCCTGCCTGGGACAGTCCCCCTGCTGTGTTCTGGGTTTCCTGCCTGGGGTTGGATAAAAGGGTAAAAGCTGATGTGGTGCCACCCCAGGCTGGGCTTTGCCCTCAGCAGGGCCCGTGTTTGAGTGGAGGGGTTGGAATGCTGTGCTGGTCCCGGAGTGTCCGGAGAGGGAAGCTCCTGGAGGAGGTGGGAGCAGTGCAGGTGTTTTCCTCCCTTCCCCGGGGAGTGGCTGCTCTCAGGGTTTGGGGATGGCAGGGAGAGGGTGCCTGGCTGGCACTGACCCTGGAGAGAGGGTTTAAACTGAACTAAGGGGAATTTAGGGGATCTTGGGCAGGAATTCCTCCGTGTGAAGGGCTGGGCTGGAATTCCCAGAGGAGCTGTGGCTGTCCCTGGATCCCTGGCAGTGCCCAAGGCCAGGCTGGAGCACCTGGGACAGTGAGAGGTGTCCCTGCCCGTGGCAGGGGTGACACTGGACTTTGACGTCCCTTCCCAACCCAAAATTCCACAATTCCATGATGAGACAAACCCTGTCCAAGGGCTGCTGGAGGAGGAGACCACCTGGGCTCCTCTCTCTGCTGTCCAGACCTGTTCTTCCTCCTCCCAGCACTTCAATTCCTCCTCTCAGGACCTCAGGGGAGACCTGGCTCTGTAAATCACTCTCAGATCTTCAAATCACAAGATCTGCATGACTGTAATAACCCCTGCAAAAAAAAAAAAAATTAAATAAAAAAAAGCACAGCAAAGTGTGAGGGAAACCTGGCAGAACATGAAAGTTAAATTAAAAAAAAAAAAAGAAATTAAAATCAGGTGCATTTTTGTTTACCTATCTGTGCTAGTGAAGGCTTTTAACTGAGTCTTTCATGTTGCTTGTGCTCTTCTTCCCCCTGCTCCTGTCCTCACCCTCCGTGCAGATGTGGGAAAAAGCCATTCAGCTGAGCAAGGAGCTGGCTGACATGTATGAAAACAAGGTCTTTGACTACGAGGGACTTGGTAATCTCCTGGTGAGGCTTTTTTCCTCCATTTCCAGCAGGCTGCTGACTGCTGAAATTAATACTGTTCAAGCAGGATAAGCCTAAAATAAATGTATGTTGAAGACAAACAAACCAAGTTAAGCCCGTGGCTTTGTAATGGTTAGTAGTAGAATAAATATTTTCTTGGTTTCTTCTGACCTCCTAGTTGGCACGATAATACCATGTGCAGATGTTTAGAATTCTTGATTTTAAGTAGCAACCAAGGTGTATTTTCAGGCTCCATGAATCTCATCACCTTGTTATTTCTGTGCTAAAAGTGCTGGGCATGAGCGCAGAGCTATAGAATCCTCTTGGCTCTGAATTCTGCTTTTCAGTGGTTGAGGATGGAACCAGATGGTCTTTATGTTCTTTCACAGCAGAATCATCTGCCCAGTTTTGTTCCTGCCAGTTCTCTGACATTTGTCACCATTGGTGTCTGCTCACTTTCGGAATGTGTTTGTATTTCACTTGTTTTCCCACAGTGAGGGATTTCAGATATCCTCCCGGAATGCTGAAATCCGTGTTCTCATGTCTGCAGACCAGGAAATGAAGTTGGTTCTGGCCCAGACAAAGCAAATATTTAATCAAGTAAATGGATAAGGATGAGAGAGAGTGCATCAAAAAGCAATTGTGGAGTGTGTTCTGAGGGCAGAGCTGAGAGATCAGGAGCTGTCCCTGGGAATGTTGAGCTGGCAGTGTCCTGGAGCATTCCAGAGTGACGGTGTGCTGTTGTTTTCTCTTCCAGAAAAAAAGAGCTACTTTTTATGAGAACATCATGAAGGCCATGAGACCCC
This sequence comes from Hylia prasina, assembly GCA_013397195.1. Classification (NCBI taxonomy): domain Eukaryota; kingdom Metazoa; phylum Chordata; class Aves; order Passeriformes; family Sylviidae; genus Hylia; species Hylia prasina. The sequence goes on from VYXD01000733.1 coordinate 1,835, forward strand.
AGCCCGAGTACTTTGCTGTTGGATACTACGGGCAGGGTTTTCCCTCTTTCCTGCGGGTAAGGATCCCTCCCCACCCAAGTGCTGCGGTGCTGGACACCCTAAAATCACAACTTTTCCAGAGCTTCCGAGAAAATTCAGTGCCAAACTCCTTTTCACTGACAGGTCTAAAGCCCAGGAGTGTTTCAGAGCTTTTCAGTGTCTAAAAAGAGGCGAGCCAGAGATGAAATTTTGTCTGGAGCTCGAGTCAGGGTGTTACAATAGGTTCTTTTAGATGATTTATAAATTTTTCTATGGGTTTAAGCAGAATTTATCTTCTGTATTCGTGCTTCTTTTGAAATGTGATTGTTGCTGTTAGAAAATGTTCAGCCTGTGAAGAATTAATTTTCAGCCTCCATCAAGCAAATTTTCAGGACAGGGATCATTTCAGTGGTCAGGCAGAGTTTGTCCCACACAGAATTCAAGTGCAAAGGTGCTTCTTATTTAGGACAGCTGCTGAGCACTGCTGGACCTGTGTGGGGACAGGAATGACTCAGATCCAGGGTCAGCAAGGCTGAAAATATTCCTCTTATTTAAAATCCAGGACCATTCCACCCTCTCAGACTGGAGCTGTTTGAAGTTCTGGTTTTAGTGGAACCCAAGCTTTAAAAAAGAGGAGGATGTTAAGTTAGAGCTGTGTGAGGCGATGGCGTGGAAGGAGATTTCCACTCCAGGTCACGTTTTGGAATCCACCCCTTCCAGAAACCTCTGCCAGGTGGAAAAATAACTGGCCATGGTCTGGTGGAGAGCAAAAGCCAGCAGGGTTTCCCACATGGTGGGTGGTGGTCAGGAATGGCCCTGAGGTAAAACTCCCACCTGTGCCCAGGGAACTCAGAGCAGGGGCTGGCAGGAGGCAGGCAGCAGGCAGGGCCTCCCATTTAAGAATTTCTTGGCACATTTGTTACTAAAAATCAGCTCCTGGCTGAGATTGCCTGTGTTGAAGCTGTGAGTGCTGGAGGTGTGAGCAGCCCTGTGGCTCTGGGATGTGTTTGTGGGCACCAGCGCCTGTTTGAGGAAGGAAGCCTTGACAAGCTCCTTTGCAGCTCTGTTTGATGGTTCTCTGTGGAGAAATGGATTTTTTAGACAGATCTGAGGCTCCCCCTGCCAGTCCTGGCTGCTGGGAGTTGCTGTGCCCTCATTCCAGCCCGTTTTCCTTCCCTCACCTCTCCTGTCCAGCTGGGATCAACCCTTCCTGTGCACAAACCACCTTTTGGGGGGAGGTTTGGAAAGCTCTGTCCCGCTGCTTTGTTGAATTTTAATTCCCTTTTTCTCCTCCTGCCCACAGAACAAGATTTTCATCTACCGTGGCAAAGAGTACGAGCGCAGGGAGGATTTTAACCTGAAGCTGCTGACACAGTTCCCCAGTGCTGAGAAGATGACCAGCACAGCCCCTCCAGCAGAGGAGATCAAGGCTTCCCCCAAACAGTGTATCTTTTGGGTTTGGGGCATTTTGGCAAACCCCAGAGCTGCCTCTTCCCCACAGGGACACAGCTGGGGAAGAGCAGTAATGATACCTGAGGGGGTTATTGCTCCAGGGGGATGTGGGGGAGTGAAAATGGGGCTCTCCAGAGTTGTAAGGGTGGATTTCAAGGCTCTCTGAGGCTGTCAGAGTTAAATAAATTGCTGTCAGGGTCAGGGGAGGGTTCCCTGTGCTCTCCCTCAGGTGCTGCTGCCTGCTCCAGCCATGGTGGGGCCCAGCTGGGCATTTCTGGGTGCAAGGTGTGAAATGCAGGCTCTGGGAGTGCCATGGGAAGGGAGGGGTGCTCCCTTCTGCCCTGCAGCCCACGGGCATTTATGAAGTGCTGGGGTTTCTGAGGGTTTTTTTTCCCCTACAAGTCCCTTTGTAAGAATTGTGCCACTGGAAGTTGTTGGGTGCAGAGCCCTCGCTCTGTTTTAATTCTTGTGTGGAGCTCGAGTCAGGGTGTTACAACAGGTCCTTTTGGATGATTGATGAGTTCTTTCTTTGAAGAGCTTTCCCCCTTGCTGGTGGGACTCCAAGCTCCCCACCAGGCTGAGGATCCTCTGAGCTGTGGGTGTGAGCCAGTGGAGAGGCTGCAGGTTCCTGCCAGCGGCTTCAGTCAGTGGCTCCTGAAGGATGCACACCAGGAAAACCAAATCCCTGGGCTCCCAGCCTGTGCTCACCAGGCCAGGCTGCAGCATCTGAGGGTCCATTTTGGCCCTCCAGCCCTGTGCACAGAGGCCAAGGCCGGCAGTGACAGCAGATGCTTCCCCTGCAATCCTCCTGCCAAGCGCTCAACCCACAGAGGAAATTAAAATCCATTCACGACCAGCCTTGGTATCAGAAATGCCTCTTCTGTAGCTGCCTTGTTTCAGCTGCTTCCTTTGCATCTGTTTGTGCTTGTTGTGATGTTTCTGGCTCGGGATGAGCTGCAGAGTTTGGATGCAGATCTGAATTTGGATGCAGATCTGAATTTGGATGCAGATCTGACCCATCCCGAAGGTTTGGGGCTGTTGGTTCTGGGGCTCTGGCACAGCCCCGGGGTGAAGGCAGCAGCTGCAGGGCTTGGATTTGGGACAGCTCCTGCTTGGACCCCACAGACACTCCTGAGCAGAGGAGGAGTGCCCAGCTCTCTGTTGTGTCAGGCAGACCTTGCTGCTCCTGGGCTTGGTTTTACTTTCAGGCTCCTTTAACCTCCTTTGCCTCAGGCTCTTTTTTATTTCTTTAGGCTGGTTTTGTTTGGTTGTTTGTGGGTTTTTTTTTCTCTTTTATGACAAAATACCTCGTTCCTCCTTTGGTAATGGTGTGCTGGGGCTGCCAGGGGCTCCCTGCAGCCCAGCTGAGCACGGGCAGCTGTGCAGGGGCTCACAGGGCACCAAGCCCAAGCTCTCCTGAGACACACAGGGTTCACCAGCTGGGGCTCAGGGCCTGATCTAACGTGGTTTTGGGCTCAGCTCTGGCTCTCAAAATGCTCTTCAGAGCTGCCTCAGTGAATTAAAGGACGTGTGGGGGCTGCCTCAACCCCCCCATCTGAAACATTGCCACCTCAGAGGGCAGGGGAGTCACAGAAATCAGCTCCTGACGGGGTCAGACTGGCTGAGCTTTGCCTTTCCAGCCAGGTTTTTGCTCCTGTAAAGCCTCAGCACAGTCCTTAAAGCAGAATTTTGGAGGATCATAATAAGCTGTTGTGCTTGGGGATGCAATTGCTAAGATTTTTTCTTCAAGCCTGTCATTATTCACAGGTGCAAGAGCTGAGGGTGAAGCAATTCCTTTGCTCAGTTGGCTTCATGAATCTAAAAAGTGTGAGGGAAGGAGCAGCAGCCTCTGACAAGTAACTGTGGGGTGAGAGAAGGGCCAGATGCATCCACAAAACCTTGTTGCCCTTTTTCTTGTCTCCCAAAGTAGAAATCAGTGGTGCCCAGGACTCCCAAGCATTTTCAACAGGGAATTTCAGCACCTGGGAGTGTCCAAGGCCACCCTGGGACAGTGGGAATTGTCCCTGTCCGTGGCAGGGGGTGGCACTGGATGAATTTCAAGGTCCTTTCCAACCCAAACCACTCTGGGATTATTATTGGTAAAGTCCTTTTCTTTTGGGGTTTTTAATTCACAAGGATTAAAAACTGCAAGATGCAGCATAATGCCTGTGATTGGTGATTAGTCAGTCAGGTCTGAAGAAAAATACTTAACGAGAGCACAGGGAGTTGGAAAAGTCTGACAGTGGAAACAGGAAGGGTTTTTCTCTCCCTCTCCTGTTTTCCCAAAAGGTTTCCTCGTTTTTCATCCTTAACCAGAGCTGCTCAGATGTGCAGTGCTTCATTGTGAAGCCCGTGATGAACCTGCCACCTAATTACAAAGACAAACCTGTTCCTGAGCAGATCTTAAAGTAATTTATTTTTCTTCTCCCTCAACAGTTTGTGTTTCCCCCACTAGCTTGGGCACAAGGTGTGCTGTGCCTTTGTGTCTTGTGTAAATTGGGTAAATCCCTCCCCACAAACTGGGAGAAGCACTTGAACATTTCAGTGAGGAGGATGAGGAAAATCACCTTTTTGCTCTGCTTCTCCCCAGCTACTACCGAGCCAACGAGGTGCAGCAATTCACCTACTCCAGACCTGTCAGGAAAGGAGAGAAGGACCCAGACAACGAGTTTGCTGTGAGCCCTTTGCCCTCTGTCTGTTTTGCTGGTGGCATTTTGACCAGACTGTCGCCTTCTGCCCCTCCCCGTGGCCCTGGGGGTTGGGAATTCAGAAGGGGGAGACACAAAAGGGCACTGCAGGGTCCTCCTGAAGCTGGGGGTGATGTGGAGGGGCAGTTGGAACGTTCAGCATCCATCAGAATCCAGACTGAGGTGCTGTGTGAGCCCAGCCTGGGGCTCCAGCCCAGCCAGGGCAGTGGGAATGGCTCTGGAATTCCTGCCAGCTCCTCCTGGAAGCCTCATTCCATGCAGGAGGGGGTTGAATTGCAAGACCAATATTTCCCTTACATCTCAGATCTTTTTTTTTTTCCCTTCTTTGCCCAGAACATGTGGATAGAAAGGACAACCTACACGACAGCTTATTCATTTCCAGGCATCCTCAAGTGGTTTGAGGTCAAGCAGGTCACAACGGTGAGTTCTGCACGAGCCTGGATCTCCTCCTCTCCAATCCCTCATGGAATTCCACTCCTCAATGGAATAAAGCCTTGGAACACTTGGGAATGCCACTCCTTCCACTGTTGGGTGTGGCACAGATAAAAGGAAATTATTTAGTTTCTTGCTCAGTGGAGGGGAATGACTCCCACGGCCATGGAATCCCAAAATGGTTTGGGGTGGGAGGACACTAAACTCATCCCGTGTCACCCCTGCCATGGGCAGGGACAGCTCCCCCTGTCCCAGGGTGCTCCAGGGACACTGCCAGGGATCCAGGGGCAGCCACAGCTGCTCTGGGAATTCCCTCCCAGCCCCTCAGCACCCTCCCAGGGAAGGAATTCATTCCCAATATCCCATTTCCCAGTTGGAAGCCATTCCCTGTGTCCTGTCCCTCCATCCCTTGTCCCCAGCCCCTCTGCAGGGAATTCTGGAATGGTTTGGGCTGGAAGGGACCTTAAAAGTCACCCAGTGCCATGGGCAGGGACACCTCCCACTGTCCCAGGCTGCTCCAGGGACAATTCCAGGGATCCAGAGGCAGCCACAGCTCCTCTGGGAATTCCAGCCCATCCCTCCCCCCCGCTCAGGGAAGGAATTCCTCCCTAAAAAAATTGAACCAAGCCTTGAAATGCCCATCCCACGACTCTGAAGGTGTCTCACCCTGTTTCCCCTGTCCCCCAGGAGGAGATCAGCCCCCTGGAGAACGCCATCGAGACCATGGAGCTGACCAACGAGAAGATCACCAACGTGGTGCAGCAGCACACGTGGGACAGGAGCCTGCCCGTGCACCCCCTGTCCATGCTGCTCAACGGCATCGTGGACCCCGCAGTCATGGGGGGCTACAGCAACTATGAAAAGGTCTGGGGAGCCCCTCGGGGGTGCTGGGAGAGCTGGGAATGTTCACCTGGAGGAGGAGAGAGAGCTCAGAGCACCTAAAGGGGCTCCAGGAGAGCTGGAGAGGGACTGGGGACAAGGGAGGGAGGGACAGGACACAGGGAGTGGATCCCACTGGGAAACGGGAGATTCGGGTGGGATATTGGGATGGAATTCCTGGCTGGGAGGGGCTGGGCTGGAATTCCCAGATTTGCTGTGGCTGCCCCTGGATCCCTGGCAGTGCCCAAGGCCAGTTTGGAACACACTGGGACAGTGGGAGGTNGGGCTGGAATTCCCAGAGGAGCTGTGGCTGCCCCTGGATCCCTGGCAGTGCCCAAGGCCAGGCTGGACACCGGGGCTTGGCTCCACCTGGACGCAGCAGGGCTGTGTGTGCTGCTCTGGGTCTCTGCAGCGTGGGGCAGCACCTGCAGGCTCAGCTCCATGCCCGGGTGTCACACACAGCCCTGGCCTCGGCTCAGACAGGGATCCTGCTCAGAGCAGAGCTGTGCACTGACTGCAGGCTGGAAATGCTCAGAGCTGCTGCTCTCAGGGCCAGGGGAGGGTTCCCTGCTCTGCCATGGCGGGGCCCAGCTGGGCATTTCTGGGGGAAGGTGTGAAATGCAGGCTCTGGGAGTGCCATGGGAAGGGAGGGTGTTCCCTTCTGCCCTGCAGCCCACGGGCATTTGTGGAGTGCTGGGGTTTGTGAGGCTTTTTCCCCCTGAAAATCCCTTTGTAGGAACCCTGATTATGCCACTGGAAGTTGTCGGGTGCAGAGCCCTTGCCCTGTTTTAATTCTTATTTTTGCCCCTTTGCAGTGGGATAAGACCCTGCTGCTGCCTCGTGGGGCACAGAGGTGCTCAGGGAGCCCAGGTGACAGAGAAAAGCCAAAACCTGGCATTTCTCCCTGCATTAATAGGGAATGGTATGGCAAGGGAGGTTTCTCTTGCCAGCAGCTTCTCTGTCTTTGGAGTCTTGTGACAGAACAAATAATCCAGGGGAAAAAAATCAGCATTTCCTGTACAGGTTTACTCAGCTGCCTGCACTGGAGCAGTGTAGGTTGTTCTTTTTTGTGATGTTTTGTTTCAGCTGCTGACTGCCCCCACCTCGGGGTGAAACTGCCAGCACAAAATGCACTGCTGGGGTGGAAGGTGGTAAAACACATTTAATTCCCCTCAGCTGTGTCCCAGCCCCGTGGAATGAGGTGCAGACCTTAACTGGGAGAGGGGCTGAGTGTTCTGGGGTCGAGCTCTGCTCATTCCACGGGAGTTTGGGTGCTTTGCCAGGGCTGAAGTTGGCGCTGAGTCCTCCCGTTTTATGAATTGAGGTTGACATCAAGTTTAGAATTACGAGGGTGGGAAAGCAGTTAAAACTAGAAAACACAAAGTCTCTGCAGCCACATCTGGAAATACTCATTTCTGCTTCATATTTTCCTACTTCAGCTGCAGATCAGTGCAGAACATTTGGCTTTAGTGGGAGGCTAAAATCTGAGTTTTAATTGTTTCATTGCAGCCAAAAGCCAAAGCTGGGGTTTTTAACATCTTTCCTCTTGCAATAATTAAGCACTTTCAAGGAAAATCCTCTGGGAAAATCCTTTCCCAGGCTCACCTCCATCCTGTTCCTCCATCCTATAAACTCGTACCACAGTCCAGTTTTACAGAAGTTAAAATACATATATTTTTTTTTTCAGAGGCTGAAATAGCTCAGAGACACAAATGAAAAACTTATTAGGGGGGTTTATCTAGGGAAAAAAAAAAAGAGAAAAAATTATTCTGACCAGGGATTGGGATCCATTTCAATGGGATACATCGTGGGAATTGGCACAATTTTGAGTTTTCAGTCCAGGAAAGTGGATTTGTGTTTGTTCAGCTTCAAACCAATGTGATTAAAGGTAAACCCAGGAGAAGTGGAGGCTAAAAGTGCTTTGTTGAAGGAAGGTGGGAGCCCAGATCCCAACATGGTCTTTATTTGTACTGAATCTTTGTGAGCAGGGATTTAAGGCCTGGGGCAGCCGAGGGGGTTTGGGTGTCCTTGTGGGCTGTGGGGCACTGAGTGCTGAAAAATAAAGAGGTTTCTTGAAGTCAGAACTTGAGGTTTTGGGTCTGCCACTCCCATTTAAGTGAGAAGTGATGGGACCTCAGTTATCCAAATCTGGTTTGTGAGAAGGGGAGTCAGGACTGAGCAGAACCTTTCTGATGCAGTAAATGTTTTTCCATGCGTTTCACTGGAGAAAAAAGTGTGATTTTTTTTAAAATAAAGAAGTGGGGTTTGTTCCCTTCTCCCAGCAAATAACTCTGGTTCTTTGTCCCTCAGCTTGGTGCCAGCAAAATTTGGGTTTAATATGAGGAAAAATGGCAGTGAACTGCTTTTAAAGGATCTTCCCCTCAGAGGTGCCTGAGGACGCAGTGTCTGTGTCACCTGTGTCACCTTCTCTCTGTGCTTCCAGGCCTTCTTCACAGAGAAATACCTCCAGGAACATCCTGAAGATCAAGACAAAATCGAGCTGCTCAAGCAACAGATTGCTATACAGGTTTGGAATTGGGAGTGGGGAAGAGGGAATCACAGAATCCTGGAATGCTTTGGGTGGGAAGGGACCTTAAAGCCTTGAAGTTGTTGGGGGCGTGAAACGGGCGAGGAATTGAGCTCAGTCTTTGAGAATCCTGGAATGTTTTGGGTTGAAAAAGACCTTGAATTGATCTTTTTCCACCCCTGCCGTGGGCAGGGACACCTTCCCCTATCCCAGGTTGCTCCAAACCCCATCCAACCTGGCCTGGGATATAATGCTGATGTTTGTTCAACACCTGGAGCTCCCACACTGAAGTCCCCTGACTGCCCCCAGCTCTGAGCCAGCAGCTGAGCCTCCCTTGCCGTGTCCTCTCCCCCCTGCACACCCAAACCACGTTGATATAAATCCTTCAGTTTGATCCGAGCTGTGCAGCTCTGGGGAAGCAGGAGGGCTGCTGTGTGCTCCTGCAGCTCATTGTGCTCCTCCCTCAGATGCCTCTCCTGGCAGAGGGCATCCGGATCCACGGGGAGAAGCTGACGGAGCAGCTGCGGCCGCTGCACGAGAGGCTCACAGGCTGCTTCAGGGAGCTCAGGACGAGGGTGGAGAAGCAGTACGGGGTCATAACTCTGGTGAGGGAACCTGCTTTTTCCCTGTTTTGCCCCAGAGGAGCCCAACCTGCCCCTTTTCCCCCCGCCATGGGTGGCTGTGAGGTGTCACAGAATCCCAGGATTGTCCAGGGTGGGAAAGAGCTGTGAGACTGTGGAGTCCCAGCTGTGCCCAGTCCCCACCTTGTCACTGAGTGCCACCTCCAGGGATGGGGATCCAAACCCCCCTGGGCAGCTCCAAGGCCTGAGCTCCCTTTCCATGGGGAAATTCCTGCTGCTGTCCACCCTGAGCCTGCCCTGTTCCAGCCTGGGGCCGTCCCCTCTGCTCCTGTCCCTGTTCCCTGGGA
>VYXD01000734.1:9205-91403 GCA_013397195.1 Hylia prasina
CATCCCGCGGGCTGCGGGCGATGCCGCACCGGGCCGCGCCGGCGGGCATCGCTCGCACCGGGCTGACGGGTCGGGGATTTGGGGAACTGCCGTGTGTGCGCGGTGCTTTGGTCTTTTAAATCTTGATAGTGGAAGCTCTGGTCATCATACTGCCCACAGCGCCAATACCTAACCGAGTCATAGCGACCAGCACTTTAAAAAAAATTTTATTTATTTTTTTTTTTCCAGACAGTATCTCGGCTCCCCCGAGGGCTGGGAAAAGGTCTGATTTCTGATATTCTGCATTTCTGTGCGTGTGTGCCTGTGTGTGCCAGCAGAAAATCCCTCTATCCTGGAAGAATGGTGAAACTGGGGAATAATTTCAGCGAGAAGAGCACAAAGCAGCCCCTTTTGGAGGATGGATTTGACACCATCCCCCTGATCACACCCCTGGATGTCAATCAACTCCAGTTCCCACCTCCTGATAAGGTACAGTAGGCTTTAGTTTCCACCCTGGAGAATCACACCCAAATCTCAGGCAAACAACAAAAGAATAGGTTATGGGTAAAAAGCAGCTTAGAAACGACAAGAAAAATGGGGTATTTCGAGGCATGCTAGTTCCCTCTAGGGAAAAACCCAAACAGCTAAGCTCATGAAAATCCATTAATGGTGATTTGCATTAAAAATCAGTGTGAAGTGTTAGCAATAAGCATGTAGAGATTTTGGTGCTGCTATATGAAACATATACTCTACAAATGCAGGCTTCTCTATGCTGTATTGTCATAGCCCTTCCTATTCTGTATCTTTCTTTCTTGCATCTGGAAGGTCCAGTGTGTTCTCTGTGAATAATACCAATTTCCTCTGTCCAGAAAATGCCCCCCTGATGGGGGAATAGAGCCCTGCCTTATTTCTCTGTAAGATGGGCATGGGCATACTGGCAACAGAGAGCACTTCCATTTTCCTTCTGTGCTTAAGTAAGAAACTAATGCTAACCCCAGACAAGCTAAAATAGTAAGATGAGAACAGACCATTGAGTTTTTTCCTTGGCAATTTTTTATTTTGTTCAAAAATCTCCAAATAGATATCCTCTGTAGCTGGAAGGGGGCAGTCCAATGAGTTGCTTACAGGTTGGAAGGGAAATCTGCTTCCTGCATTCCTCATTAAATGTCTTGATTATTAACGATTTAATTTAAAAGATTTAGAAAGGTGATGTGGTAGCCTGTAAATATGTTTATTGTCCTCACAATAAACAGTTCAGTAAGTGCTACTACACGTGAGGCACACAGGAGTAGGATTTTGTCAGGGTTTTCAGTATCCTGTTTTAATAGGAGTCTTACTTGTAATTTCCCACATGCATCTGCTAATAAAAAGCTTTATGGTCTTCATACAGTTTTTATTTTTTGGCCTTGTGTCTTCCACAAGCTGAATTCTACTTCTAGTTAAACTGCTAGGTATACATTCCTCAAACCTCAAAAAAATTCACATGATCTTAACCTAGGGTAAAGAATTTTAGCTTGTAAAATTTTCCTCAGTAGAGTGTTGCTTGTAGGCAATACAAATAAATGTGTGACCTCCATTTTAATTGCTATCAACACAATTCTGTGTTGTGTGTGGTGACCAGTTGGCAGGCATAAATGCAATAAGCCATAACAGCTGTTCAGGAGCCTGAGGGTCCATTTTATGCCTTCAGTTACATGGGTGTAAATCTTGTAACCGAGGACAAAATCACACCCTAAGGCTTTAGAACAAGTTAAGTCTTACCGTGTCTGATACATCTGCCAGCTGGTGACTGGATATAGCTGATTACCAAGGACCAATGACCACAGGAATTTGTTCTGTTCCTGCACTGCTAAGCAGAAGTCTGAACGAGGGATCTGCATGGTAATAGCTTTAATCTGAGCAGAACCTCTGTAGTGAACCCAGAGGTTCTGTGCCAGCTCGTTTGCTCCTACTAGAACAGGGCAGGACTCCTCCCACTTGGATGGCATTTGCCTTGAATGAAAGCAAGTGTCCAGCTAAGCTAGAAACTTAAATAAAGGAATATTTGATTGGTTCTTCTACTCTCCACTGTCCAATTGTATATTAGCTTTTTTTTCCTTTTGCAAGCAGAGGGGGAAAATTAAATTTATTGGTCCTGCTGCTGTCCTTCTGTAACTGGTTAGTCATGTCAGTGTCTCTTTACTGATTGCTGGAGATTCAAAGGCAGGAGCAGAGCAACTGATGTGAAAAAAAAGAAACAGTATTAAGAAAAGATTGACACACAGATCAAATTCTGAAGTATTCAGACACTCATGTATAATGAATAGGAATACATACTTCATATAGCTATGCTTATTATTCACTTGCAAGCATGGCAGTGAAGCATAACTTCTTGAACAGTAGTGACTATAGCGCTAAGGATTTGATGATTTTGACAGTTTCTAAATTAAAGAGATGAAGTGATTTAAATTCATATTTAGATATGTTAAACAAAAGAAGACATTACATAACCAAGCAGTTAGAACTGTACATTCAGTGTCAGCTGAATGTGATTTGAGTTGCCTGACATTATGCAACATAGAGGGGGGAGGAAGGGAAGTAAAATGTTAAAAAGCATTCCAGAAATCATCAGGCAGTTAACTTTCCATGATGCTGTTGGGCAGCTGTAAAGTTAAATAGGTAATAACTACTGACCTACTGATTATAGCTGATAGTAGGTAAGTAGTTTTTAAATGTATGTCCCGAACAAATATGTGTAATACTGTGAAAATGTCTAATAAACTTTATGGTACTGAGTCTAGGTACAGTTACACATTCTAGGTACCATTCAAGGAAGTGAGAAGAAGGGAACCCAAAGCTTGTCATTTCACTGTCTGGCTACCTGAAATGTCTCTGTCTTAATTTCAGAAAGATGGAGAGAGACTATTTACAAGGGGATGTAGTGACAGGACAAGGGGGAATGGCTTTAAACTGAGAGTAGGTTTAGTGTGAGGGTGCTGAGGCCCTGGCACAGAGCCCAGAGAAGCTGTGGATGCCCCATCCCTGGAGGTGTTCAAGGCCAGCTTGGATGGAGCTCTGAGCAGCCTGGTCTAGTGGAAGGGGGCTGGGGCTGGAACAGGATAATCTTTAAGGTCCCTTCCAACCCAGGCCTTTCTGTGGTTAATGTATTTGCTATTAATACCGTGGGCTGTGCTAAACGTAGAATTTGATTCTCAAAAATCTAAAAGAGTAGATATTTTTTCCTTGGAGAAAAAAAGAGGAAATGGAGCACATTGTAATAGCACCATCACTGTAATAAACTGTACCCTAGCTTGAGAACAATACTTGGAAAAAGTTACTGAAAAATGCAGAAGACAAAAATGAGGCAAATAGGTTAGGTATGTGAAAATTCTGTATGATTAGAATGCCTAGGAGAACACTAGAGATATGACTGACGTAATGAGTATTTTGGGAATACAGGTAAGGTGCTAAATTGTGTAGCTTGGGGCAGTAGTTCATAGCAAGGAATAAACTGAAGAGCCTTGGCTGTTTGAAGAAATCGCATTAACACAAGGGTTTGTGTGTATCTTGCTGCTTGCAGCTGATAATTCAGAAATTAGATGTTAAAAATAAGAGTGCCAAGGGCCATAGTCTATCACATGGTGAATAGCAACTAGACTACATGGGTTATTTCACTTTTTTTTTTTTTTTAACTGAAAATCCTGCCATCAAAGACCATGGCATCATCATCTGCAAGATTTTTATGGGTACTCTTCAATAATCTTCTGCTGGTGTCCAGTGGCTATTTTCAAACTATACAAAATGGGAAGGTCTGTGATTTGGATTTGACCTATCCTTGCCTAGTATAAGAGCACAGTATCACCACAGATGAAAAAATTGAACCCTTGTGAAACTGTTGCGTAGCAAGTCTTGCTGTAGGTTCATCAAAACCACTTTGAGAGGTAAGTCGGTTGATGATTAATAAACCGGAAAAAATAATTAATAATTTAGAGCTCTCAATTGCAGAAAGTGGGGATGGGAAAAATATGGTGCTAGATGTGCTTGTAAGCAGATAAAAGAAGAGTTAAAGAATAATTAAGGTTTTTGTGGCCAGCTTTAGTTGACAGCTTTGTGACCAATTCTTTTTCTTAAAGGTTGTGGTCAAAACAAAAACAGAATATGAACCTGATCGCAAGAAGGGAAAGTTCCGTACTCCTAAAATAGCTGAATTCACAATCAGCATCACTGAAGGGGTTTCAGAAAGATTTAAGGTAAGCAGTGCTATGTGGAGATGTTAATGACTCAGTTGAGTTTGCAAAAGTGCCTAAAATCAACTGCTGATTGTAGTCAGAGCTGTCTATAACAGAGTGCCTGTTGTGGGTATAGCTGGACATGAGAAAAATTAATTCAATGTTATAATAGTTCACTATTTAACAATTAGAAGCAAAATCAAATCTTGCAGCATTACTGGTTGTAGCCCCTCACAGACAGATGAATTCTGCAGGTGTTTCTGTCAGTGTGTGGGTTTCAGTGTGGCTTGCCAGGGTGTGTGTGGGCTGCACATGGGGAGTGCTCATGGCATGGATAAAGCTCCTGTTTGTGTTGAAGGACAAGAACCACCAGAATATTTATTTTCTTTTTGGCTTCTTATTTATCACTGTGGCCAAACCATTCTCTTAAAAGCACTGTCATAGTCCATTATGTATTTTTTATAGTTAAATATATGACTTGGCAACCCAGGGATATATACCAGAGCTCCTTCCTATCAGTTTTCCTGGTCCAATTTAATCCTATGGTTTGGTGATGGCTGTTACTGTCACATGGCAGTTCAGCAGGAATCTGACTCCGATTGTCTCCACACCCTTACCATTCCCTTCATTGGTCCCATAGGAAACCTGAGTGCTTAACTGATGCAAGGCTTGGATATCCTTTCCCCCTTCCCACTAGAGGATAGTTTTTCTTGTTCTGTGTAATTAAAGCAAAGCAGGAAAGTTGGCACTTCAGCTCATGCTCCCCTGTTCTTTTAACAGTAAGATTGCAGGTTTTCAGTGCTTTTAATATGGCATCTTCCCCAAGGATACCAGAGCATTTTTGAGCAGTAGGCAACCACACTCTTCAATGCACAAGTACAAATACCTTTGGAAAGCCTAACATTTAGTATGAGGGGAAAATACAGAGTCTCAGTAAAGGTGTGGATTCTCTTTCTATTGCACAGTTCTAGACCGTCTGCATGGTGTTTTAGGGCACACACAGAGATTTTGGTGCTGTTGTGCCTGAGCAGTGCTCTGAAAGCAGCCCAGGCCCAAGCTGACCTTCAGAAGTGTATATGCAGCTCTCAGTGGAATCAGAGCATGCTAAACAAACAAAGTGAAGCCTCAAGGAGGGATTAGACTATATTTGGAAAGGAACTTTGCAGAGTGTTGCTGCAGCAAACGTTTTAAGTGCCACTCACCTGGTGGAGTCTTCAGCCATCCAGTGAAGCACGTGGGTTCCCAGTCAGCTGTGTGGGGAACCATCCCAGACAGACAAGATGTTGTGTTATGGCATGTGATAGGGTTTTACTAAGGAGGTAAGAATCCTAGCTCCAGCTTTTCCTGTTCCTTGGTTTGGGGCAAGGACATCCCATTCCTCAGGGAGAATTCTACATTCTGATTCACGTTCTCTCTTTATCCTCCTGGCACCATAGTACCAGTCCTTGAGAGTAATCCCCTTGCTCTCAGGTGAGAGTAGGGTAAATGCAAATGGACAGCTCAGAACAAGGAGAGCTTATGTCTGGCTGTTTTGTGCATGTCCTGGTCACACTAAGGTGATTGGAAAATGCTTACTGTGTTGTAGAAGAGAAAGGAGAGGCAGTTTTTAGTTGGAGTGCCCTGATAGGACTTTGGTTCCAAGCAGCTGAGCAGAGCCTCTACCTGAAGAACTTTGCACTTACAGTTTAGCAGTAGGGCCTGAGGGATTTCATTGCTGGAACATTAAGCTGTAGCTAAAGAAGGGGTTTGAATATCTTAGTCACATCTAAAAGACTTGTGCATACTTTTGTAAATCTGGGGGGTTTTATCTGTCTTTGTTGGGAGAGCTGAGCAAATGAGACCTTGCTGAAAAAAAACAAATAGCTTGTTGTGCTGTTGGGTAATCTTTTCTAATTTGTGTAGCTGAACAGCTAAAAGCCTGAGGATTTTTGCTTTGCATTTTTATATACCTTTGGATGGCATACTTAAATAAAATATCCTTTAGATATTACTTTATGATGATCACTTTGGGATTAATCTCATACTACAAGGTTGCTAGGTTTTGCTGCTAGGTAACTACTGCATCAGAGAGAGATTTCTGTAAGATTTGGTATCTCTTGGGAATTGCAGGGTGATTCACATTGTGGCTGTATGTCTAGGTTTCCAAAGAAGAGTATGGGGATTGATCAGTTAGGAAAATCTTGGTTCAGTTAATTGAAAACAATGTTCATGCAGAACATTCAGCTCCTAAAAATGGCCCTTAATCACTATATAACAATTTTGGAATTGAATTATGCTGCTTGTAACATTTTAAAGAAAACGGACTAGTTCTGCAGTGAGGATGATTGTTGTATTCACCACTCCCAGTAGTAAATATTACATGAATAGTTGATAACTTTTCATAAATATGTAGATGAAAAGTACTGATTATGTGAGGTTTTCTCCTGGGTCCTTATTAATTGTGAACCATCATGTTAACTTCTGCTGTTGATTCTGAGAGGAAAAAGATATTTGTTTGAAAATTAAATATTTGCTATAATTATGAAATGCATTATTTAACTGGTGCGATATTGACTTTGGCTTGTGTTCATGAAAAAACTCGCAGATGCCATTTTAACAACTTCAGTATGGTTCATCACCAGTGCACAAGCTTGCCACGAGACACAGCCCAAGTGTTGTGCTAAAAATAAAGCAAGTCAGTCAGTCATATTTACAAATAATTTACATGTGTATTCTAGGATGTACTTTGTAAATAATGACAAAGCAGATTGCATTTTTGGGATTCAGCAGTGCAGATCATCTAAAGCTGTTTTTGAGAAGTTACACATTTTTAACAAATGCAGTCACCCCAGCATGTTCATATATCTTGTAGAACATTTAGTGTTTTAGCACCTGGTGAATAATCAATTATAAAATGTATTTTTCTGCATTTTATTCACATTACCACAGTTATTATGATAGAGCTGAGAATGTTTTCAAAGAAAACGGCAAGTATAATTTTCCTCTATGAAGCCACATTCTGAATCTGAATCAGAATCTGTCAAAAGAATGTGAAGATTTCCTGATTCTGAGAACCTTGTTGTCTTAACTTATTTTTATGGACTAACCACACCAAAGATGTTATTTTTTCACTTAAGGTTATTTCCTATTGAGAAACAGAAGTCTTGCTTATGTTCTTTGAACAGTGTAGGCTGATGTGGGGAGTTGGTTCTTCACATCTGGAAAGCAACTTTGAACAAGGCAGATGTTCCTCTCTTGTAAATTGTCTATAGAGTGACAAAGGATCCTTGTGAATCAGGAAATAGGAGGAAGTTAGGGCAGAAGAAAATTGATGGTCTGAGTTACCCAAGGCCAAACCTTTGCCTCCCCCATTGACAGAGGAGTGTTTTTACAAGCTTCGGTTGGATTTTGTAGTGGGATGTCTACTCTGGCACCCACTGATTGGGCTACAGCTGGCAGTTGTGTACAGACACACCAATTTAAAAAAATCTGTTGTAGCAAAGCATGACTTTTTTTTCTGCCTTTGAGAAAACCTCAATAAAGAACATTTAGAGCTATTTTGAAAGCAAACACTGGTTTTTCATAATAAATTTCAAGCCCTTAAATCAATCCAAGCTGTGATATGCCTTCAGCCTTTGGTTTCTGTTCAAAGGCAGTTCACTTCTTCTGACTTTACCCCTGACATCTCTGCATACATCTAACTGCAGAGCTAAAGCCTCAAGCTTATCTCTGTGCTAAACTGTGTACTGTCAAGCAGCAAGCAGCTGTTGAAATGTCTGCATGAGGTTATGGAATAGGAATTGAAACTTCAGTTCTCACAGTTTTACCTGGTCACTTTAAGACTGCAAAAATGTATGCAACATATATCTAACTGTTCAGGGTTTTTTCTATCTTGAAAGGGACATCCTTCAGACATGTTTCTGCCTTGACACTTCTGTACCACTTCTGAGTGATGCCAGTGATTATTATTGCTGCAAAAATAATCAGAAAGAAGGAAAACAGTTCTCTTTTTGCTGCTGTGTGATTACTTTGTGGGTTGAGTAGCTCTTTGCTCCCATGTTAAAAGTCTGTTAAGAGCAGGAGATGTCAGCTGATTCCTGTATAGGTATTAGTTCCTTAAGTAGCTTCTGTGTCTGTCACTTACTGCTGGAAGAGTGACAGGTACTTACTGTCACTAGTGGTTCTGTTTCTCCAGTGGAACTACTCACAGGATTAAAGTTGCTCACGAGTATAAGTGTTTGGCAGGCTTTACATTTTTTTCATTATTACTTGAAATAAGAAAAATAAAGGAGGTGGTTCTTTCAATGTAACAATTATTTTAAAATAATTGATGTAAGTAAAGGCACTGCATGGCAACTGTCACTTTTCCTTTTTTTAATGTTTGATGTTCTCTGATATGACATTAACAATCCTCCTGCTAAATTTTTGGTTGAAAAGAATTTTATAGTTAGAGCTGGAAGATTTAAGTAGAGTGGATGCTTAACACAGCTCCCCTGCTATAAGTCAGGTGTCCTCTGCCACTGTCTCCATTAGAAATCCTTTTACTGGAACAGAACCAGTCACATGGGTGACACAGAAGATGTTTTGGATCTCTCCAGATGCATCACTTAAATAACCTTTCCTCTTCTGTAATAACATTATGCAGCCTTTTTCCTGGCCTCAATAATATCTTCTGGGTTTGTATGGGAAGGTAGTAAAGTTCTTATCTTGGTGCCACAGGGTTTCTTGAACTGCTTCCTCAGATCCCTGTTTTTAAGAAACACAATATATGGTACCGTGTGATAGAAGATGACAGGAACATTGCCATGAACAGCTGAGTTAAGCTACAGTTCCAGGATCTCAAGGCCAGTGCCTTGTTAACCTGTTTTTGTGTAACCATGTGTCCCTCAGGTTTCATTAATCAATTCCCTTGCAGACCAGTCCTGTTGTCTTGCACTGTCACTGTTAATAAGCTCTGGTTCTGTAGCTTCTTTTCTGTTACTATTCTGTTCTTCCTTTCTGTTCTGTTACCTCATGAATCTGCCTGCCTTTTTTGCCTTTTTTTGCTGCTACTCCCAGTCATCTCCAGGTAAGCATCCAAGACAGTTCTCTCCTCTGTCATTTCTATTTGAGAAGGACAGTGTTTTGATCTCTCCTGCTTTTTCTGTACAATCTGCCCCTGAACTATCATCCTCTTTGATGCAAAGTTTCAATGGGAGTGTTGTGGTGAAGAAGCTGAGTTTAATAGATGGATACCAATCATACAGCTAAACATGACATGTAATGTTAAAAACAGTCTTCTGAAACAAGGCACCTGGTTGTCTTTTGGAGTCACTGCTCATCTTGTATATTTTCATAGCAAGTACAGGGCACTGCACCAGGCTGTTCTGTGTAATTTGCATTACTCTGTAAATGAATATGAGTCAAATGCTGCATGTATAGATGTAAATGTTCCTTTTTTCTTTCACATTGCCATTTCCCACGAGGTGAACATTTCTTAATCCTTGAGTGTGTTGTTTCAGACATTTAAACTTCCAGGGACAGGCTGAGGTAATGGCAAACAAGGACATAATTTTGCAAAAGCAGTGATAAGTGGAAAGCTGTTTTTTGTGTTCTCTAACGTGCTGGTAGAGGGCATTGTGTAGCTGGAGATGCAGGATTTTAGTGGAGAGAGGTGAGATGGAGGTCATGGCCATTAGCAAGAAAGTCAATGCAATGTTTTACGAATTTTTGTCTGTGGGATGTAGCCAGACACAATCTATTGTAATTACAGGCCGTCTGCCTAAAATTCTCTTGTAGTTTAAATTGGATAGCAATAATCTTAATTTCCTGTCCTAAGTGGTTGTACAGAGTTGCTGTATTTCACCCCAGAGGTCTCTGCATTTTACTGGTGAGCAAAGCATTAATTGGCTATAAATCATTTGCTATGAAAGACGTACTATAAGTGTATGTTTTTCACTCTTCTTGTTCCGTGCTGGCAGCAAGTCTGTGCCTCACACTTTACAAACTGATCAGAAGTGAAAGTTGTGTTCCCAAGAGGCTGCTGTTGAAATAGATAATGCATAGATGTAGAGCAGAGATGAGATGTGACCAAGAGCCAGTGATTGAGCAGTGAAAACCATTGCATATCTTGTTAGGTCTTCTAATAATAGGAATGCTTCTACAAGGGTTTGTGTGCTGAAGAAAAAGCATGAAGGAAGGCATAGTGCAGAACAGCACAGCATGAGTGGCTTAATGAAAGAATCTCAGGCAAGAGGAGGCATTAGACACATAGAAGTGAAGGCAGAAGAGAAATGGATGGTACCCAGGCTTTAGTGGGACACTGGGATAAAATAAACAGCAAAATGCATGGGGCTGAGAGAAGCAAAAAGGAGAGACTTGTGCATGCCTGGACATATGACCAGGAAAGGGTGTGAAGAGAAGCAGGCACTGTTGGTGCAGTTGATGAATTTTGCTGTAGTATTCCAGCTTGATTAAAAAAAGAGGCCAAATAAACATTAGTGGAGTGAGAAGGAGGAGACTGCAGTAGCCAGGCAGAGAAAATACAACTTGCAGTCTTCTGCAGTTGAGGTGAAGTAGCATGGACTGATGGGGAAGATCTGCTAGATCTGGTAATGGCCTTATCACAAGCTGTTTACATGATAGTGTGCTTGTCAGATATGGTGAGTTTCATTTGTTCAGCTAACTGCTTACAGAGTCTGAAGACAGGTTTTTTGCTGTGGGTTTGCTTAGTTCCATCATTAGTCATCTCTCATTTCGATTACTCTAATGGCTTCTGGCTAGACGTTGTCCTTCTTCTGCTCTTCACTTACAATCTATTCAAAAATCTGCCACATACATAATAAATATCTTGTCATTTTCTCTGCTCACTTCGTTTTGCTGCCAGATCCCCTTAAAACTAACTTTAAATGTCACACTCAAGATGAAAGCAGAATCACACTTCGAATTCCTAGTTAAAAGAAATGGTTGTTTGTCCTATCTTATAGTTTCTGCAAGAAAAGTATTTTAAAAGCCCATCACTCTTGAGGTGTGACAGTCACCTTGGAGGATGTGTGTGGCAGTGAATGATCACAGTAAATCACAAGACTTCTGCTTGTGAATGTACTGTGTGGGGTCCTGTATTGCCAGCTGGCTACCAGAAAAAAAGGAAATTCAAGATTTCCTTCCAGAAGAAGGGAAGTCATGCTCGTTCATGCATTGCAGCTGCTCCTGCCTGAGGGAGAGGGCAAGTTGTGAATAGTGTGCTGGTAAGAAGAGAATAACTTTAGTTTACAGCAAGTGTGCAAAGCTGCTGTGGAAGAAAGCAATAAAATGACAGCTTTGGGGTTGCTTGTGGTCTGAAGAGCTGCTTGTTGCCTTCTCTTTTTTCATGCTTTCATTTCTGAAAAGCTGTTGGGAGAAGAGGGCTCAGAAGGCGGGGCACTCAGAGGTAGGGTTGCACTGTGTTAGTTCAGGGAAAGAAGCTGACTGCCTCAGGTTCGGAAGTGAACATGGAGATCTGACCATTGTGGACAATCAGTGGTGGATTATCATGAGAGTGAAGAAAAATGGCTATTAGAAGAAAGAAAAGGATTTTCCATTTAAAAGGGAGGAGTGGATTGGATTAACAGGTCATGGCAATCGCCTTGGAAAGAAATCCATTGCTAGATTCCATTTGTGCTGTTTTCATCTGCAACTGTCTTTAAATAGAAGTTACTTGTATCCTGAAGGATGGTAAGAGAAGGGAGCTTCTCTCCTAATAGGAAGGAGACAAGAGCTTACTTGATTAGGGATTTGCAAATGGAGTCTGATTGCAAATCATTGGAGATAATGAGAGTAAAAATTTACATGTTAATACCAAAATTAGTAACATTAGGAAATACAGTAAGTGAGAGAGAAAAATTCTGTGAGATTTTTGAAGTAGGACCCCTGAGAACTCTTCCCATGGCTTACTGTGTGGCAGTGGGAGAACTTGTAGAAGCAGTGAGAACTCACAACTCCACACTGTCACTGAAAACAGGTCTCAGCAAAGCACCCCGGAGGCCATGGCTCTGCAACTTGCCAGGCTCCAGCAATCAACACAACACTGGGCTTTTATCTTCTTTTAAAAAAGCTACTTCTAATAGCAGTTTTGAAGCTTTGAACAATGATCCTGAAGTGGTTGTGAAAATACAGTTTTTTTCTTACTGTCTTAACGTTTAGTCTCAATTACAAAACAGCTTTAGTGTGTCGGCTCAGTCATGTTCCTGAGACACATTCTAAATATGTTAGAATGGTTACATTTGGGAAATAAGGTTACAATTCTATACTGGCAGCTAGTAGGAGGGCCAGTAAATATGGTTAAAATACTTTGGGACTTGAGAATATTTTTTCAAAACATTTTAAACTCTTAGCTCCTATCTGTGGTGGAGACAAATACGAGCTGAGTTGATCTGTGCCACAGCAGTTCTGCCTGATGCCCGTGTTCCATGTCAGGCCCGTGTTCCCAAAGGGAGCAGCCTTTGCTGAAGGCTGTGTGGGGTCAGAAGCCTGATACAAAACCTGTGTGAAGGGCTCAGCTAGGGTATGGCTGGGCCAGGAAAGGGGACGTGAGTGTTATGTTAGTTGTTATTAAACTGGGCCACAGAGAATGACCAGAAAGGAAGGTGAAAATGTACTTTTTCTCTTGGATTCATGCAGGACATACTTGAGGCATGGGAGATGTAAGGAGAGCATACAAGGTTGGTGAGACAGAGTGAGCTGTCCATGTTAATTTTTGTGTACGCAAACAAGTAATTAACTTGGAGAAAGACTAATTAGATATGAAAATTGTTGCCATTGTGAAGTTTTCAGAAGTTAATTAAGAATACTTTTTTCCTTTTTTCTTATCCAGTGACTGTTGAGAAACTGAACATGTTGCTGCTATTAACCAGAAAGATCCTTTACTCCATGTCTCATTTCAATTGTTATTGTTACATTAATATCTACATTTGTCTTGCTAAATTACTTTTTGATGTGCAGTTCTCCTTGCCTCTACTCCAGCCTTCCCTTTTTTTTGCTTATTTTCTATCAAAAGTTCTTACTAAATCCTTGGCTTCAGCAATACACAATACTCACCCTTGTTTCAGCCAGGAAATGTAACACTTGCTGTTGTCTGCCCATGATGCGATTTGCTTTCACAGGATGAGATGTCCCTTAAGTTCATTGTCCTGAAATGTCCTAATACCACTGCCACACACAGTTTGCAATGTTGCAAACTCTGTTAGTTCAGAGGCTTATCAAAAGGGGGGTGTATGGTGGTTGTTTTTACCAAGAGGCAAAGCCACAATTTTATGTTGCTTTTGCTTTTTCAAATACCAGATTATTCTTGTTTCAGTTAATTGACCCTGATATGCCCAAGTTCTCTTTTCAGGAGGTGCATATAGTGGTTTGCTCATCTTACTTTAAAATTTAGATCATATTATGCTTTGTTTTAAAAAATGAATCATATAATCTTGTTTGTTTTGGTTTATTGATGTTTCTTATGCTGTAGCACATTCCTGCTTCTTTCTAACTTGCCAAAAAGAAAATTCATCTCAATCACTCTTACTGTGCAGTCTCCAGGATCTACTAATTTGTCTATCAGTAGAAGTTTTAGAATAATAAAAGCACACATCTGGGATACTCTCCCAGGTAATGAATGCTATTTGCTCAGCTCACACCTTCCACAAAAATGAGTCTGAATTAGAGAGCTTTGTACTGTAGCTGCTGGACAACATTTTGTGCTTTCTCTCATCAATGGGTGATGCGATTCTGTCTCGTGACACACCAGAAGGCTGCTGGTCTCCAGCTGCTCAGGGTTTGTACCTGGGAAAGGTTAGCTTGATACTGACACTGATTTCAGGTTTGTCTTAAGGGGTGTTGTCTTGGACTTCTCTGCAGGGGCAGAGAGGTGCTGAAGGACATGGTGAAAAGCCATGCAAGGCTGGCTCTAATGGCTTCTCTGTGAGCACTGTGAAAGCGGCGCCACACAACTCCTGGAGGTCAGCCCAGTGTTGAACAGGGTGTATTTCCTTATGGACCTGGCAGTGAACTACTCCTGTACAGGCTCTGTGTGATGAAGTAGTACTGTTTCAACCTATATATTAAGGAGTACTGAGCAACTACTGGTGTAACTATCCCTAAATTCAGTGCAGGTGCAACCAACTCTAATCCTAACAAGAGAGGGCAGACATTACTTTCTCCATGCCCTGCAAATCACCTCTGGATGACACCTGTGCTAACTTATTATCACCTGACTGCATTCTTGGACAGGCACAGGGGAAACAAACATGCTTATCAGCTGACATAAACTAGACTTAGACTTTCATCATCCACATACTGAAGAAAGAGCAGACACAAGCTACCTTGGCGTGTCCTGGCCTCATGTGCCTTTAACAAAAATGTAGTCAAAAAAAGCCTTGCAGTACACAGGCAATGGGCCACTGCCCAGATGATTCCCTTTCTTTTCTGAGAAGGGAAGGGTAGAAGCACTTACGTGCTGCTTCTCTGTTCTCCCTCAATAATTAAGCAGCTGGTTTTATCTTTTGCTTGATTTTACTGTAAAGTGCATTCACAGCTGACTTCTGCTGCCTGCAGTAACAAGCAGCAATAGAATAAGCAGTGCATTACTAACATAAGCATGTTTTATTTTTCTTTACAGGTAACTGTGCTGGTCCTTTTTGCCCTTGCATTCTTAACGTGTGTTGTATTTCTGGTAGTCTACAAGGTTTACAAGTATGATCATACCTGTCCAGAAGGATTTGTTTTCAAGGTAAATTGCATACCCATTGTAGAAAAACAGTAAAGTGTTTAACGTTCTGTGTTGTTTTAGGCATAACCTTGATTAAGGCATGCTGTATTGCATAGATTTGATGTTTCTTTACATAGGTTAGTGTGCTTCCTTCTATGCTGTACTATTGCACAATATTAATAGTGTTATTTTACTAATGCTATAAACATTGAACATCTAGAAAAAGTCTAAACACTGGCGTCTTTCAGACTTACTTCACCTGCAGTTGTCTGGACAAAGCCCTCATATATGGCTTATAAGGTTTAATGTTGCACGCTCCTCCAAATTACTGTCTTAGGAAATAACAAAATGATAAAGTGTGGAGAAAAAAAATTGGAATATGTGTCAAAGAAAAGGTAGAGTGATGTTCTCATTAAAAGTAGTAGAGTTACTTCAGGGTTATTTTTGTAGGAAGAACTTCTTGTTCTAGAACAGTGACCTCTGAGCCTTACTGCCAAAAGTGATGCCAAAAAAGGGAAAACACATTTATTGTAAAAAATACTGGTTCTAACCAAAAGGGATGCTGGATGCGCTCTATTTGTGTGAGATGGTGGTGCTGGCTCCTTTGCTATGACCTGGGCTGAAAGTCAGAAAAGTAACATTGACTTCCCAGTTGTAAATTTAGCAGAGCTGAACTTGGCTGTAATGAGGCAAGAAAAGTAGCAGTGATAATGGCATTCTTCCCTTTAATTCTTTAATAATATTTAGTCACATAATAAATCACATGGGTACCCAGTACAAACTTCAAAAGGATTTAAGAAGGGATGGCTGTCTCAGTACTCCTCAACAGTCCTGTTCAGGATTTTATCTGTCACTTCAAGCACATAAATATCTTACAAGAATCTAGTCCAAAATTATAATTAGTGATGCCCTTCTGGATTAATTTAGGTTCGAGCATTCAGTTGGTTACTGCTTCCCCTTTGTTCAAGGGCAAAAGGTACTGTGGTTAGAATACTTGGCTGTAACTCAGGAGATCCAGCTTTTGGTTCTGCTGTTGGCTTTTGGTGTTGTCTCAGATTGGCACTGAAACCCCTCTGTGTTCATGTCTCAGGGGACAGTAGGTCTTTTTTTTCCCCCTAAGCTTTCTCTTGGCATTGAGCAGTTTGGAATATGGACTGTTATGTTCCTTTCCAGCCTGTGCTGATGTGATCCTGACTTGACAGGAACAGCCAGTTACATGTTCCTGTGTGAGTCTAGCTAACAACAGCCTCCTCCTTCTGCCTCCTTTCACACCAAATTGTCCTCTCCTTTCAGCTGCAGCTTTCTGGCTTGTGGCTTTTCTTGCCAGTGTCACAAATATTTAAGGAAAGAACACTTTCTCCTTTTCAGTTGTATTTCAGTTGCCCTGTGACCAGAGTCTGGTTGTGTTTCTCTCTTTTGGTCCTGTGTTTGGGACAGAAGTAAGGCAGAACATCCCATAGCTCTTGCTCTGTTTGTAAGGTGCAGCACATACACATGATGCATCATGGTTACTCTCTTGGTGGTTTTCTTGGAGCTGATGTTTTTTTCCAGTTGCTTGATGGCATAATGCCAGGAGACACTGCATCTTTGGTCATGTAACTCTTTTAAGAAAAGGGTTTTACAGGATAATGATGTTTGCAAACTACCGCTGTTAAGATGACTTTGTATTTATTTGTGTCTTTTTTGGGGACAGTCCATATGTGGTGGCATAGCTTGGCACAGATGTCCTAGGAAACATGAAGTCTGTCACCTTGTGACCAGTGTCTCTGTGGGACTGGCTTCATGTTTCAGGTGCACTCAACATCATTCTCTGGCCTGCGTGCTCCCAGGTTTTAGGGGCTGATGTGATTTCCTGGTTAAGGGCAAAGGTGTCCCTGCCTCAGGAAGCCTGGTACTGCAGGAATCTCTGCATAAAGGCTGAGCTAACCACAGCTCTGAGTCAGACTCACTCTTCTCTGCTTTGATGCTCTCATACATGGAGCAGTTCCAAAGGTTTGTGCTGTACTACGCCTCCAGGGCATGAAGGTGTGCTTAAAAAGGTGCTCATTTTCCTTTGTACAGCAGTCTTATTTGTGTGCTTGCTTAAGCTTTCTGAGACAGCCTTAGTACTGCTGCTGTGCAGATTGCTTCTTGGGAGCACTCATCAGAACCTGTAGGTGAGACTCACCACAAAAACCTGAGTGCACTTACATCCTGAAGCATTTCCCCAGGGTTTCAGTATGTTCTGTGCTGGATCTGTTGCCCTTTAGCTTTTGTTGCCAAAGCACCTGTGTTCTGACAGACCTGTGGGCAGTACAACGAAGTCATTTCAGTGCATTGAAGATCACACCGTCATCTGTTAAATTGGGAATTACTGACCCAGCAAAGTTAACGTGACAGAAGATACTATTTATAAGTGAATACCACTGAGGTCTTCATGTCGAAGGAACAAAAGGAATCCTCTTAATTCAGCCAGATACAGACTGACAGCCAGGGTTTTCTTTGGCGTCAAAGGTCATAACCTGTAACTAATTTCCAAAATAGAAGGGCTGTGAAAAAAAGACTAGCAAGTCACTCCTGGAGCATCCCAGTTTCTCCTCATGGCCTTCCTTCTGCTCTCACCTGGGAACCATGGAAACTAGTAAAAAGGATGAAAATAAATATTCTACATAGCTGAAAGTCTCAGGCAAGTGGCAGGGTAAGAATCAGCAGCAGTCCCATCACTCAGTCACTGAGTGCTGCATGGCTTGACTGGGAACTAAGCCAAGGGGCTGTCCTTAGGCAGTACACAAGGGGCAACGAGTAAAAGGAGATGTTTTCCATCTCTTGTAGAATCATGAAATCCTAGGAGCAAAAATGCAGTCAAGAGGGAAACTGATGTGTGTTTCCTTAGGCTCTTCTGTCAGATGTTTTGCATGTTTGTGACTATGAGCCTCAACCCCCTCCATGTCCCCCCCAAAACCCAAACCATTACTGAGTCATTTTTGCCTGCTACCAAGCAAATTGCTTCTGAAGGCATCACGAGATTCTGTAGGTTTTTTTCAGACTGTCAGTAATCTTGGCTTGTCTTCAGCTCTAATAATTGTATTTGCTTGAATTTCCTTGGCAGATTTCATTAGTTCAATGGATTGTGTTCCTTTTCTTACTTTAAATATGTAGAATTGTGATTACATCCCATGACTGAGTAAAATAATCACTACAAATATATCTGTGTCTATGTGCTTCTTAGTCATTTTATCACATCAGAAGTAGTGAAAGTTATCCCAGATAAAACATGGATAATACTTCCAGAATATGACATGGTTGATGTATATGAATATGCATATCAAATAGCTCTATTCCATATTCCTGGATTATGTTTTTATAAATCTAGGTCCCAGTCTTGCAGCTGGCAAATACATTGACTGTGAGCATGGGAAAGCCTCTGTTGACTTAGAGTGCTGAACGAACACAGGTGCTGTTTAGCCAGGCTTAAATCCCATCTGCTTTGTGGTACTACTTCAACAAAACTGGGAAGGGAGACTTGCCCCTGCTGCTACCTTGACAGAAGATTACAGATAAAGGGAACCAGGGTAGCTGTGGAAACTCTGGGCACTCCTGTGAGTCTGACACACCTGGAGGCTTCTGTCACACCCAGGGGTTTGAGCCAGTGAGGTGCTGACTGTGGGAGGGCTGTTAGTCTTGTCACAGTGAGGCATCTTTGAGCCATCACATGTGCCACCTGATTGAACTCATCCGGGGCAGGCAGGTTCTAGGACTGCCTGTGGGCCTCTTGTTTGGGCAAGTATTCCTTTCTTCTTTCATATCTTCTGATGATTTTTTTCATGCTAGCCTTTTTAGGAAGCACAAATTTGTATTAAGCCAAGACAGTCTGCTGGGTCTTCACCCATCTTTTGCTTTATAACTTAAAACCACGGGAAACTGTTGTTACTAATGCTTATTTATGCCTTTTTTTTTTGACACGGACGTAAGTCAACTCAGAAATAAATGTGGACAGTTCTAAGACAGAATCTGGCCCTAAAACCCAGGGAATTTTTGCATGTGTTTTTCCACTGAGAAATTCCCAATATAAAATTTTGTTTGCTGAGCAGGAGAACAGTAGCAGTTCAAAGCTGCTGTGCTGTAGTTCTCTGGTGCTGGAAACAAAAGACCAAATATCCTATTTCTTTTTAAAACAGCCAGAGTAGAAATGACTAAATGAATTTTTCCTCAAGCTGCAGCTACTTCTACCTTACAAGAGTCAATTTAATTGTTCAGGTGACTGCCCTAACATGTTGAAGTATAAGGCAAGACGGCCTGGACTGGCCAGTGTGACAAGAGGACCCGCAGGGAGATCCCAAGACCTTCGGGGGCAAAACCTGGGGGTCACAGTATATATATCTCAGTAATTTTTTTCTTTGGTGCAACGAGCTGCTCTGTAGGCTCTTCCTGCACTGTGACTGGAAGAGTTCTGGATGATGATACATGCAACAAACACACTGCATAAGCATATTCACTTTGGCTTTTAAGATGACAGCAAAATGGATCCGACATTTACTCTAAATTATCTGTTTCACTTTCCAAAGCTCTGAGCAACTAGCAGGTTCTATTTAGTGCTCTTACAGTCTTGGGAAATGAAATAATGTAGTCTTACAGCTCCAGAGAGCTTTTTAAAAGCCTGCTGTTGGCTACATCTTTCTGACAATCAGGAGTGAAGTATTTTGTATGTGTGTACACACTTGCACATATGCTTGGCCACCCACAGAGTTTTCCCTATAATGTGTGAACTACTGGGCTGTAAAACTGTTCAGACCTTGGCACCAATATAACTGTATTAATTTCTGTCCCTCAGACTGCAAACGCCAGGGTAAATTGCCTGAAGTTAATCTAAGAGTGGGATACAGACAGCTGTAATTGTAAACCAAACAGTTGGAATTTGGTGGGCAGGAATAAACAAAATGTGGCTGGAACTGGAGATTAAATACTTTCAAAAATAATTTGAGGCAAGCACATTTCTTGTATAGTAATTATTCTGGCATATAAACCCAGACTGGTTTTTCTGGCAAATGCATGAGTAGTTTAAGGATTGCAGGGAAGAACATTTTGAACACAGGAGGACAATACTGTAGTTAATTGCTGTATGTTGCATCTCGACTCACAGAAAGTGACTGCTGGATTAAGACTAAAAGGAAAAGGAGAAAAAAACCCTAATCTGCTTCATGTGCATGTTGGGGGGGCTGTATCTGAAATCTAAGCAATGGATTTCCTTTTCAGAACAATCAATGCATTCCAGCTGGGTTGGAAAACTACTACTCTGAACAAGACTCCAGCGCTCGAGGGAAATTTTACACAGTCATAAACCACTACAACCTGGCCAAACAAACCATCACGCGCTCCGTGTCCCCGTGGATGACAGTACTGTCAGAAGAGAAACTGTCTGAACAGGAGACTGAAGCTGCTGAGAAATCAGCTTAGTATGATAAGCTAATTATTAAAACTATGTCATTTGAAGGTAACTAAGGGACTTCAAGGAACTTTCCATTAAATATAATTATGGATAATTTAGAGGTTACTCATGTTTATGGTGTAACTGCTTCTGTTTGCTGATACTGCTTTGCAAAAAAAAAAAGAAAAAACTGAAAACAAAAACTTGCTGCAGAACATTCATGGGCATAACCCCAGGTGCATATCAGCATTGCTGTAGAGCTTTGACACCATTTTCAATGTTAAAAAAAAATCCGATGTTAGATATGTTCTTGCAGTTTATTGGATACTGATATTTGTCACTGAATTTTCAGGGCTTGGACCTTAGATAAATCGTGTTCTGTTGTCTGAACAGGTACTTAATTTATTAGGTTTTTGAATTCTTTGTCATTTTGCAAACTGAAACACCCCAGCCATAACTAGAGTGATCTCTTGTTTAGCTGAAAGCTGTAAGTAATGTTTAGTTTGGACTCAAGCAAGAATGATAGCACTGACATTGGGGCATAATGTAATGACTTGTATGGAGAAAGAAACTGTCAGGTCGCATTTTTCCTTACATTTCCTTTACTGTTTTTTGTAAGTGATAATGAAGTTCTCTGCAACAAGGCATGCTCAATGTTTTCTTATTGCTGTCAACAGGATTTAACTGCATTTCCACTGTGGCTTTAGCATCTTGGTAAGGATGTGCACCGAAACACAAACTAGATAGACATTATGGAAAAACACAGGCAGTTTTAGTGGTGGGTGTTGAGGATAGTGTAAAAAATATACAGTTCAGGATGTTCTAATGAGAAATGACATCTTTTCATCATAGTAAAGAGGCAGAAAGCCTATTCACAGTACATGTAGTCCACTATGTCATTTGTTGGATACAGCTGAAGGAGTACTATGTCTAAATTTTCTCATGTCTTACATTCACATCTTCCCTTTTTATTAGTTACAAAGAGCTTTCTGTTTATGTATGGTTTGCAGTTTGATACTTTCTAAAACATGGAGCATCACAAGTGAAACAGTAGCGTATTAGATACCACAACTGGCTGTTAAAGCTCCATGTGAAACAGAGTGAAGAGTAGAACTGTTTGTGTATGGCTTGGGAGGGGAAAAGACGTAGAAGAACATAGTATTGTGGATGCACGTTAAAGTTCCATTGTAATTACAAACTTACGTATTCCTTGTGTGAAATCATGTTTTCATTTTTATTATAAATCTTAAATATACGTTATAAAAAGACATTAATTTAACATACAAAAGTGTGTGAAGCAATTGAGCAAGCAAGTTGCCTTTTTATTAATGTAACTTGAATGGGACAAGGGAGAGTGGACATGTCAAAAGTTCCTATTTCTTTGGTAGTCTGTACAAAAATTAAGGGAAAACATCAGTATAGTCTGTTTGTCAAGATCTAGAGTAGAACAAATGTGGTCAGATCTACTTCTATTTTTCTCCAGCAGAAGCCTGTCATCCCAATACAGTAAAAATAACCATTATGACTCAATGCTCTAAATTTGATAGAAAATGTGCATTACACAGTGCAGCTGGAAAAGGCTTTTTATTAAGTCATCATGGTATGTGGAATGCCTAAGAAGCAATAAACTATGTGCCAAATTTTTCTTTGCATTTAAAAATATCAAGTTTATGTTAAGATCTTTAAAATGGCATCTGCTTTATTGAATATAATTAATTCACATGTTACTTTTGACATTTTCACTCTGTGCAGAGTAAAGAATAAGAATGATGCTGCCCATTGCATAAAATGTATAGGAATATACATTTCAGAAGAGAGGTATGAAAACACACACATGACATATCAATGTACTTGTAGAGGACATTCAGATTTTATAGAATGGAAAGGTCTGTTTCCCAAGACTGTCCTAAAATAGAAAAGATTCACGATCCATCTCCTCCCGTTAAATTTAGGACAATAAAAACTTTATTGCATAAGTAAATACTGATGAGAAACAGCTTCTTTTTCTCCTCATAACAATAAACAATAAAAATTATTAAGCCTTACAATCTAGGAGAACCTGATTGTTTATGCTTCTTGAAGTCAAAACCATTCACCATCTGATTTATCAGGAGGGAGTTTGTTGACTCTTATCTACACTTGGCTTTGAGACTTTTTTTAGTCAACAAATTGCTCCCAGTTTTAGTACTTTGAAGAGTTTGACATTAATTGTCTATCCTTTGGCTTTGTTCCAGCACCCAGAACATCTGTTTCATTGCACAATTTGTTTGTGTTGTATTCTCTCTTTTCACTTACAAGTAAAGCTCTTTTGTTGACTCCTTTTCATTATTACTACCATCAGATCAAGCTGATTTCTTAGTCAAGTAGTTTCAAAGGATTAGAAGTAAAGGTCATTTATGTGCAAAGTGATCACTGTGTACTGAAGTGGTGTGATGAAATAAACGCCTGAGACAGAGTAGATGCTTTTGCACAGTAACAGTTTTCTCTTGATCTGGGATGGGAGCTGGACTTTCCACAGCACAGGTGGGTGGCTGTGACAAAACCAGTATTGTTGTTTTTTCCTCTGTTAGCTCTGCTCCAGCTTGTAGCTTTCATCACAGCTCTTTTGAAGACTTTTATGTTCACCAGATGACAAGTGTGGTTTTATGTTTGATACAGGGATTTAAAATGAATGTACTAATGGATATGTGCACACACTTATTTATTGGAAAATATTTCTGTCATAGAGGTATGGGAAAATGCATAAAATACGTATGTATGCTGTTATACCCCCCTCCACTAAAAAAATGTCAAACCATTTACAAACAGAGCATGGAGCCCATAGTATGTTTAATTAATTATCATACCAGTCCAGGAAAAGCAAGGAGAATGAACACATCACAAGGAAGAAGAGGATCCAAACTCTAAATCCAGCATTGTTTTTAATGGCCTGTGAGGGAAAAGTAATCCCTGTTACCATTACCAGTAAATACAGTTTCAACAGTGGCAACCCAGAATGCCTGTTTGTGGCATCACCCTTCCCTCCCACAAGAGAAACAATAAAATTTGCCCTTAATTTCAGGTGAACACAGGTCAGGTTGGCTGTACCTCTCTGGATTTATCACACTGACGTCATGCTCAAAATCTTAGAATTGCACATTTGGAAAAAAAACCCATTAAAATCCCAAGATCTCATGCAATCAAACTCTAGGAACTGTATCCAAAAGTACATGCTTCAAAGTTAAAGTTCCAAAAGAGAAATTTCCTTGATTAAAAGTAATCAGGCCTTCCTCTTTCCAGTAAAGATCTGACTTAAAACAAATGAAAAAACAACAAAACCAACCAACCAAAAAATCCCTGACACCTCTGGAGATCATAACTCAGTCACTTATTTCAGTCTCAGAACCAAAATTTTTCTTGGCTTCTCCTTTACAAAACTGAGACCAGCAGGGGACTTGTTTTTTGCTCTGATTTTTTAGATTTACGTTTGTTTTTTTGTTTTTTTTTTTTTAATATGATACAAACACTAATGTGAGTAACAAAATTTTTTATTTTAACACTATTCACTACTGTTTCTCAGGATGGTTTAGGAAACTTAGTTCTACCTAAAAATGTGAAAAGTGAATCAAAATATAGCTTCAATTCTTGCCATATTTGGTGCACTTTTCAGAAGAGCAGAGCAGTGGCTAACTCATTGTTGAGATACCTTTTCTCTGATCTCAGGAGGGAGAAAGAAGTGAGCCATTTACTCAGTAGCCTGATTTAGGAACTCAATTTCTATTGTAATCTCAGTTCCCAAAAGAAAACATTCTTTCCTTCTAATTACTAGAGACTGGGAGAGATTTGTTTACTAGGAGCATGCAAGAAGTGTTCAGGGTGCTAATGGGTCTCTTCTGCTAACACTCAGCATTCTGTTTCAACCATTTCAGCACTGTCTTAGATTAGTAGTCTGCAATTTCTGCCCCCCCTTCTTTTTAAAAAAAAAAAAAAAAACCCAACTTCACAGGTGTTTAAATGCAAGCCAGGTGACCTTCATGTTTAAAAAGCTGCTGAGGCCAAGTAGATTTCTGCAGTCCTGTGTAGCTATTTACATCATGCTTAGCAAGTGTGAACTATTGACAAGCTCAGCTACCTTGAACAGTTTTCCCAAACCCCTGTCCTGACACCCAACACCCACTGCACCAGTCCTGTGGGCAAGCTCAGTGCTGTCTTTAAAGCAACACCTGGAAAACACTGAAAGATAAAGAGAAATGAGTCTAAAACACAATTTCAAGATATTACCTCTCTTATGTCTTCATTGCCTTCTTTTATATTCTCTGTTGCACCCACAACTAATTGATGGATATTGTCAATATCAGTTTCCTGTTTAAAGAAGAAATAAAATTGAGAAATAGTAATAAATGCTATGAAAAAAACACTTCCAAGGACTTGGGGAACAAGCAGAACTCAAAAGTAAATAAAATCTGGTATTACTAACATCGTTGTTTCATTGAGGCAAAGAGTAATACATTTAACCTGAAATTTCTTTATTGGTGATTATATGAGCCTGAATGGAAACCACCAAGACCAGTAGGATGTCTCCCATTTATCTACAGTAAAATCTAACCTGTCTGATTTTTCCCAGCTCTTTTGGAAGAGGTGCCAACATTTCCAGAAAGGATGCTGTTAAGTAACATGTTTAACAGGACACCAGTTCTGAGGCAGAGGGGTCATTCTAACACATATCTCTCATTTTCCATTGCTACAACAGTAAATATCATTATTTTGAATTTGAAAAACAAACAAAAATATTTTTCTTCACATTTGTATCGAAGATTCATTAATTTTACGTTCACAAGTTGGCAATCAAGACCAAAATGCCCCCAAGAAAATCTTCAAGTTGTATTTACTGCTGTAGTATTATATTCTACTAACCTGTTGCAAGACTTTCTCAGTGAATATCTCTTGTAATCTGGAGATTTCCACCACTTTTCCTTCAATTTGTCTTTGCAAAGAACAGAAATACTCCATTAGAAACTAGCACAAACATGTCTTGCTGTGGCAGATTCAGACCCTCCAGCCCACCAAGTGGCTGCTCAGGAAGCCACTGCTTTGTCAGTTGTCTGTGAGGCAGTAATGGCTTGGGATTAGGACTTGGACAGTGCCTGGTTGGAACGAGACAAGCAGCCCACAGTGAAGCCCTGGGAAAAGCACCCCCAGAAGTGCTCAGTGAGCAGCTTTCACTGCCAGGGTTTCACCCTTCTTTCATTTCATATAATATCTTTCATGCTGGGCCTTAAGGCAGTTGATTGTGACACACCCTTTTCATATGCTACTCTGGTGTGTGCAGTTCACTGTGCCTAGGACTGATACCCAAAAGTCCATTTCTAGCTCGAGTAGCTGTTTGGGTGTTCTGCACAGCTGGGGAGAGTGAATGGCACCACTGCCTGTCTCTGCATGGGGCTAGCAATGGCACCTCCCCTACTGCTGTCTAGATATCCAGCAGACAACAGGATAGAAACGGAAAATTTAGTACTTTAAAACTTGGCTAAGGGAGAATGTAAACCTTCCAAATGTAACCAGTGCTACCATTCTTTACACTGTGGGACAGCACACGGTTCCTTTCCTGGGCACTGGTGCTTTGTCCCAGCTCCTCCCACACCACTAGAGCCGGAGCAGGCAATGCCCTGCACACGGGGGCTGACTGGGGCATGGGACTGGCACGGGCCACTGTCTGTCAAGTAACAGAAAATTGTACCTGACTTCATCGAAGAGATTGTTCATTTCACCAACAAGTCTCTGGTTCTCCTGTTCAAACTGGAAAAAGGGGAGAAGGAAATGACACACAAAATTTATAGGTTTAATTTCCAGAAGTGAGTCTGAAATGACAGGTATGTGTTTGAAGAAAGGTAACTAAAACTCACAGAGAAAGTTTAGTCTTCTGATACAGGCAATTTCTATCATAAAGAATGAAGAAAAAAATTTTATTTCTTTTAACATCCAGATTTCTTTTTGTACTAGAGCTTCACTGATTACCTCATTGGTAAGAACAGCCTTCTCTCCTGGGTTAAAGGATTCCACAGAGTCTAAGAGGAAGGTTACTGGGCACTGCCACCTTCACTGTGAGTCAGAGGTCTCAGGGAAAATGCCCAGCTCCATGAATTGAAGGGGAACAGAGAGCAACATACTGTACAGTTCCATGAAGTCCCATTGATTTCCACTCTAAAGATCCAATGGTTTTGTCAAATAACATAATACCAGTGTCAAGACATTCAAATGTCATTGTCACTGCTGTCTCTAGTTACACCACCTACAGAGCAGAGTATTTTTGAAAATATAATCACCTAAAATACAGTGATATTTACTATACAGCATCAGATGGCTAAAGGTGCTTCATGACTGCACTGCTCTACATCCATGACTATTTTATGTCTGGTTCTCGTGGAGTCACAACAAAGCCAGGGCACAGAGCAATGAAACAGAGCCACGAGATTTAGCACTGTGATCACCAGTTGGCCCTTGAGTGACTGAGTGGGGCCACCACGCTGCAATTGTTTTTTCAGACTACTGTAAGGATATATGTACAAATAGTCAACATTAGAAATTCCCTACTTTGCTGCCTTAAAAAACTGAGATGGTAAATAATTGAGAAGACAAATTTCCAATAAAGAAACAGTGAATGACTTTAATCCTTTACAAATAGAACAAATCCACTTGAGAAAGTATTCTTTTAAAAATCCCTTTGATATTAAAACCTTCCACTGGCACAGATTGCCTTTTAAACTGCTAAATGATCTTTGCAACTTGAAATCATGGCTGATGGAGCGCTTGCACAGACAGCAGTTAAGATATGCTAAAACAGGCAATTGAACTAAGGGTTTGAGCACTGAACACATCATACACCAGTGCATCACAAAGGGATTTACACAAGGGAACACAAAATCAAGCTCTAGCAATCAGTATAGCTCAGCGATATATGGCTTATTGAAGTAGCTTCTTTTATGACACTGAAATATTCTGTTACCGAGTTATGGCATAAAGTGACAAACTGCTTAATATATGGCTAAAAATCCAAGGCATAAAAGAAATAATCACCACTCCTATTAGTTATCCCATGAGAGAAGTCATTAGATGTGCTGTTCCTGAATTTAAGACAAGATCAACCAACCAAAAAAAAGATAAAGTCAGAGAAAAGTAGGTACTTTCATGACTCTAAACAGCAGAGACACATTTTTCCCACTCAATGCAATCACAAGACATCTGCTCACAATAACTGTAAAAAACATTAATATACCTGTATTCAGAGTTATAAACTGAAATTTACTGTGTAAATCATGCAGTAGCCTGCAAACGTTTTGAACAACGTCAAGCTCTCTCCTGAGGGTAAAATACCGATAGAAATTGATGCTTTAGCAATGACAGGGCTTTAATTCATTATTTTATCTACACAAAAGATCATGAAACCATGACTGAGGATTTGCTAAGTATGATATGACACAAACCATTCCAATTTAAAATCAACACAGTAGTTTACAGACTGCAAGCTACTGTTTTCATAGAATTGTTTACGATAGAAAAGATCTTACAGATGAAGAAAACAACCCAAGGCCACCACAAAACCATGTCCTTAAGTGCCACATCTACATGTTTTTTAAACACTGCCAGGGATGGTGACTCCACCACTTCCCTGGGCAGTCTGTTCCAAAGCTCCAACACCCTTTCAGAGAGATTTTTCCTATGATCCTAGGCCTACACAACCTGCATTTAGCTTTCAGTCAGAAGGCCCTGTCAGAGCCATCATCCCCAACTCTTGTTGCCCCTGTTTCACTGGAGTTTGACAGCAAGGAGCCTAACACTATTGTGCCTAAAGACAGGAGAATGAAAATATGTAAAGAAATATCTTTTCAAAGGGAACAGAAAGCAGGAGTAAGCCTCTATATTTTAGATTGGCACTCAAGAACAGCATGAAAGCATACAGAGCAGCCTCTGAAGAACATTTTCTCTTTAACAAGCCATACCATAATTATGTACAACTTACTCATCTCTGACTGGAAGAATGATGTGCACTGTGTCTGGGAACACCTCGAATCACTGCCAAGGAAGCTTCACAAAGTCATATTGCTGCAGCCTGCAGCCCTTTGCTCTATAAAGCCCATTGTTCTGATATCTGGACAGCTACTGACTAAAATAAGTTTTTCTTTATATAAACCCAAGGCAGTGTGTGCTAATGTAGAGAGGTTTTCTAAGAATTTTGAGCTATGTTCAAAATGGTAAATTTTAGGAATATCAAAAAATCTGACAGGCTGTCAGCAATCCTGCCTATGTCAGAAATGTCCCTTTCAAATGTAAACAGAATTGGATCAATCTGTAAACATGCTGATAGCAGAGAAATGCAAAAATGTTGAAATTAATGAAATTCTGTTGTGACAGACACCTTGTAACTATTCCTTCTAGGAAGCCAATCTGATTTTGATAAAAAAATTAAAAGGAAATAAATTAAGTGCAACCTCACAGTAATAGTTAAATAGTACAACTATTTGTCTTCTAGAAACTGTCCAAGAAAGAAGGGCAAACAGTTTATTTTTTCATAAGTTGCATAATGATTCTTCTGATGTTGCCTTGATTTCTGTTGTTTCCTGACTAAAAAAGCAATTAGTAATTGTAATGGTAGAAAATCATTTCAACTGTTGAAAGATAGTTTTTATTAATTTCATGTCTCCATGTAAGTATTTTGTAACATTTTTAACTATTAGCTGCTACAAGAAGAACCGGGAAGTCACAAGCAAAAAGTATATCTTCCTATGGCATTTTTCTGCCTAGAATATTAAAAGTTAATTTAGCTGAATTTGTACCTTTTTTTTACCACACATGAATAGAGCAGAAAATACAATAAAACAGACAATCAGACACAGGATAAACATACCATTTGTATTTCTTCAGGTGACAGCTCATCTTCACCTCTGCCATCCCCCCACAATCCAAGGTTACTCTGGGCATCAGGCAGATTCCTATCTGTAAAAGAACCACCAAACACTTGAGACAATAGTACAGGGCACTGAATAGTAAAGTCAAAATAATTCTTCATCCATGTTACACTGATGATAAAATTGTTGTATCTTCTTTGTCAGTTACTGAGATTCACCCTGTATTTACAGCACAAAATTACATCAATAACCTTTAAATTCCGAACTGGGCCAAAAGTCTTCATGTAGGTTTAATTTTGTGACCTAAATGGAGTTGCATTAACATACTGACAGAGAATGATGTAAAAGAGCTCATAATGCACTAAGATATTTTAGGGCACAAAATACTGTAGCAGTATCTCAAAGATGTTTTGAGCAAAGCTCACAGACAAACTCGATTTTGTCATGCTGTTTAAATTTCCTATTACAGTGCAAATCCCACACCACACTGTGCAAGGGTCTTCCTGCATGTAACAGGAATCAGCTCCAACCCCACAAACTAATCATAACACATCAAAGCTGCTTCATTCATTTCAGCAGTATTTCTCCTTTAATTAAAGCTAGTCATTGCATAAATCTTTGTATGAGTCGGGCATAAAAGATCCTGAAGGGCTATTTCTGGGCTATTTCCTTCTGGAAGATTTAATTTTAGGCTTAATTATAGACTTCTGATTATAGAGGAAGAAGTTAGAATGGGAGAGAAAAGAAACTGTGCCACAGGAATCCACTGTTTCTGTTCTAGCATCAGTGTTTAAAAACCTTGTAATACTGCAGCTTTGAGAGAACCTCTCTTGTCCCCACTGAGTGTTAAAATCTTACAAAACCCAAGAGAGATCTGTACCACCCCACAATGGATCAACCCTCAACCTGCTTTGATGCATCAAATAAAAACACAGAAAGATGTAGTTTTTAGCTTTTCCTACATTTCAGGCTTCCTATTTATTTCAGTCAATATTTTAAGCATTTATGTGTATTTTAATTTGTTTTGTTATAACTTCCTAAAACAGAATTTTTTTTCAATTGCTTAAGCAGCACTGATGCATCATCATTCAGAGACTGACTTGTCTTGGGAAGCCTCTGAAAGGAGCAGTCCTATTTATAAACACATACATGAAAAGAGATGTATAGAGAAGTTTTTCCCTTTTATCCTTCATGATAGTATTTGTGCAAACTCTTGAACACTTTAATATTGTAAAAGAGTATTGTGTATGTCTCCTTTAGAAACTCTTTTTTTGGCCTCCCAGCAACCTAACCAGGATGCACAAACAATGACAATGTTACGAGGGATGTGGATAAGGAATATAATAAATTAGGAAAAAAAACCCCAACCCAAAAAATAGATCACTTCTTTCTTATGACGAGTAAAATATAAACCCAAGAATCTCTTTAAAGATTGTTTAGAAAGCATCCAACAATTTTTTCCTTGGGGTATTATCAGTATTTCAAATCTACTTCACAGAAACACAGGACTTACTTGTTTAGGTAATCAATGTATTTACATTATATCAAAATTACAATAAACTATTTATTGCATTCAAACAAAATAAGATAATTAGCTTATAGAGGGGGAAAAAAAAAGAAAAACCTTCCTATTTTATCCCAGAGGAACCAATTAGTTTCAGGCCCTGCCAGCCTGTTAAAAAACAACACCTGTATCCAATGTGATGGCTAATAGGCAATATACTTACGGTAAGAGGTAAGCAAGAAACATGTATCTCCCCAGGGTTCCTCCTGTCACTATGGTATGTTTTGGGCTTTCTGCAGCTTTCACAGAGCTGACATTAATGCTTTTCTGCAATTCAGCTAGCAAAAGCCAAACTACATTTCTATTTCAGAAACAGAAGTAGTTAACTCGTGACAGAGATATGAAATCATGATCAAATCCTCTGAACCTTTTTCCATGCTGAAAGGAGACAGCTGCTAAGCTTGTGGACCAGTTCAAAAGCTACTCATTATTTACATTTATTTCCATAAACTTAATATCAAATTTGTAATATGCAAATAAATACTGCCAGTATATAAAAGCACTCTCCACAGAGACTGTTTTCCTACCATGAGACGTGTCCACTATAATTCTAATGTAAACAGGTGCTTTGCCACAAAACAAAGGTAATCACATTTTGCTTTGGTTTCTGCCAAAAAACCAGATAAAACCCAAGAGGTGCTTCAGCACATCAAGTAGCACATTCAGCTGTTCATCACAGTGTTCAAATTAAGGACAGGACCACAAGCTGCTCTCAAAAATATCTTTATAGATGAGATTTAGCAACCAAGGGACCCAGGCATGCTGCTGATGGCTAATTCATAAAAACAAATTATAAACCAGCAACATCCTGAGGATGAAACAGCTTAATTCAAAATGCAACCATTTCTGTGGCTTCCTAAAAATTTGAAAAGTTACTTGGGAAAAAAAAAGTATAAATCAAAGGCTGTAAGATTTAAACTGAGCTTCTTGTTTCCTAGTCATCTTGTTCATGTTTTCATACTTCAACAACCACCTACCAGCAAAGTCACAAGGCTGATTGCTATAAGCAGCAGCAGCCAGCACTTACCCTTATGTGAGGAATCACAGGCTGTGTGTATTTGCATACTGTTCCAGACAGATTTATTTTGTTATACAAGTTCCATAGTTTTCTCAGTCTAGTCAGCAACCCCTCATAAGTACTGCAGCAGCACTTGTGTGGCAGGACCTCTACTTTCTCATAAAAATTACAACAAAAACTCATGAAAGTGAGAACTGGAGTAAGCAAAATTAATGTGCAATAAAATAGCTGCATTTCTGTTCACTGCAGTGGTTTGCTGTGTCCAAGGCAACCAAAAAACAGTATTTTCCATGGTGTGGCAAAGATTTTTGGAGCTAAAAACTGTAATGACACTATGTGGTGGGAGTGCACACTTCCAGAGATTGCAGGGACATTTGGTAACAAGGAAAAAGCACAGGGCAATGAAGATGCTACTATCCTGCTGCTTCACCAGTGGAACCAGCTCACAGCTGCAAATCACTGATAACAGGTTAAGGTGAAACTCATCCATGTGCCTGTGTGTTGCATCATTTAAGACACACTATAAAAAGGTAAGCACTAGAAATGGCACATAATCAAAACCTGTACTTCTTAGGATAAATTCAGTGCTGGGGGGGAAGGCACACTGATAGGGCTGCAGAAGTACAAACTAGTGAGAGAGATAAGCAAAGCCATTATCAGAAAATGAAGTCGTTCACATGTTGTGAGGTAATTCAGTGTTAAGAGACTTTATCCAGAAGTCGAGCATACACTTCACATGAATCCACCCTGTGTATGGCCCTGAAGTCAGCTAACAGAAGAGCTTTACTCTTTTAATAAAAATCACTAAAGAAACAACAACTGTTTATCAGAATAATATGGCCATCCATTGCATTTGTTCTATCCTGTTAAAGTATTATCCCGATATAATGTAATTAGAAGGAAAAAAATTCCTGCTGTAAATCACAGGGTACTTTTGCCTCCTTTACACCACACAAGTAGGAGACCTCAAGCCAGGGAAAGCAACTTCAGAATCACAGAAACATGATTTCTCTTTAGGCATGAAACCTGAAATTATCTGCATAGTGGTGTTACTCCAAAAGGCACTCTGCTCCAAAGCTCTGCCAGCATACACATCCCAGGACAGGCTGAAATGGCCAAGAGGATTGAAATGGCTTCTATCTCTCATCCTGAGAATCAGGCAACCAGGAATGAGAAGCAAGGCTCACAAACCCCACCAAGATCTGCACCATTTGAAATGACCCCAAGGTGAGACATACTGCTTTGGACTTCTGGCTATCTCCTGCCCACTGAAAGATGAGATGCAATCCTCCCAGCAGGGCAACTAAATCTTGTCAAGAAGAAAAGCTCCAAACTACTGATCGGACCAGCCAACAACCTCCTCTGTGTGAGCATATTCCACCTTCGAGTTCCTACTGTAGAAGTGTCCAACTTAAGGTCTCTGTGCTTAAAAACTACAGGATGTTCCCAGAGAGTCGTTGACCTACTTTCTAATTCCTTGCATTCAGTGAAAGGAATATGGAAAAGTCCGACAAATTTCAGAAGATATGATATTGATAAAAATAAATGGAAAGAGTTCATAAAGAGATTATTAAGAGGATGAAGAATTCAGCAAAGCATGTGACTCGTTTAGCTGGCATGTCAAAAAGTTTAAGATTTTGCTTCCTCAGTCTCACAATATGCTTCACCTGATCAATTCAAGGAAGATGAAAATGGAAAACATGCCAGTCACAGCAACTGGCCCTTCTAAAGTGAAGGAAGTACTATTGACTGGACAGGTCTTGCCACAAAAAGGAAAATGTAACTACATTTTATTCTTACCTTTGCTTTCCTCAGCAGAAAGTTTTTCTTCAGAATCCTCTAAATGACTCTGTGAAGATTTTTCAGTGGGAAGAGCAGATTTGGACACATTGCTCTGCTCAGGTTCAAGTTTGGACCTAGAAGTACAAGAGCCTATCATTTAACTGATACTACACAGATGTATTTCTGTAAAATGAAAAAGGATTCATAAATTCAATACTTTAACTCTTGCAAACTTCACCTTAAAGATTTTCCAGTCAAGATACAAAATGTACTTAGCAACTGTCACTGAAATATTGTTACAAAGGCAAAGAAAGAATGAACAGTATTCTTGGACAAAACACACCATATGCTCAGAGTTGAAAATATTGAAGGCTACAGCCTAAAAATCCTGACACTTTACTAAGCTTCCTTTCAAAAATCCAGTGTATTATTTTTTAAAAAAGAACCCCATTATTTAGGTCATACAGAAATATTTTTAGCAGCAATGGCCAATCACTACTTCTTTATTTTTTTCAAATAATAATGATAGTTTTACCTTATATTTTCAATTATCATAAAGGAAATACAATAGAATTAGCTTTCTTATACTGCTTCTGAGTCCCTATTAGGTAATTTTGATACAAAGGCAATGCAAAACAGGAG
Source organism: Hylia prasina (assembly GCA_013397195.1). Classification (NCBI taxonomy): domain Eukaryota; kingdom Metazoa; phylum Chordata; class Aves; order Passeriformes; family Sylviidae; genus Hylia; species Hylia prasina. The sequence continues at coordinate 43,372 of VYXD01000734.1, forward strand.
AAGCTTATTCAGTAATTATATATTAAGTACTTGTTAAGTATCTTATAGTGTGGCATCAAAAAGTGTTGAAAATTAGTGGTAACATTTTTTTTTTCCAGTAAATTTCTGTTGTTTATTGTTGTCTACAATGAATTCTGTAATTGCTACATAGCAAGCAGTTAAATGTTTAGTAATGCTACTGGAGAAGGTAAAGAACCAAAAAAACAAAAACCAATACCCTTTATCACCTCTGACCCTCTCAAATATAATCAACAGTTAATCTCATTATGATTTGCAATTCTCCCCTGTGCCTAACAGAAGGTGTTGCTTTTTGTTTTCCTTCTTTGCCTTGTGTCTAAATTCTAACCAATTATTAAATAATTCTGTGAAAAACAGAATATAATGCAATTGTCATCACTGAGTGATCGCTATTTAACAAGAAAAAACAGTAGCAGGGAATTTTTTTAATTATAAAACCTCTGCAAGTACTGGGCTTTTGGTAATTTAACAGAGAAGAATTCTACTCTCATCTCTGCCCTCTCAAATTTGTCTAATAATAATAATAATAAAAAAACTTATCTACATAGCTGTGCAATTCAAATAATAGTTTTAATACTAATAAAAAACCAATTCCCCAGGTAACAAAAATATCAGCTTGATTTGAATAATTGAATAAATCTTCTAATGGAAAAAAGAAGTTTAAAATTGGAATTAAATATAATTTTGAATAACAATAAACATTAAAATTGAAAATTACAACCAAGTACCCTTACAGAAAGAAATGCTTGTGTTTCTATTTCTCAGTTTTTCTTTCCACAAAACTAGTCCTAACCAGCAGAACTTTTTAATCAAAAAATGTGAGTGAATACATAAAGGCAACTTCTGTAAGAAAATTATAAAATTCAAGCAATTTGTTGAAGAGCTTAGGATAGTTATCAGTATAAAAGCAAACATAATGAAATATATTTCTATGGCAAACTTTTCAGTATTGTCTGATATGCACATATTTTAAATTGACTAAACTTCAGGAAAGAAGAGCTGCATTAGGACTAATTTATTTCTAAAGAAACATATTCCTTTATTGTTTGTTGTCCTTACTGTGCACATTATAAGAATACAGAAAACTTTCAATTTAAAATGAACAATATCTGGGATAACCATTTAAAGGATGCTGGGTTCAAGAACTAGGGTTCTTTTAAGACAAGATTCTTATCACATAAAGCATCTGCTGAAATCCTCACGGAAATTACAAATCAATGATACTATTTTTCTTTACGTCATAATAAAGATTGGGTTATGCCCCATTATTTATTTGAATTGAAATTTAATTTAAATGACATTTTAGCCATCACATCTGCAATGCATACAGACTCCACCTAGCCAACATCTGTTTTCTAGTTCTTGCATCCATAAAGAGAGGCAGAGAGGGACCTTCCAATAATGTGTTTTCTGGCTTAATTCTTAATGCCTTATTGCTCTTTAGTTAAGTGGCACTCTAACTTCTGAAATAACACATCAAATTGAGGTTTCTTCTCCGTTTATTCATCCGAGAAATCCTGAACCTGGGATTTCACATGGAAGCAGCAAGATAACAGTACTAACTAACAGAAGAACTGGAATTCATTAGCTACTGCAACGACTGCAGGAACAATGCTATCTTTTTTGAAGCTCTTTCACATGAAAAATACTGATATTCTGTATTTTTACACATTAAAAATATCACACAGTTTGTTTCTGTATGTTTTTTTCTTCCTGAAAACTTATAGGAGCTACAAAAACACCAATGCCTTACTTTTTACTCATTGCTTCTTACCAAATTTCAGAAGTGGTTTGGGGTATTTTGTTTTCTTGGTTTTGGTCTGATCCTCCACATTTGTGTCTCATGAGGATATATTTGACTGACTCTAACTGTGCTTAATCAGGCTGAATCATTCTGAATAAAATCTACTTATGAACTTTTGAAAACATGTCTCTGGGTTCAATGTAACTGTAGCTGATCAACCCAAATACCAAACTGATAAACCAGCATCAAGTCTTGGAAAAACACTCAAGAATTTATTTAATGTGCATGTTCTAGAACTATATTTTTTAACTTTAAAATATAGATAATGGACCTTGAAGTTACTATTCAAATAATGCAGAGTGAGAAGACATGGAAAGCCTCTCAGATATTACATAAATTGCAAACCTGCTCACTTTCCCTATTTTTCTCACAACTGGGAGCATGCAGAAAAAGAAAGTGAAGAAGTAGGGAGTTTTAAACTTGACTGAAGATGAAATTCCACCACATGAAAAAGGCAGGAAGCACATCACCTTTGTGTCTCCTAGACATTATCAGCTCTACATTAGCAGCCTTTACAAGCGCCACTATAGGAAACTCTTTGTTTCAGTTCAGAAGTTACAGTCTAGTTTTTATTTTCATCATGTTTCTGCTTGCCATGAACACCTGCCATCTCAAGTAGCATTTATTAACAACACAGTCACTTGTTTAGCAGAAAGATAGGACCTTTTAAAAAAAGAAAAAAAAATCATTTTGGTGAATTTGTAGAAGTCAAATAGGTTTATTAACCCATATTTTACTGATTTGATGCTTTTATCCTTTACCTAAATGAAAACTACAACAATATAATGGCACTCTGCCACTTTCAGACTTGACTTCACATGCCTGAAGTGTAGAGAGCCCTGGAATGCACCTGTTGACAACAGAAGTTGCTCATCCAACCACAAACTTCCATTAAAACAATCTCCTTATAATCTAAACATGAACAATAGTTTTGCTGAATGTCCTAAAATCCAAAATGTCCTTATGTCCAAAAACTAAAAGTGAAAGGCAGAGTTGAACTATTTTTGATGCTACTCACAGTCTCTTCTTATCTATCACTCGCTTAACTCGGATAGCTCTTTGTTCAGAATACAGCTTGCACACTCCTGTTTAAGACAGCAGTAAACAAAATTTCAGGTTAAAAGAGCAAGATTCCTTTCTTGGAAAATGCCATCATCCATTTGTAACTATTCAGTAAATACTAAGTACTTTTTAAGTAATCTTCAATGAAATCCAAGACAGCTGTTCTATGCTCCTTCACCTGAGCAGACTGGACACCCTTGTGTGCTGAAATACAAAAGAAAAATATGAAACAATCTTTTAACTTTTTACTGAATTCCACAACAGTTTGCACTTTCAGTTGATATGCAAGTCATATTCAAAAGCCTAGTTACATTTTTTATATGTTATATATTAGTATTTCTTTTAAACATAGCTATATTTAAATATAGATTCTCTAAAACAGCAAGTCATTACAACAAACCAAAAACTGAAAATAACTAGTGTCCTATAATATTTCTATATATGCCACTGAGTTCTATGATGTCAATTAGACTCTAAAAAGGAATAGGCAGCATCTAGCAAAGAAGAGCAAAACAGATCTAGAGATTTAACTAGCTTAAATTATTGAATTTGTTCAAATTCTCTGGTGCATAGAATATGTGGAATTTTTTTGGGATTTATTGTGTCAAACATCGTTTTAATTCACAGATGTAGATATTTTTCATTTTTATATGATGCAGTTCCCATGCATGACTGACATTCAATGACTGAATAATGCTACAACTATGCTTAGATGGCATTTTAAAGCTGATGAAAATCTTATGTGTATCAATAAAATACAGAGATGCAGCAAGTCAACTTGAAAATGGCAACACAGAAATTCTCTCTCTACAACATTTACAAGACAGTGTAGTAAAGGTATGATCCCATACTCAAGTTTTAAAACCACTTTTAATTTACCAGGAGTCTGTTAAAGCTATTTAATTATCTCAAACTTGGAAGTATTACACCTGTAATACCTTACAAGTAGACAAACTAGTAAAAGACAACCATCAAATTTAGAGAGCTTTGGCTTAGGCTTCTGTGCCACAGTGCTGAATTACTACTCAAGTAGCAAATATTTTAAGACTCTTTTTTACACTTGTTAACTGGTGTAGTTTAACACATAAACAAAATTCTATGCTCTTTCCACTATCATTAAAGAAAATGGAATTACAATACTAATCAGCCAATGGGACTACACCAATGCAAATAAAAAGGCAATGAGAGTTCCCCAATCTTTTTCCTAAAGCATTTAAGATTCACCATTAGTCAACAATATTCAGCATTACCATAGCCTTTATCAAGAACTAAACCAAAATCATGTAAGAGCTGCTTAGTTTACCTTCTGTTCTGAGCTGATGAATGGCATCAGCACATGTTCTCATGAACACTTGGGCATCTTGATCGATCTGGTCACGCTCTGTGTCCGTCATCCTCACATATTCAGACATAACATGGCTGAGAAACAAGACAAACTTGTCACTTAAAAAATCCCCAACATAAAATCCTCAAGTACACCTCAGACCTTCTTCCAACTCACCATCTTTGCAAGAACTTTTCTGCGAAACAGATTTTCACAGAGAAAGTAATAAAAAGCACAGTAACTACCACCGATAAAAGTGCCACTCCTATAAAGTTGGGAGGCTTTTTTTAGAACAATTTTACTACTGAAGTATGTAGAAAAAGCAGTATCTCCTATCATCTAGTACAAAATCGAACACAGAGCAGATAAGGAGAAAATACAGCTAGAAAATATATCATTGCCCTCAGTACTTATTCCAATAAAGTGCCCTAAAACCATAAAACTAATTAAGATAAAGAAATAGCTCAAACACTGAAAGAAGTACAAAAAAAGGAACTTATTTTACTTAAATATGTTTTTATTATTCTAAATACAGTGCTTCATTTTTAAAGTAGCTGTACTATGAAATTGTGAATTCAAACTAGAGGAAGAATACTGGAACATAATACACAATTTTAGTATCAAATTGGTTGCAATATTTATTAAAACCTGTTCCCATTATTTACTTCTATTTTAGATTATACATTCTCCATTTAGTATTTTCTAATGCTAATATATCTTTTTGTGGCCAATTAATAAAACTGGAGGCCTGTCCTTAAAATATTAACTCGCTGTAGGTAACCAGAAGAAAAGTATACTGTATAAAGGTATTTAACAGTGTTTCCACAGCCACAGGTAACAGGACGATAAAATTCTGCTACAGCAAAAAAAAAGTTCATCTTGGGATTCCTGATGATGCAGTGATCACAGGTGATTATATCTGCTTTTTAAAAAAGGAAAGAACCTTAACCCATACCTGCATTTGAAATTATTACTTTTATATGTGTCTGCTGTGTCTCCTGTGTCTGCTGCAATCCCAGCCACAGGAATGCCCACAACCAGTTCACACAACCCCATCTCATCAATTCATCCTACACAAACTCAGCAGCTCCTTCCTGCATCATCAATGTATTGCAAGCACGGGTCCAGATCTCCTCCACAAAGCTTTAAGCATACTCTAAAGTCTTCAAGTATTACACCAAATCTCTTAATTCCCATCCCATATTACTGGTTTTACATAAAAAAGTGGCATATGGTTCATCTGACTTGAAAAATAGTTTCTCCTTATTGGTCAGCTAGTACAGAAGCACAGATTAGCAAGGAAACAGTAAGACAAACTAATTAGAAGTAATATTCTATATTTTACGTGTTTGTTTCCAAAATTGCCATGTATTTGACATCTAAATATTGGGGCTTTTTCCCCCCTCTGCTTAAAACCATTCTAAATGTTATAAAATTATTCTTTATTCCTTAGAGAAAACCAGCCATGGGTAGTGTTTCCATTTATCTTTTAGTAGCTGCATTGCTCTCCTTTGTTCAGGACAGATGGGTTTCATAAATTTGTGGCAAAATCCCTATCACAGCCATAATCAGTGTTTTTCTAAACGGTAACTCTAAATCACTCTTTATGAGAAAGCAGCTTCTGAATGATGAAAGATTTGATATTGCCTGATTTTAGAAATAGCTGACAAGAGAGGATTTCCCCAATCTGGTTAAGATGACACACTGGCAGTTACAAATGCAATGTAAGATAATTCATATTGTTGAATATATTGGGGCAGACCTCTCCCCTAGTCCCTCTGTACAGGTATTTTTGTTGCTAGTCTGTCAGATAAGCAAGTTCTAAGCATGTGTAAAGCCAGGAAATTCACTCCTACATCCATCTCCTCACAGGCTAAGACAGAAGGGGACCATTAAGAACATCTGGTATGGCACAATTCATAGTATCATTCAGTGAGCTCAGCCTAGAGAGTTACTTGAGCATTTTGGGGCACACAGATTTAGGTGGGAAATAAGGATGGAGTAACAGCTGCATGATGGCTCCTCGACAAAAAAACTCCACTCTTCTATTTCAGATTACAATAAGAAATTCTGGCTGGTCTGCTACTGAACAGGATATAAAGTTCTTGTGTTTATGTCTAGCTTCTTGTACCTTTCCCAGCTTTGTAGTATTTGCAGAGCTCTACACTTTCCATGCACTTTTTAACATAAGAGGTAAAATAAAGATTACAAAACACAAACCAGAATTTTCTTTTAAATCAGACTTAGAACCAAATATTAAAAAATTTGCCTCAGGCATGCTTCATTTCTTACTAACAGTTTAACTAGTGGTAGTGTAGTGATACACCGAGGATAATTGCAACAGCTTTTTAACATTGGGAACCAACTTGTTAAGTTACTTTTCCTAGTTGCTTATAAAAAAACAGGGTAGATCAAATTCTTAAATAGGAGTTTCACAGCTTCAAAGCTAGTAAAATGCAGCTTAATCGAGTAAACAAGAAACAGAATACTTCTCCTTTTATAACTGCTTACAGCTTACATAGTGTCTGGTACCAGTGCTTTTGAACATGAGCTGGTCAAGCCACTCAGAGGGAAGGATACCTGAAACTCAACCTCCTTGGGAAGGCAAGAATGGAGCCATAATAATCACATCCCATTATGACAGAACACATATGGCATCCACTAGTACTAACAGGGTCCTGAAGTCCCCACTGCACTCCCCAGTAAATCTGCACATGGAGATTATACTGAAAATCCATTTAATCACCATCCTCTACCGGAAGAGGAACCATTCATTAAAATAAAACAGGCCAAAGAAAACCAAAACCACATAAAAACATCAAACAAAAAACAACACAACAGAAAAAAATCCACCTGTGTCTTGTATGTCAGAAATACAAATGAATGCTGAGAAGTGCAGTGGCAGTATTACAGCAATGGACTGTTACATCACCGAATCAAGAAGGGCCAAGCAAATCAAGTTTTTCAGCAGCAATCAGAATAATTAGCCAAGATAGTCACAGATAAAGAACAGAGAAAGGAGGAAAAGAAATTCCTCTGGATTTTCATCCTTGCCAAAATTTCATAAGAAACTTGGGCTAGAAGGCAACTTGGTTTATTTGTCATTTTTATCAGTGAGTGAAGAATACAATGAAGACAGTGACCATCAAGCAGGCAGATTTCATCAGTCTAGAAAAATGAGTGAGTCAAATTGCAGAGAAAATGCAAAGCTAAAAAGGAACAGAAAATAATTCAGATGAACTAGTAGTCTTCATATAGAAACTACGTTATGATAATCTGCAATTCTGCCCTTGATGAAAAGGAGGAGTAATCAATACAGTGGGAGAAAACTGAGCTTTGCTGGGCTCAAACAGAAAGATCAGAATACAAAGTGCAAATTAGTTCTGATTTCTACTGACAAGACTAAAGGAACACAGCATGCAGGGACACACTCAGAAAAGGATCAAGAGCAGGATGAGACACAACTTGGAAGGGATGCGAGTAACAACAAGAGATTGCTCTGCAAACATTACTATAAGAAATACTTAAGAATGTGGTCTTGGCTTGTCACTCAACAGAGATAAAATTATATGCAGAGTATGAATTAATTCCAGATGTTTATTGCTTTGTTTTGGCTTTTTTTGCACTAACTTTCATCATTAATGTCATCTGAAAGCTGCAGTTACTATTCCTTTTAGCTTACTGCTTCTAAATCATCTGGGCTAAATTTAAAACCTCTGTCATTTTAAAAAGATCGAAATTCTTTATTGATATTATCATCAGCAATAGCAAGTGTCAGATAATGCATCAGTCAACAGGCTGCTGAGTGAACAGCGTATGAGAGAGCTACATGAACCAGGTCAGAGCATACAAGTGTACCTGAAGGTGCAGTGGCTCCTGGGACAACGCTGAAGGTAAACCTGGTGAAGTTCATATCCCTCCTATCTGTGTGACAAAGCTGCGCTCCTGAACGGAACTAACCAACTTCCAAAAAAGCCCAGGGTGTATGCACATTCATACAGTGTGCAGAGACAGGAGACCAAGCCCTGCAATAAAATGGGAAATGCATCAAATGATAGGATGTATCCTCACTGCCAAGAATTAGGAGAGAATAAGCAAATGACAGATTAATAAAAAGACGAAGGTTAGCAACTATCTTTGAAAATGGGGTTAATGGGACAAAAAAAAGTGCAGAAGACTTGTAGACCACTCAGTCTAGAAAAATACAGGAATAAATAAGTAATATTTAAGCACTTAAGAAAGAACAGAAAGATTACCAGTACCCAAGACATATCAGTAGTACCTCACAAGCAGTGTAATTTACTGCTTATGCAGGGATGCAATAACAGGTCTTACAGATGGATGAAAAGCAATCACTGCCACATTTTGGTATGGCTCTTGCTATCATCTCACATAACATTCTCACAAGCTCCCAGCAAATAAATGAGTTAGAAGAAATAAACACCATATGAATGTGAAACTGCAAAGCTGAACTTGGGGGTAGATAGACACCAAAACAGAAGGAAACACTGTTTTACAGGACTTCATCCTGAATCTGATGCTATTTAATACTTTCATTAATACCTCAGCAGAATGGAGTATATACTTACTAAACATTCAGAGGCATAAAGTTAAGCAAACTAAAACTGTATCAAGAGAACAAGCGTGTTGCCTGGAGAAATGACACAAAAAATTTGAATAAGGAATGGTCAGAAGCTCTTTGCTGCAGCAAGAACAATTATCTGAACCTACAGAGAATGGGGAACAACTGCTTAGGGAACAGTTCTTCAGAAAGTCATCTGGGATCATACTGGATCATAAACCAAACACAGCAACAACAACATGTTGTTGCATAAAAAGCCATTACTACAATGGGATACATTATTCTAGTAACATGGATAGGGAAACAGGAAAATGCAGAATGAGAATATGAAATCTTCACAGCAAGAAGTATTTAAAAGCAAGCAAAACATTAGTCATTCTCTTTTTGGATGTTTCAGCCATGGTCCTTCCAGCCTAACATTTCTATGATCCTATTTTGCTGGCAAAGCACAAGGAAGCAAAGCCAATGTTACATCAGCTTTTAGAATTAGTAATTCTTCTGGTACATAAAATATCTTCTGCTTACTAATCCAATAAAGGCAACAAATCAAGAAGAAAAATTTGATTTTCCTCCAACAGTGTATTACAAAAGACAAAGAAGCAATAAGCAGAAATAAATCACTTGTAAAATAGTACAAATTTGCCCAACTTACTACCTGCAGATACTGCCTTGCAAATCCATACAGAAAGGCTCCCCATGTGTTAAGTGCACATATAAGTATGTTTAACCTTAGCTGCACATACAGCAGTCACATTCTTCTCTTTGAGCATCTAGTATATTTTAAATTGATTTCTTACTTAACTAATTTTTATGCACTTTCATTTACTGCCTTTTTCCATCCAAATGCTGTCTGACATAAATCCAAGCTAAAAGGTCCTCGATTCAAATGACAAAACATTCCACAGCAACTTTTACACAGTATTTTTTAAATTCTGTGCTGAAGCATCAGCTATTAGAATAGGCAATACAGGCATACCCAATTAGCATTTTCAGTTTTGCAAAATATTGCTGAGATATTCCAGAGTGCTACTACGAAAAATTACTATTTCTGAAATGTGATCTAAGAATTCAGTGTAATTTAAAAAAAAAGAAAAAAAAAAGAAGATAAATAATTTGAAAATAACTCCCTGGAGAACAGAAAAATATACTCTTCCAGGAAGAAGTCTTTAAAGATCATCTACATGCTTTACTACCTCAATACAACAAAGCAGGCTTTGCTTCTTGTAAAAATGTGACTAAGTCAAGAAAATAATGCAGTCTGGCATTGTACAGGAGTCAGTAAAATACTATTTTTAGAGTCCTTTAATGGCTACTTACTTCTTTTATTGTTAAATTCAAGGAAACACTCTCCACAAAATGCTGTGTAAGCATTCAATGATTTTCTATTAAGTGGCAAATGATGTACCTGATTTATTGCCTTGAGACAGAGATAGATAAATGCCAGGGCAGGAGGTGTAATTACTGGGCACTAACATTATTTTTCACGATTAAAAGATAATTTGTTAATAAGCTTTTCAAGCTATATTATTTGCAATCAACAACAAATGTTCAAACACTTAAGTGCACAGAAGGACCACAGAAGCATGTAATGAAGATACATCAAAAGCCACCCACGCAGCCTTTCTGGTGGAAAAAGTTACATTTCTATTCCGAAGTCATCTACACTACACTGATCAACTACATAAGTATCTCTGCAATTGCAAAACACAATTAATTAAATGTCTAATAATCCCAGATGGAAAGCTCTTCTCTCAAGTATTTTTCTTTTAAGTATGAGGTGTTCTCCGATAAAAATCTAGAATTCCCACAATTCCTTTCCAATTAAACATTCTCATTAAAACCATAGGAATGACTGGTCTTTAAACTGCCTAAACCTTGAAAGATCCTTCAGAGAAACTGAAGGCTGTGAAGGAATCCCAAGAGGATCATTTCAAATTTCCAGCTGTTAAGGCACTACAGCTAGCTCCTTGAAGTATAATAACACAAATATATGAATTGCCTTAGTGGTTCAGTGATCAAAAACATGAAGGAGATGATGATGAAAAGCAAAGGCACAAGTTGTTCACAGATGAGACATCAGACAAGTTACCAAAGACTGAAGACAGGATCTCTCCTAGCATAGCGTAAAAAGCAGTGTAGGAAAGCATTATAGCAAATGGACTGAGAGGGAGAATACAGAATGTACAGCAGTCAATGTAGTAAAAATGGGATCTCATCTGAAATCCTCATCCTCATTCTTATTGCTTAATAAGAAAAAATGAAAAAGTACCCACATTTTGCAAACAATTTCAGGACTCAAGGCTCCTGTCTTCTCCTTTCCAGGAAGAGTGATCAACTTGTGTGCACTGCTTGGTTCTGCTTGGGATAGATTTTCTTCCCAGGAGCAAGTATGGGGTTTGTGTTTTGTGTTAGAAGCAGTGCTGATAACTCAGCACTGATAAGGGATGTTTTTGTTCTTGCTGGGCAGTGCTTACACAGAGCCAAGGCCTTTCCTGCTCTGCATCCCACCCCACCAGTGAGGAGGCTGCAGGTGCACAAGAATTGGGAGGGGACACATCCAGGACAGCTGACCCCAACTGACCACAGGGATAGTCCAGATCATTTGGCTTCATGCTCAGCACAAAGAGCTGGAGAAAGAAATGAAGGGGGGGGGAGGTGTGAACGACAACACACATTGGAGTGATGGCATTTGTCCTCCCAAGTCACTGTTACATGTGACGGAGCCCTGCTTTCCTGGGGATGGCTGAACATCTGCCTGTCCATGGTGAATAAATTCCTTGCTTTGCTTGGGCATGTGGCTTTTTCTTTCCCTATTAAACTCCCTTTATCTCAACCCTTTTTCTCACTTTTACTCTTCTGATTCTCTCCCCCATCCCACTATGGAGGCAGCGAGCGAGTGGCTCTGTAGGGCTGAGCTGCCAGCTGGGGTTAAACCATGACAAAAAATTCCTTAACAGAAGGCAAAAACCCTACATGTAAGAGAAAGGAAATAAATCCTAATAAACAAGGGAGTATAAAGGAGCAGTGGCCTGTAAGCCAGCAAACTTAGGTCACTACATTAAAATTTCCTTTGTTTTGCCACTTAGATATTTTGTAGGTAATAGCCAAATCAAGAAGAAGGAAAGTGAATAAGCGATTACTAAGTCAGTTTAGGTATTTCAATTAAGTAGTTAAAGTTTGATAAAATAGGTCAGGGCCTTGGTTTCAAATAACCACTCTTCCAACTGACTTTCTCACTGCTAAAAATTTTCCTCTAAAAATGAATTAAAGACATACCCTCTTTAGCAGGACATTTCATATATGCCAAAAATAAAAACTCCATTACTAAAGAATTCATAGTCTTCAAAGGTAAGGTCAAAGAGGCAATCAACAACCTGGTTGTAACACACTATGAAGAAATTTTACAAGGCTTGGCAACTCAAAAGCTAAATTTCACCAACACATGCTATAGTTGGGAAAACAAACAGCAGAACTGACAAAATACAGAGTAGTAATTTTGTTCATGAAATTTGACATCTCCTACCTAAATTTCAGTACAGTTTTTTAGTATTAAATTGTTCAAAAACTGTCCCCATTACTTAAATAGTGAAGTTATTTAAACTGCTGTCTTGAGTGAGGCATTTGCTAAGACTGCAAGACTGACAGCACAGATGCTATGATGCTCTTTGCATCCATGAAATAGAAGAACACAAGTAATCATTTGACAATTTTATGTCAAATTAAACATAAACAATTTAAGTTTGATCATTAAGAACAGAATCAGCTGCAACCACAAATGAGATCTGCAGGGTTATTTTATGATTTAATAAAGGAAATGACACTTCTTTCCTCTCTTAATAAAGATCTGGGTGGGGGAGAGGAAGGTGAAAAGTACTGAGAATGACAATGATAACTTGTGGCAACTTGTTTACAAAAATAACATTAAAAACTCCTGGAAACTAAAATAACCTGGACACATTTTTAGTCTAATCACTTCCATTTTATGCACTCTACAGTTAATAAAATACAGACATTACCCAAAATTTAATCGCTACTGGCTGCTCTTACTGGAATTATTTGCAGTTTCTCAACCTCTGCATGCACATGAAATTTTCATACAGTATAGCCAGTTTTGTAAGTAATAAATTGCTGGCTCCACCTAGTGTTGCTCATGGCCTATTCCAACAGGCATTGAAAAGCAGAGAGCCAGTCATACCATGGAGATGTGCAGTGCCTCTGCTTGCTTCTTGGAAAATCCCTCATCCACCCCACACACAGCACTGTGCACATCCCGAGCAGCATTTTCACCAGCACTGACTGAACAGCTCCCACGGCCTCTCACTTATAAAAGAAGCCATCTTCCGTTTTTGTTTTGTTTTCAAAGTAACAAAATACTGCTTTTAAATTCTTGTGGAGACAAAAAAGGATGCCAGAGGTCTTCAGGTAACTTAATCAGAACATACTTTGATTCCACTGATGAGGCAGTATTGCTGTTACTGTGACAGACCCTTTCACGATTAGAGTTGTTTCTCAGAGACACTGTTCCTCCAATATGGACTGAGCCTAAGGAACAGCATTCTCTGTTCTCGTTGTCTTTTTCTGGGGAAAGGATCTCTGTCTGGTATCCAGGAAGCTTTTAACCCAAAATGATTTTAGGTTGTATTTTATCTACCTTGATTGAATCAACAGTTCAGCTTTAGTCAGGGCTGTGTCAGAACTGGAATGCAGGCAGGGATGATTCACCCAGTTTGCATGTAACGAAGTTTCACTACAAAGCAAATTTTACATTTCTCAAATGCTACAATGATTTGTACTCAGTTCACCAAAATACAAGCTGCACTAACATTTAGATCTTACAATAACTTGATTTAGTATCTGCAGACCAGAAGATACTATTTTTTTCTTACAAACATCACCTTGTTCTAAAAATCCTACTACTAAAGTTACCACCAAGTAAACAGACACAGAAGTTTTGAATGTTTCCCAGTGGCTTGAAGAGAATCAAAACTCTCTTCACACAATAATAACTACCAGAGCTGAAGCCTACAGTTTTTGTCACAGAAAAACCGATCTTGTGCTGCTGTCCCCTGATGCCATCTCCTCACTGGTGCCCCTCATCTGGAATTCAGATTCCAGAGCCTGAAGAGTTTGCATCATTATCTTCCAGGACCTGCTGATGTTACTGACTTTAGGCTTTGGTATGACAGGTAGGTTCAGTATCACAGAGTAAAATGGAAAACCTGGATTACCCTGCTGTCCCAGGAACACCTTCAGAAAGTTATTCTCCAGGTCCTTAAAAGGTGTGGGACTTTGATTGTCAGGCTGTTTTCTTTCAAAACTCACTCCTAACAGCCAGAAATCATCTTCAAATCCTGAGTCTCATTCTAGTCAGGTGCCCTGTTTTCTTGTGACAGCACTATTCTTCCATCTTATAGTGGCTTTCCAGTGAGTCAATTAGTAACAATCTTTGTTTTAGTTTTAGTCATTATGCCCATAGGTTTTAAAGCTGTTCACTTTAAAAGCATTAAGATAAATAAATAAATAATAGCTAAACCCATTTAAACACAGTGCACACTTACCTGTAAGCATTAATATAATCTTTTCTGTGTTGTAGAAGAAAATCCTTCAGCTTTCCAATATGAGAAATCTAAACAAATAGAAATCATAATTAAATTTCAGATAACTGATAATTTTGTTAGAAGTTCAGTATTCCACACTTCAAACATGAAACCATAGATTTCTTATTCTATAATTAAACAGAATAATAAAATTTACTCTTTTATACTCGAATTTTCACATTTTTTCCAAGCAGTCAATACATAAAAAATTATCTAAAAAAGGTATCTTATTAAAAGTGGCAAAATAAAACATTATCTCAATTGTCAATCCAGAATTCAATGACTTCAAAATTTAATGTACACTTTGGAAATAAATTCATTTTGGAAGACCACACAAGAAATTTTTAAACTCTTTACTGATCAGATTTATATATTCAAGTTCAGCTATCAAAACTTGTATAGCAAGGTAGTGACCATCTTGCTTCTACTTTTTCCATAATACAGTGACCAATTTGTGCCCAAACTAAAGTACTATCTCTACTATCTGATAATCATTAGTAAGTTTTGCCAGATCATACACCCCAACCAAATTTCAATTTTTGAATTTCCACCTAGTCTGAATAACTTTTACTATAAATCACTTTATCTTCTTTTTTAAGAGATCTTTACAAAGATCTTTTGGAAGCCAGAAAAAAAATCTGAAACAACTTTTGCAAACTTCAGTCTGATTTAAATTGTTGTAGCATAAGATGCTTATTTTAGAGAATGGAGAACTACAGAACTGTAGTTTAATTCACCAGAGAAATGAGAAGACATGATGGTGAGGGGAAAATACATTAGCAGTACATATTTTCCAAGGCGACTTTTAAAACTATATTCTCAAATATTAATTAATAATTCTGTGTAAACAAAGCATGCAAGGAATTTTACAAAACAAAAGTTGTTTTCATTTACAATAAGTGCGGTTTACTCCATGTATCTGGGAAAAAGTATCAGAAACTGTTCAAGTCTTAAAATCCCATTTACATGCAAATGATCTTTGCAATTAAACAAACAAAAAAAACCCACGAGGAAAGAACACAGAATAGTTCAGATAAATAGAAGATTAATTCCCCCAATTATTTTGTTTCAAAAGCAGCTCTTTGAAAAAAAGTGCAAGGAAAAAAATGTACTTAGTAAGACCACAGCAATTTGTACCACTCAAGATAAGTGTTCCCTTGTGCAAATGAATAAGCCTCCATTTCCCTATTATTATTATTTGCTCTGTTTCAGTTTTACTATCATTCATAATATTGGATAAGGAATTCCCAGTCATCATGTTTCAAGTTTTCTGTGTGATTAACACAGGAAATTTCATCCCATTCATAGCAACTGAGTTCTGTCAGTACCTTCAGGACTTTCCCAGTGTGTGTTAGCACCATTATACACAGCAAGGGAAATACTGCAATTGCTGCAAGACCAATGAGGCGCAAAGAGTAAATCATTCTACAAATGTTCCTTCTCATCACCACTTGAACTTATCATTGGTACAGATATTGTATAATCTCTTTCTCAGCTCAGACTTGGTACGTCATTAAATTAGCTGAATAGATAAATCAAGCTTGACTTTGAAAGCAAAACATCTAAAACAGTTATACAGTGTTCCAGTGGAACAATAATACTTAACAGGCAGAAAGAAAGTACTACAGACGACCAAACAAATGTAAAATAAGAAACATTCCAAAACAGTTAAATTACCACACGCGCACTAAACTAGAATATAGATAAGTAAATTTTTTAAGAAATGTATCTTAATATTACTGTGATAGGAACAATTTAGGAGTGATTAACAAGCAGAAAGAATCAGAATGACAAGCAAGAGCACTGTCTTACAGTAATTAATTCATCTAGTCACAAAGAGCATTCTATTTAGGCTAAAATTGTCATCATGTGTTTGAATTGCACTGACCCCACTTTGCCTCTCCTTCATTTGTAAAGCTATTTTCATGAATTTAGAATGACACCATTATGCCCATACTCACATCAAGCTCTTAGTTCCCAAGATTTGCATCAGAAGTGAGACTTCTTGTTTTAGTCTCCCTCAAATTCTAACAGCATCTTCTGCAATCCTGCACTGCAGATATTTCTTTCACCTTTTGTTACCATGTACTACTGGCATAGCTTTGAATTCAATTTGTCATAACTATATGAGCAAAAAGAACTTCTTTTATTAAAAAGGTTTCACTACTATTAAATTTTACTTTTAAAACCTGATTGATTTTCTGTATGATGCTCTATTTTTTGCAGACACAAAATATCCCTCATTATACAAAGATAAATCTTGAAGAGATCTCCAGGGTCATTAACTTTCAATTACCCTGGTGTTATCAGAGGCCCACCATATATTCTTTACAAAGTTATCAAGCTTCAGCCTAAAGGGAATAAAGCTTCTCCCTATTACAAATGAGTGGCTTTATTAGAATTTGCTCTTATGACTGTCAAATTATTGTCCAATTTTCAGGCTTACTGATTACCAACTTCTATACATCTCTTCTTGCATTAGAATGGTCCTTTCCCGTAAAAGTTCTGCTTCCCTGCATATGTTTGACTGTCAGTAATTCTGTCTATCTGTCTATCTGTCTATCTAATCTATCTAATCTATCTATCTATCTATCTATCTATCTATCTATCTATCTATCTATCTATCTATCTATCTTTTGTAGCCCAGACAAATAACCCCAAGCTTTTATTAACATCTCACAAAACAGTTCTGAAGTTGCAGAACCCACAGCTTTCCTCTGCATTTGTTCCAGTTTGTATCCATCCATTTCCAATAGGCATACACTGGTGTTGGGTACTTTGTAAATATTTCTGCTGGAAACATCCTTTTTCTACTATTTTTTCTAGATCCCAGTATGTATCTTGCTTTTACCCCACTGGTCCATGGCTTTTTTCTTATTAATTTAGTCTAGAGTCCATGAGTAAACCATTCCTCATCTATACTCCAACTGTATGACAAATCCACACTTTTTGCTAATTTTTGTTTTATTAAAATGCTAAAGCATATTTAAACTTTAGGAGGGTTTAAAATTAGCAACTCACTGTGAATTTGGCTAAATCTAACTTTCTCTCTCTAAAAGCAATTCTTCCCTCCTGCAACAGTTTTCTTGGCTAGTCTGTTTTTCTCACCCTGCTTTCCACTGTATCTTCTCTAACTAACCTTTCTAGTAGATGTAGGAGAATTTTAAATCCCACTTGCATTTCAGCACACCCATTTTTCCACTCCATTTACCCATCCATCATAACTGCAACTTCCAATTTGCTCTACATGCCTGTTTTCAAAACCATATACCACCAGTTGACACAGGTGTCAAAAGGATGGATGAGAGCAATTTGAAGAAGCACAAACACATGAGTATTGGCCTCTTGTCATGGTTCTCATGCTTTGCATCTGGAAATTGACTTTCTTTTTCTCTGAAATTCTGGAGCAGAGAAATAAGCCTTTCCTTCAAACCTGAAATAAAGAAATTATTTCCTTTCTGCCCCCTGCCCCCCACCCCGCAGAGATAGGAGAGCTTAGATAAAAGCCCTTTGTAGTCGCAGCACTCTTGCACTACATAACAACTAAACTTATCCTACAGAGAACACCGCTGAATTTCCAGATAACTGACACTTCTAAAAGAATCAGGGGAATAAAATACCTTTCCTCACAGTATTGTGAGCACCAGTTATATCATTACAGCAACAGCATCTTCTTGAGCTTCTGCTCACTATCAGAATACCAGTTGGGTTATGCTCCTTCTAACAATGAAGACCACTTAGGAAACTCCAGGCTCTCCTTCTTCTCTTCCCATTCCCACTGACACTCCCTTGAGGGTCAATACCACACCCCAAAACACTGAAATTACTTTTTTTTTCCTAATTACTCTTCTGTAAAGAATTGGTTTCTTTCATTTCAGCTCCACAAATACCTGTATCAGCACCAGTAGGGTGCCAGCAAGGGAGGGCAGGAGCTGAAAAGCACCAGTAGGGAACTTCCTACAAGATGCATCTACCATGAATGGATAAGGTATATTTAATTACGACCTAAAAATTCAACATGATAACCTCCTAGACTCAGGTACTGGATCTGGAGACTCCAGGTGTTACTTAAAAACTCCAAAGTGTAGTCCTGATGATGAAAACCCAATTGATTAGAGTCTCTAGAGTGAAGCAGCAGTAGCTTACCACTGTGTGGCAAACAAAAGCATCAACATCATGCAAGTGAAAAACACAATAAATTCACATTAAAGCCTGTAATGTAACTTTTAAAAAGTTACTTTAGGTTCCAGTTTGCACTTGATCCTCACTGTAAACTATCTCTTTAATACATATTGTGTTTTATTGCCACTACAGATTTTTTTAACAACTCTTATTAAATCATAAAAGCAATTATTGCATCTAATGGAGGTCCAACACAAAAGGAAGCTGTGAATGGATGCCATCTGCTACCACAGGTGGCATGCATAGCTCTATTTATACTTGGGGTCTGCACTAGAAATGGTAGATGTTCCTCTGTTTAGAGATTTTTCTAATGATTTCAGAGCAGGCTGTTCTTTAAAAAGATGAGAAACAGGAAAGCATTGCCTCCAAAGCAGCATCTTGATGAGACAGAGAGATTTTGGAGCGAAGGCTCTGACTACGCTGCCTTCAGTCGCTCAGCAATACATACAGCATTTCTTTCCACTCCCAACAAAGAATTGATCACTCATGAAACAATAGGTTCCAATTTGCATGCATTTAACCCACTGCAAGAAGCAGCAGCATTGTTTACAATTAAAATGATTGGAGTAGGTTCCCGTGACATATTGTAGAGAGAATTCAACCGTGCTGAATAGTCATTTTCATTGAACAAATATAGCGTTTTATCAAATTTAGTCTTCCATCAGAACAATGTGCAACTATTTCCTACCGTATAAAATTGACTGTTACACTTCGCGCTGTATTGCCACTCTGAATTTTTCAAAAGGTGTACTTTGTTAAAAGAAACTCTAAAAATTACTTTAAAACAAAATAGAAAGAATTTTGTAAAAGTTGTGAGGGATATGGTATTTACTGCTGATTCAGCAGCACTAACAAGCACTGCTGACTATGGTGCCATAGTAACCCTAAAAACAGGGAGGGAAAAACCCTAAACAAAATTTTACATTTAATTTTCCAGTGTTTGAAAAACATTACCTCCAATGTCTTACCTAAATAGATTCCATCTATAGCTTCATGAAAATGTCACTATATTCTACAAGCCCCTTTACAAAAAGTGAAAAATTTAAAATTGCTACAATATTAATATCTAGACACCTAGCATGTTTTCAATACCAAACATATAGTCAAGCCCAACATACCCATTGCCTACTTCAAGGGAAATCCTGAATTTCAGTAAGACATCTGCTTGTGAACAGGAACTGCATATTTCTGACCATAAAAAGTACAATCTCAGTACTAGGAGGAGATACAGTAACTAGAACAACAAAGTTGTTTTTCCAATGTCTAAATCACAAAAAAAATATTTTTAAAAAAGGAAATTTTCCATGATTAGTGCATGTAAGTGTTTTCAGAAGTCTGGAGTAAAACCCAGACAGATAGATAATATAAATGGAAGCACAATTTAGATTAAATAAATTTTAAACTAAGAGCTTCAGCTCTTACCTAAACTATTACAGTTGAAAACTAGTTAGAAACATTTTGATGCAGAAATACTCCTACAGAGAACTTTTCCAGTACAAACTACCTTTGATCAGATATATGAACTTTTTAAAAATACAACACAGGACAGGTTCCACACTGGTTTTATTTTACCTAGTTTATATTTTAAGCACTGTCAGCTTATTGAATCAACACAGGCTCTTGCTGGACGTTGCTAAGAACTGACAAGATTTTTGTATTTAAAATATAGTTACTACACTTCAGAACTGGAACCTTGGAAAGATGACATTATATAAATCGCTGGTACAGTGACATGTAACAGAGATTAAATCAATTAAATTAAACCAAGGTTTGAATCAGGAGCCGGAATTCTGAATTTAATCGTGTGAAGACCGTTCTTTAAAGGACTTGCTGGCGAGTTCCCAGCACGCCATGAGGTGGAGCTGTGGCCCCAGGATTGACGGCAGGGACACACTGGCTGCCTCCACACGTCAACCGCCCAGTTTGCAGCTGATTTGTCTCTTGAGGGGATACATTCGGTTTAGGTTTCCCCAGCAAACGTGAAAGTTTCTAAAATAGGTCACGCAGATCAATTGCTCTCGTAATCTGAGACCCAAAAGCGCAAATAATACCTAAACTGTGGCGTGGGGGTGGCCCGGAGCTGGAAGCGGGGAGCAGGAGGCGAGGAGACAGCCAGCCTGGCTACCTCTAATCTCAGGAAAATTGTGACTTTGTTCAGTTTCTGCTTTACATCAGCATATACATTACAGCAATGGGCAGAGAAACATTTTTTATTGCATTTTATTAGTAGTCTTGCATTTGAAGCAAAGGAATTAACCAAGAATGGGGGTAGGTGATATTACCAAAATGTGTAGTATATGGGATAAGAACATTCAAAACTGAATTAGTTCAATTAAAAACCATGAAAAGAAAGAGTGAGGCTACTTGAAACTTCAAGGTAAAGATGGTACAAAATTTTAAAAATATTTTAAAAAAATGTTTAATGTTATCAATATTTTTCTAATTTAAAACACTTCTTTTAAAATATAAAACAAAAGTAAAATTTTAAGGAATCATCACGGAAGATTGCATTAGTCATTGTGGAATATTGGAAGTTAAAACCTGTCTGCAGAATACCACAGGCAGCATTTGGTGCACATTAACAAAGAGATTAAGAAACCTTTAAACTGCAGTAAGAAGCAAAGCCAATTTCCTGACACCCAGTCTGGAGTAGAAAACACTTCATTTTGCTTAATATCAAACTATCAAAAAGGAAAAAGTAAAGAGTACTGTCTTGTACATTAAAACAAACAAACAACCAACCTCCCCAGTTGGCTCTAAACCTTTTTTCTTTTTTTACTTCTTGCTTTACTTAACATATTTTAATATATACTGTCTGTGGTTCAAAAATTGTCTCATTGATTCATGCTATTGTCAGTTTCCATTTAAATACTTTGCCTCCAAAGTGCACTTCAGATCCGCATTTGGTTATTTTTTTATTCATTGTTAATTACCTGCAATGGAAAATTTGGTAGTCAATAACTCACTATCAACCTAAAAGCCTCACATTTCATCTTACTATGCTTTCCATAAAAATAATCCAGAGTAAGATTCATTCAAATATATAAAGAAAAAATTATTCTTGCAATTTTGTGACAAAACTGCTAACATTTGTCATTCAAGACTCTTCTAGTAAGAGTCAAACAGAATTAAAATCAAAGAGCTCAAAAACTCCCAGTTTCCCACTGACCACAATAAAGACTGAAAGTACCCAGAGTTATCACTGGATAAAGGTTTCACTGGAATGTTATTTGGGGATAAGGCTAACAAATGTTTTAAAAATGTGTATGGTATTGACAGCAAACCACCTATATAGAGTGGAGTACCTGTTTTTTATTTTTTTTTTTAGGAAATTATCCTCAAATATATTGTATATCCTTAAAACTGTTTCTAATGATTTGTACTTCGCGCATTTGTAAACACAAAGGAAAAAAAGTCTTATTTTTTAGGGTAATCACTTTCAAATACTGAATTTCAACTCTGAACCAGAAAAACGCAATACACATAGACTCTAAGATAGAGATCTGCATTAATTTTGTCACTGTTTTCTTAGCTGTTGTGGGAACACTCTGGTTTGACACCATCACACACAGAAGCACATCTAGATATTCTGAAAATGGTCCATAGACAGTCAATAGGAATATCAGATGACCTGTAAAAATTAACAGTAGGCTTCCTACAATGTAGCATCATGCTAAATGGTTTTAGTAACTAGTTTTCATTTACTGTCAGTGGCAACAAATACTTTCAATTAAAAAAAAGAGAGCACAACATCCGATTTTAATAAAACTTACTATTTCCCTTTTCCTTGTTCATTGTCAAACTCTAATCATAACTTTCTTTAACATTTATAAATATTTCTTTAACAATTTCTTTAACAATTATAAATCATCCAAAACCTCATTGACTAAAATATATATCCCACAACAATTGTGGGGAATGTTTTGGTTGAGAGATACAAGGAAATTGGTCAAAATACGTATTTGCAATAACTGCCCTTTACCACTGCTGTTGAAAATGCTCCATTTACAACCTTTCAGTAACTACATTCAACATTGCTTGTGTCTTTCTGTAAGAGATATTTTCCTTGCCCCTTGTTCTCACAATCTGAGCTCATTTTAGTACTAGATTTTCTTGACTGAAAGATGTTCTACAATAAAAAGAGAGACATCCAGTCTCATTTAACAGACACTCGCAATAAATGGTTACTCTTTCTGACCATTATTATTATTAAATCTTTTGATTTTCTGAAATGTTTTTGCAGTGCAATTCAGAGAATTCCATGTGCACGTGCTTTACTTTGGGACCAAGCTGAATCTGCTTCGGCATAAGCCATTGCAGGGCACTGCAGGAGCTGAGCCCGGGGCCGGGGCCGGGGCCGGGGCCGCGGCAGCCGCTCCCTGAAGCCGCGGCCGGAGCTGAGCCTCGCTCAGGCTCCGCAGTCCCTCTGCCAGGCCCTTCCCACTCAGAGCTCTGCATTTTCGGTGTATTTACATTCATACACCCACACTGATATAGAGCACGAACAGACGCAACACCTATTCTGTCTCAAAATGCTACAACTCTTGTCAGAGAGGCAAGTATTTTCCTGGATTTTCATCACTGCTACAATAATGTTCTTAGTGCAAAAATACTTCTACTATGTTTCAAAACCTTAATTTGTATTATAAAGACTGAACATTACTTTAGTGGTTGCTCTAGCATTTATACCAAATAAGTTTCTCCCCCACTAAAACACCAAGGAAAATACCCAGTCAGAAATTAGATGTTTATTAATCCTTATGTAAAGAACATGTATAGATCAGGCACAAAAGCAATAAATAAATATACTGGAAACAAAACAATTAAGATTAAGATTTTAATCCAAGTGCTTTATCACATCAGCATAAAAATTAATCCAAAGGGCCCTTTCTTCACCCTCTTCTCATGTAACAGGAAACCCCAAGAGCTGGATCCTCCACCCTAAATGGTAGGAACTTCCTGGGCCCTGGTAGCCGTAAGTTCTTCCATGGCTGAGGCAGAGTGATGCACTGAGAGAGGCATTCACATCCTCAGGAGACCCAGACAGAGCTGCTCCATCAGGCACACACGTCTCCTCCTCTGCCCCACCTCAAATGCTCTGCTTCACTTCCTTGTCTGAGCAAGCCACTACTACTTTGTTAGATCACCTAAGAAATAGAACCATATAAAAAAATAACTCCTCCATCCCTGGGGAAAATAACTCTTCTCCACTAGTCCTTATAACAGCAAACTGAGGTGAGGAAAAATATAGCTGCAAAACAAAAAACAAAACAAGAAGGATAATCCTTTTAATAACTCTTGGACCAGATAGGAATACTCACAGTCAATCCGAAATGTAAATATTACCCAATTCCCTTAATCCTGTCCCTTTCTGAGAAAGAAGTGTCTTACAAATTGTTATCAAGGGAAACCATGACAGATTCTCAACTCTCCAGCAAGGAGTAATAGTTTATCAGAGCACAAGTGGAACTAAAAGCATCACAGAACAAAGACAACTTGTCTTGTTCCCACTCGAGAATCGACATGACCAAAGTCCAAGAGAAGAATTTCTTCCTTTAGAGCACACTGCTCTTCCATATTTCCATGAAGTTAATTACCAAATGACCATTACACTCCCAAGGTAACATCTGAAGTGTCCAAAAAAAGCATCTCTGAACCCCAGAATGTGCTCATCACAAAATGCTTTTCATGCTGGTTTTCATCTGCCTAGGGGTATTTGACAGCTGTTTTGTCTATGAAAAAGATGCCCCCAACACAGGGAGAATAATTTCTACCCAAAAAAATAGCCACATAAAAATTTCTCCAGAAAGTGCTTGCAGAATTTTTGGGGGAAGTGTTAGCTGTAATTAGAAGGGAAATCAATGCTATTCTCTCACATCTGAGTAATACTGACAATTCAAACACATTATTTTTAATCACTGAAAGCAGAAATCCCTGACAAGATTTCAAGTTGTGCAGTAAGGCACTTTTCCTTCCTCACTTTTTCTTAGCCATGAATCTCAGTAAGACTTTTTAAATGTCCACTTCCTGTAATTTTGGTAATTTTAGAGTATAATTATTTTTACATTTTTATGATGCCTTTGGGGTATCATTAAAAATATTTTTTAAGCATTTAAACTTAGAAAAATAAAGTTAAGTAATAGCTTCTCTTGAGGAGAGACTGTCAGTCCTGTTTTGAATAAACAATCCCTTTTTAAAGGCAATCTGGAGATTTATATCCACTGTAACCATAGAAATTAATCTAGAGTTTAAACAAAATAGAGTAAAACATAATTTATTTAATGAAAATCAGAACGGTGCTATTGCAAATGAAAGTTGGGTTTCTGTTTTTTTAATTCAACAGATAGCTTTGTATGCAATTGTAAGATTTTACTTGATGGGCTGCTTCTTACAACTTAATCATACTCATTTAACCAATTTGAACAAAGTATTTAGATATCTGAGTTTTAATTTCACTTGATATAAATGCCAATCACTAAAAAAAAGCACCTAAGGATTTTCAGATTTAAAAAGCTAAAATAAATACATGCAACATTTTTAATGATAAGAGCAATCATGAGAAACTTTGACATTGCAAGGCCAACAGGAACACAGCACAAAAAAATTTATGAGTTTCTCATATAAAAAGGTTGGGAATAGCAGAGAAGAATAAAAATGCACAAACTGGAAAGCATTTTATATGTCAGCACACCTAAAAAAATGTTCAGAAATAGTGGTTCCTATAGATTAAGTATTTACAAATTTGCCTGAAACATTCCAGCATGCTGACTCTCAACAACAATTGTGCTACATAAAGAAATTCAAGGTTAAACTAGTTAATAAGTATTTATAGCTTAGTTAAGTAAAAGAGCAGCAGCATTTGCTGTATTTTCAAAAGGCAATGCAAAGAAGTTCACATGAGGAAACACTGGTGTGCTTTACAATGTAACATCAAAAAAAAAAAAAAACAAACCAAAACACCATAGCCCAAAATCTAGAAAAAATTTCACATCACAATAGACTGAAACAGTTTCCTGTAGGAACATCTGCCATGGCCATGTAAAGTTGTGAAAAATACTGAAGTAACAGTAGATTGAAACTTGATCAAAAAAATACAGTTTACCAGATAATCTTTCTAATTCCTGTATGTTTTACAATAAACTATTCTGTGGCACTTTTGGTGGTTATATAACCTGTATGTAAGTCGCCATGTAAGCCCTCCTTGACCATATCAATAGGAAATAATCAAACCATATCAGGAAAATAATAAAAACAAATGAAGTTCAACCTTATTTACAACTGAACTGTGAACTCAATTATTCTATTATACAATGACAAAAACATTATCAAAGAAAAGAAAGAAAAAAAATTAAGCTGCTTAAAAGCCGAAAATTTCTACTAAGACAGTCACTGTTCATAAGGCAGAGTACAAACTCTGAAAACTTCAAGGGATATGAACTTCTGGTCTCCGTCTCTTAACTCTGTAGGAGAGAATGATCATAACAAAGCTTGGCTTCTAATATAAATGCCAAAAGAGACTCATTGAAGTGAACTTTGCAAGACCATATAAGACACTTCAAAATACAACAATCTGTTTCTGTCTCCTAGTTAACTGACCTGTCTCCTCTAATTGGCTACCATTCCCTGCAACATATTACTAATTTCTGAAGAAGTTTTATCTATCTCTAGAAAGTCTCAAATTCATAAGAACCCACAACTTCACATAATAGGTGGCTTTTTGATGGTACAAATCCACCAAAAAGAAAACAGTGGATAAATAGGGAGAGAAACAGAAGAGAAACAGAAACAAACAAACAAACAAACATAAACTAAGGCAAAACCAAGATGCACAAGAAAAGGAAACAAAAGGGTTGGCTGAAATAAAATGACATAGCATCTGTACTGAGACATACCAGCACTTTATACTGCTACATTAAGTCTGAGGTTCCAATGAGCAGTCAACTCCAAAGGGCCTCCAGGAAGAGAGGGCTGTAAACTATAGCATTATCCTCATGACTGCTCAGGAAAGGAACACGGTCTCCATTCTGAAATTACTAAGTGCCCAGCCAGCTGTGAGACAATCTTAGGAAACAAGATGGTGCAGAGACAGTGACATGTATTTATTGACAGATTCCTGTTCACAAGGGCTTTGCAGTGAGAGCTGCATCAGCTATCCAGCACCTTAAGCTATCCAGCATCTCACTGAGAGATCACAACTTCACACAGCGCAATGAAAAAGATATATTCATGAGATATAAACTCTGATGAATCAGAAGAGCTTCAGAAGACAAAAATCTATTAAAATACTTACTTCACAAAGTTCTTATTTAACCTGAAATACTCTATTAGGGAGAATAAAATGGAAACTACTTTCCTTTGTCCAACTTTTTATTTTCTAGGCAACATCAGTTTTTCAACAGTTTGGGGCACACACATTTCATAGATGCTACCATTTTCATAGAGACCTTCTATTCACAACTTTCTGCTGATATCCATTTGGCCATTGCTGTAGCATGTAGGGCAAGAAGGCACCATCAAGTAACTAAACCACCACCATGTCAACAAGTAAACAAACACAAACTGACCAGGAGCTTACAGATTAAGCTGTAAAACTTACTAAGATACTTTGTGTTAATTCTCCGTGTCTATCAAACAGTTTCACTGTATCTCAACAACTCACTCAGTGAAATAATCAATGTTACTTCTGACTTTTTCCATAATAACTAGATTGCCCAGGTTGGACTGCAGTAGCTAAATGGTATTCCGTTGTGTGGGCAAATAACAGAACAACTGGATGGAAAATACTTGTGTTTCAGCAGACAAGCATACAGAGAAATCGGAGTATCTCTTGTAAGATGCATACTGGTTGGTGTACAATTCTCAACAGAGGTTAGACTAAAATGCTACTGCAATTTGCCACAACGTTTCACAGCTCTTACATGAATTAGAGAATAGACTCTGAAGTAAAGGACAGAAGTGATACTACATTTTCCAATCTCTTTTTTGGTTACAAACACCTGATTTAACAAATGTCATACCACTGCTCTACAGCTCTTCTCTGCATTAGAGATGAGTCAGTATTACTGAAATACATTCCATCAGTATTTGAGTAGTCTGCTCATGCACGGGCATGAGCTCAGAAAGAAAGGTAAGCATGAAGTACCTCCCTGCTGAGGAGCTATCTCATTAGCAACTTTAAGATGAAAATGTTATGGCTATGAATAACAATTAGAACATGAAAACTGAATAGTAGCAAGAGAATTTACCATAGAGACTGGTCGGGATTAAGTGGTAAATGTCAAGCAGGTGTCTGACTGTATAATAAATGGAACAGGAGCTGGTAAAGCTCATAGCAGCACAAGGGTGGAAAAATAAGAGAAATGTCAAAAAGTGAAGGAAGGGAAGAATTGCAGATGGAAAGGGTAATAGAAGCAGAAAGGCAGGGTCTTAGGAAAAGGGTGAAATAAAATAAAAAGTAATTTTTTTTTCACCCAAGCTAAAACAGTAATTATAATCACAGTGCAAATGAGACATGGATATTAGAGACACAAGAGCCCAGCATGTATTGGAAGAACAGGACGCTTATTTAGGGTAATAAACTAAACCAAAACCAAAAAAACACCAAACCCCACACCTCAAGGGGAAAGAAACAAACTCCCAAGCCAATTATTAAATCTCTTAGGATGTAAAATATCCTCCTTGAAAGTGTTCAAAATAGCCTAAACAAAAGACTTCATGCTATATATATATATGCTAGCAAGGAGAGGGTAAACCTGACCTCATGTTTTAATAACATGTTCTACTCCTTGGCACATCAGCATTGGAACCAGAGCATTCCAAAATTACAATTTTCCCCACAGAAACACAAAACAATTTCAAATGCCTGCAGCTCTAATGTCATACCAATGGAAAAACATATTGTTGAACACAGTGTATAGCAGCAGTGCATCCTTAAAGTCAGGACATCTAAACTAGTTTGAAGATACTTAATATTTTTTGTCCTGAATGTCCCCTACAGAGCAATTCAAATGTGGTTCCTGCATAAGCAACTCAAGTGTCTGACTACAGCATCAATAAGCATGGAAGAGACAAAAATGAGTAAGTATAGAAAAATAAAGAGAAGGAAAATAAACCCCAGTGTCTAAACAGAACGTTTTACTCACAGAACTTTGTTTAGTTCTATCTCCTTGCACTGTATCAAATTAGCTGCACTATAACTTCTTACGTAGCTTAAGTAACTCAACATGATTTTACTTAAAGTGATTTGAGGAATTTGCACTTTAGAAAGTTTTTTAAAAGCCTAACTTCAATTACTGCAAGCATCTTTTTATTGCTTAATTAGTAGCCATTACTAATACTCATTAATGTCACAAATGGAGTCAAGAAAAAGTCCAAAAAGCAATAGCCACGACAGGAAAAAAAAGACAAGGGAAATATTACTTATATAGATTAAGGGAAATATTACTTATATAGATTAAGCTTCACATAGACAGCACTTTGAATTTCTTAGTCTTATACAACAAATTAGATAGCAACAAGAGGAAAAAGCTTCCCTTCTACTGCAGAAAGTAAAACAACTGACTAGGTATTTGTGGGCAACCAAATTATCCTTCTTGTAGTTAATATTTTCTTACCAATTAAATAAAAAAGTGTCTACTAATTCTGTAATGTGTAGAAAAATCAGCCAAAAATCAGGAAATAAATATAGTAACAAAGGAATCCAATGGAGTGCAAATTAAGAATACCAACAATAAGAAATCAGTGACACTAAAATTGTGACAGATTTCAACAGAAACCTATGACCAAATACAATACACAGAACCAGAAAGTAAAACACATATCAAAAAATGTAAGGAACAAATGAAGGCAAAAGAAAGTTGCTTCTTTTAAATGAGTGAAACAGGAGAAAATAGGGTGACTCTTGAGGTTCTTCAGTTTTTTTTCAAAATTAATACCAGGGATTATAATAAAGTTAATATTCCCTTTAGATTTAAAAATGATCTTACAAGGGAAATTCACTGTGTTTCCTTGGGCAGAGGCAGCTAAAAGATGTGTGCTCCCCGCCGCGTTTGGAGAGCCTGCTCCGAGGCAGGGGACATGTACAATTACAGGAGCTGACTCAAGGGATCTGGTTCCAAAACAGCCAACACACAAATATCCACTGAAGCACAAAGGAGAAATGCTTTCACTTTTAAAATGTCTCATCCCATGAAACTAAAAACACAAAAACACAAGTTTTTTTAACACTGTTTTTATCTTACACTACAAATATAGTTTATGCAATGGACACAGCAGAAAATCTATCAGGCAGTGTCAGAATGCAACTGAAAATTAACAATAGTTTCTTGCAACAGTCACAAAACAAAGTCCTTTTTCTAATGAGCAAAGAGATGCAACCAAACCAACCAACCTCCATTTGGGAAGAACACTTGATGAGGTCATGAAAAATCTTGAGACTACGAAATAGTCTTTTTTCCTGTAACACAACTTCTGTCTATTGCAGCCAGCATAATTCTTAAGTTACTGTCAGTAGCCTTAGAATTTGGAGTCAGTGGTGTCACTACCCCTTGGAATTAAAACTATCCAGATCCAAACACAGTGCTAAATCTAGACTTCTCATTTCAGGTAATCTGCAGGCTACAGGTACAGCCTTAGTTTACTCTCAGAACATACTCATTTCAGCTGTTGGTCCTAAGTGTTTTCATTTCTGAAGTTCTGTGCAATACTGAAGCTGTGTAAAATGAAATGGAGCACGGGAAATCGATTCCACATCCTGGTCACAGCAGATTTTTCCTATGAGGCTGTAACACAGAATTACTAAAAATTCAGAAACTTACATCTACCATCCCTATTTTCCATTGCAGTTTGGTGGTACATTCAATGGCAGCATAAACTTTAATAGAATTTCTAGGTGAATTTTATTTCTTATTGGCATAATGTTAAGGAGGAAGAAAAAAAAGTGCTAGGGGACTTTCTAGAAGCAGATTATGATCATTTCTTCTATGATATATCTACTAATACAAATACAATTGTGCAACAGATGATGACACTTGCTATTAGCAACAGCTGAAAGGTCTTCTTGGCTTCCGACGTGAAGTTAAGGCAGGGAGAAATAAAGAACTTCCCAATGCTTTTGTAAATAGGCTTCTGATGAAGGACTGAAATTTTAAATTGGATTTCCTGACTTCTGAGTGCATGACAGTCCTTCCTTTTTGAGAAGGAAAAAAACCACAACGACAAACCAGACCTATGTTATATGCTACTACATTTCCTGATAATACACTATTACAAATTTTGCTTTAAAATTATGATTATCATTTTATACATTTCCATATTACCTTTTCAGAACAGTATCATTCATCCAGAAAACTACTACACCCTAAAAAACCCAAACCAAACAAACAACCCAACCAAACACCTCCCACTCAAAAAAACATGCCAAAAGAGAATACTAGAGAGCTTTTCCCATGCTTACAAAATATGGAGACAAAATACATTCCATGTAATCTCTTGGGCTTCAGCTTTACGATCAACGCAACATTCATTAGATCATTTTTTTCTCAAGTATTACAAGGAAAGCCAATTAAACATCAAAAGACTCCTGCTTGTCATGTCAAATTTACTACTTACTGGAACAGTGTGCCTTATTCATCAAATATGTGTTGACTTGGAAGTCATCATGAACCACATTCTTAACTAATTACAGCAACTGCTACAAAATACTGATTATTATTAAGAATAAGTCAGTCAAACTAAACACACTAATTATCATAGACTTCACTTGCCCAGAAATGCCATTCTATCTATCAAAAGCACACTGCACAAGTAAAAGTCAAAAATAAAGCATTTATTCTGTCCTTAATTACTGCTCCTCCACTGCTACCCAAGAGATAGGAAATGATCTCCTGTAACGACCTCAGTCCTGTGCACTGCATTGGGTTCTGCAAACTACACAGCTTTGTTGCAAGGAATGCCTGCCAAGAGAAGGCTGCTCAGAGCTGTCCTGTAAGGAACAACAACACCATGTTGGAAATGTTACGTCAGGCAGTGAACACAGCACGAGATTCCTCTCAGCAAGATGTCTATTATATTATATATTATTATATATTATGTGGTTTGTTCTGCTTGTGGGATAGTATCAAAAAAATGCCTGGGCTTCAACTGGGTGGTCAAAGTGATGATTTACATTAACTTCTACGACTTGTAGTTGACTATGTATTCTCTAACATTGCCTGTGTGGCTGAATGGATAATTTACTTGCTTTAACTGAAATAAATTAATAAAATAATTGAAAACCTATTTTCAACACAGTTTCTAATCTCTGTCAACTACTGGTAATATTGCAGTCAGGTAGACAGGGTTCATTTTTCTAAAAGAGCCAAAACCATCAAAGGTGGATGTTTTGATCTGCATATTAAATATATGGACATGAGCACAGACATTAAATTACATAATTTTGTTCAGATTCTTTCATAATTTGATTGTGGCAATATTAATGATTCAAAAGAGCTGTTTATTCCACTTTTTTAAATTTAAAAATTATTTATACAGTAAACTCTTAGGACTTGGTGCCATTTTATTAACTTCACTGGAATAAAAAATGTTGCCATAAACACTAAGTCAACAAATAAAAACCTTCATGATCTAGCAACTAGGTAGCAAAAGAAATCCTTTAAAAACTATCAAACAATGCTAAAAATAAAATTAGATATAAATTCAAGTTTTAGACTGTGGTCAATTGAGGTCTAGACAAAACCTTATGTTTGTTCACTGCCTAGTCTCCAGTCTGCTCCACGTTTGAAAAGGTAATTGAACTCAGTCTATAATTACTGGATTAGATACAGATGGGCTCTGTACATTTCAGGGGAGGAAAGAACTGTTTTGATTCATTTTATGATTGCCTGTAAGGTCAGACTTTTCAAAATGTACTTTCATCTGCTAAATAGTTTCTCAAAGTCCCAGGGGGACATCTTCAATAACTGATGTTTTAAGCAATTCGAGTCTATCAGATCAAGTCTTTGAATGTAATATGCTGTCCATTTTCTAGAATTATAAATGTGCATGTAGGTTAATTGCTACAACTCAGAGAGAGTTTCAAAACTACATTTTTTCAGAAAATTGCTAGTTTTACCGAACAACTGTTATGCATAAATATTTTCAGAATTATTTTGGTTTAGGATACACCATATCTTTGGAAATACAAATAAGTAACACAAATTAGCAATGTCCTTACTCATAATGCCTTCCCATTTGGGAAATGCTCTCTCAGGACTCAAGTGAATAATATTTGAATGGTCTGAACTGAATTAGTTCATATCTTGCAAAACAAAACAAAACAAACAAACAAAAAAAAGAAAACTACATCTTAATAAAAAATCTTTAAGAACACTTGAGGAGACTTCTGTTTATATAATCTCTTACTTGAGCCTTCATCCTCACTCTTGGTCAAGATAAAATGTGGAACAAACAATGGGCAAGCATTAAACTTTCACTTAGCTAAGAATTTTTTGCACAGTATTTTCTTCAATTAAATCAACCATAACTCTGCAGCCTGTTTCAGTACAACCAGGATTTCATCTTGCATCATTCAAAGTCTTGCTTAGTTAACAGTTCAAACGCTCAGCAAAGGGAGCTAGCTCTGCTCTCAGTTAGGGACTCTTAGAGCTACTGTAATAGCAATTTAAAGCAGAAAACACACCATGCAATCAGAAAGCCATATAATAGTTCAGTTCATAGTCTTAAAAGAGGTAGGAAACTTAATTCCAAACAACTCAAGAGTTTCAGTTTCTTTGTACTGCAACAATCCTCTTCCTTATAAAATTCCAATAAGAAAATATTTTTTTGGTAAAACATACATTTGTGTTTAATCAATATCTCACTGGCAACAGTCTCAGTCAAACAAGTTATCTTTGTAAGATCTACATCTAGACATCTATAGAGTTTTTCTGCCAGAGCCTTAGGATTCAAGCAGCAGCAATAAGGATAATTGGAACTATGTTAATATAATCTCTGAGTGGGCTAATGAAAAAGCATGTTACATGTAATTTCCATGATTAATATTTTATTGATATTATTTCAAAGTCATCCACAAGAGGGACAAAAGCTGAAGGCAGAACCAAGCACCACAACACCCCAGCAGAAAGACACATTCTAACAACCAAATTACTTGTATGCCTGCTCAGACAGAAGATCCAGTCCATCATCACCAAGCTGCACACAATTCCCACCACAACTTACAAGTCCCACCAAAAGAAGAAACTTCTGCTTCATTTTAAGAACTAATTGATACAAATCAGTTTGTTCAAGAGAGTTCAATCCATAAAATGCCTGCAAGCAGACTATGGGTTTCTGCAATAGAGGCTCTTTTTGAAATGTAAGAGTACCAGTAGCAACCATGTATAAGCAAATAAAAGTTGTCTTTGAAACAAGCATGCAATTTTACTCAAAAGAGAAAATTCATCAATATTTGCATTATCTTCTTCCCCACATCTCTAATAGATGCTTTTAAATACATTTCCTTAAAATTGAAATAATACTCGCATATAGAATTTGCATTAGATGCTTATGCTTAATTCAGTAAAATAAGTCTCAATCTTAAGAGCTATGTGGAAAAAGGTTCTTTTCCCTCACTGTAAGCAACAAAAAGTTTCCTTCAAAAAACACACATGCTTTGTTTTCCCTAAAAAATGAAACTATAAGTATTTCAAGTGTATTGTGGGAATCCACAAACTATTCCTGAAACTATTGTAATTTTTTAGACAATAAATAGTGAAAAAATGGTCAAGTAAATGAAAGAGGCAAGCCATAGCACCACACATTCTGTATGCTCTAACACAACAGAAAACAAATACAATATCAGAAGTTATACTAGGTCACATTTTAGACCAGCTAATCAGCTCTTGGATATTTTTTCCTTTTTCTTCACTTTTTTACTCTCTGTAATAAGTAAATTCCTGTATTTCCTGTACAGTCCTTTACATCATATTCAAACTCATAAGAAACTGGATCTCAGCTCTTGCAAGTATTTCCCATCCCTTTAATGGATTCCACAATGAGCAAAAAATTTTGGGAACTGAAAGCAACATCATCAAGAAAAGTAAAGTGTATTCTTACAAGGTAGTCTCACTCATATTATGTTGTATCATTGTGTCTTTATACAATCTTTAAAAAAAAAAAGAAAGATATCCTTTTCATGTATATTAAACGGAGTCAGGATGCAGACTGTGGCGATGTGGCACTATTTAATCAACAGTCACCTCATACTGATTCCTTCACACCTATATATATATATAAAATTAACCATCTTTGTACATCACTCATCCCCTGAAATCTGTGGGGAAGAAATCTGACAATTAAAAAAAACATTAAAAAGTGGTTGCTTACTTCACAGCAACAAACTTCTGTGGTAGATTAAGCACCCTGTGAAGTCAAATAGAGCTATTTTATTTTAGAAATACTCTTGCATGATTTGTTTCCTCTAAGTTCATTTATTCTTAAAAATGAAGAGAGAACATTCATACGTTTGCACAGTCCAAGGTCAGACTGATCAGATTCACAGGTCACTGGAGTAGTCTGGGATCTGGAAAACCAGTATCCAATTCCTTGCTTTGGTATGAAACAGTGTCCCACATGTAAAAAGGAATTCCAGAGCCATCTCTATGCATTAACTGCTGCATTACTTGTTGAGGACCATATGTATTTTGAAATACACACACTTTACTCAAGAGATTCCAAGTGATGCAGAACTTACCAAATCAAGGATCAGCTGAATCACATCTCAAATAATGCATACTACTTGCAACACTGTATCTTATTTTGCTGTTTATAGGACCCATGAAGAAATCAGAGACTTTTTTACTTGTGATCATGTGTCATAACAAAATAAAATCAAGGGGTTTCTCACTACAAGGTAGATTTTTTGGGCTTTAGATCATTTTTGTAGCTCTTTCTATTTTAAAAAAAGCTAAAAACCAGAAAAGCAACATCCCACCACTACCACAGTTCTAGAAAAGGTTGATATCAAAACTGGACACAACATTCTGTCATTTTAATGGTGCTATTCATCTTCCCTTTAATTGATAATTCCCTCAGTGTTTCATTAAATGTACATTTTACAAAAACTTGAGTATTATTTTGATATTGGCTTCTGTGTACAACATTTACTAGGAGCCAAGGCCAAATTATGCCCTACCACACACACAACCAGAACCAATAAATGCCATCCTTACACATGCAAATGTAATATCATGCCAAAGAGATACACATATGTATTTCATAAATGTACCTTTGTGTACATGTAATAATTTTTCTATATAACTGAATAAGGAATGCCTCAATTTAAGCCTACACAAAGGAACGCTTTCCCTCGAATATCACAGCAGAAACCACAAGCTGGCATCATGCTGTCCAGCTGAACAGACCCAAAGAAAATAATATATAACAAAGTCAACTGAAGAAAGCAGAATTTAAAATTAATCAAAGATTTGTAGCTGCCACTTGAAAACTAGTATGCAACAAGGTTCTGAAAGAAGAATATCCCAAGAACACACACATCTGTTTAATATTACAAGCAAACTGTCAACATCCTAAGTGAAGATTTAATTTAATATTTTTTCTTTCTTGATGTTTTACCTTTAGTCAATTCCTTGTGAGAGTATCAGCTTTCTGTAAGAAACTGTTAGATATAAAGAAATGTTATTGTAGCATGTTTATAAAATCATAGTTCGAGAACTTTTTATTTTTGTAAGGCCTGACCACAACTTAATTATCTGCAGGACATTCCAAGCTCACAACTGCAAGCTCCAGTTCCCAAGCAATTTTAAACAGTATCTACTGTACAGGACATACAGCACTGCAAATACCACAACATGGTAGTGTTTCGAGAAGTCACCATTAGAGCCTTTAGACATGGTTTTTATATTCAATAAATATGTTTCTCTACTAATCATTAAATGGTTTTCATCACCACTACATGTTTGTCTTTCACGCCTGCTTGCTATCAGTGTTTATTTTAATATAACTGGACTAGTCATAAAAATGCAGATACCATGTCTAACATGCCGTATGTTCTTCCAGAGCTCACACAATGTTTTCCTTCTTTTCCAGGAAAGAACTAGAGTAAAAGCAGGAAAAAACACTTGTTAAATTGGAAATTGGGGAAAAGTGAGACCACTAGCTCAGCAAAAAACTCTCAAAGGAAGGCTAGAAATTTTTAAGAGAGAGAAATCCCAGAAGTCCTGGGAATTCAAATTTGTTTTCCAAAACATCCATATCACCTGAAAATAGTCAAGAAAAAGAAATCCATCATGCAATTATGTCCGGATTTTACCAGTGAGTCTGAAGACCAGCAGGTGACACAAGACTTTTATAACATCTCAGATCTCCAAGGCTCTGTTTTCCTCCCCAAAACACCAAAGACGTCTGTTTCAACCCATTACTGACAAACTCCTCTGTTTTCCTACCCTTTTCATCAACTCTCCCCTTTTCTGGAGGCTGATGACTCTGGCTACTCTGCACTCACAGGCATGCTGCTGCCACAGACCAGGGAGCAGAACCCAGCTCACTCACGGTGGGCTCCTGTACAACCTGACGCTCCCTCGGCACCTCCTCTTTCACCTGACATGCCTCAGGCGTGTATTTTATTCCAGGAATCCCCACAAGTCCTGCAGCAAGGTTATTTCTGGTCTTCTAAATATAATGAGATCTTACTTTCACTTTAACACTGGAGGCCTTAGGGTTTTTTTTACCATGAGAAAAATTTTAAAATTCACGGAATTACCTTATTAAAATTATAGTTAATCTAGTTAGAATATTAGAATAATACCTCATATTAGAGGCCTAATGAATTTAGGAGTAAAACCAAGACCCCTTCTCTTATTTACCACCATTACCCAACACAACGTTTGAGACCTTATGGATATACCCAAAGAACCTCTGGCACCATTCACCTGAAACCCACTTCACTCTTCCTACCCACTGAAGAATTGGAAAGGTGGGAAACACCAGTCAGTTGCATCTACAGAAATTTCTCAACAGAAATGAAATATTCAATTTAGAATCACATCCATATTCAAAACTGCTTAAAAGTCTACATAAAAAGAAGAAATATCCAGTGTGAAATGACAAGCAATCCATTAATAGCGGAAAATCAAAGAGTGAAAGGAAGTTGGATTATATTCAATTGTATCTGTTTTTCATTTTGTTTGCTTTTCAAATGCTGGACAATACCTGCAGAAATGGAATAGATGCATCAATTTGAGTTGATGCAGCACATGCACTTTTCCACAGGCCTCAGCAGCCTCCATCAAAAGAGAAAGCAGAGTCAGAATGAAGGGGTAAAAAGGGAAAACAAACACCTGATCACTCACTATAAAATGTACTTTTTTTCCAGACAGAAAGTTTTGACACACCACCCTGAAGCCAGGAAACTCACATTTTCAAAAAAGTATCCATCATTTAACATTCTATGCAATTATACCACAGTGTAATATTTTCAACACTAAAGAACATTTTCCTCAAATTACTGGAAATGATTCATACCTCCAATTTTCACCCTTTAATTGCTCTCACTGCTGAAACTATCATGCCAGGTTTTAATACTTGCCAGTTTGAAAAATATTTTCAAGTATAGAGGACTGAAGTTTCAAAGACAGAGCATATTATTACATAATCTTTCACAGAAAAATTGTATCCTTTTGTCTGTGGTGAAACACACAAAAACTTAATCGACTCATTACCAAAAAATCACAACCTATCAGCTCTGCATTACAGCAGTAACTAAACCCGATGACGAAAATGAGTCTCAATTAGCAAAAAATACAAGTGTGAGTCCAAGAACATCCCTCTCCACCTAAATGAAGAAACAGGATACACCATGAACACAGAAAGAACCACAGGATGCTGGGAAGAGTCACAGCCAAGACCACCTCTGGGCTGCTATCCACCAAACTTGTTCTATTCTCAAAAAAGCAGAGGAGGAGAATAATCAGACACCTTAAAGATACCAACTTTCAGGGAAATTAGCTTTATTTTGGCCTCAGTATTAATAGCTGGAAAAATAAACCCCACAGTTACATCTCTTAACAAATCACACTGAAATTCTTTTGAGTTTGCTTACTTTTGTGTTCATTTCTGCCCCAAACAAGAGATTATATTTCAAAATACATAAATATAGAGCCCAAAGCTTGTAGAACAGCAGTGCACTGAAGGACTCAAAATAATGAGCTGTTCTTGCTTCAAAATCTTTGATAAAGAACTCAAACAGCAAAAAGTGTAAATATATCAGTTAAATTCACTAACCTTAAAATACTAAGTTCCATCTTTTTTCTCCCTTCTTCCACTTCCCTCTCTTCCCTGTTTACATGAACTATATCACAACCTCATATAATTTCCTGATATTCATTCTTTTTTTAACTCGTATTTCTACCTCTAATGTTAGACTGTCTGTTCTACAATCTCAATGATTCCATTTACTTCCAGCTACGCCTGCCTACTTTCTATTGCCTACCTTTTCCACTCAAGTCTCTCCAGCTTTTCAGACACTTCAAGGCCCACCACCTTGCCCCTAGCCCATCTTTCTCCTTCAGAGGTTATGCTTATGTAAACTATGTTTAAGAAAGGAAGGAAGGAGGCTACCTATGATAAACCTCAGATTTCTTCCACTTCCACACGCTCTACAAACTGCCACAAACATCATCCTTATTTGTGGCAGGATGAAAAAGCAAGAACTTGTAAAAGTTGTCAGCTTAATGGAACACCGCAGTCAGGAAAGAGTTCATAGTTACCAGCTGCAGGATGTAACAATTCCTCCAAATCCAAGCCAGGAAAGAACCTCCCACAAGCAGCCTGGAAGGGGGTGAGGTGAGGACAAAGACAACATCCTCAGAATGGGAACTGCACTGTTAGATACTTTTGGACTCCCCAGCACCACATGAGGTCCAGTTAGTCAAAACAAAATTAACAGGCAACTAAGGAAAGTTGTCTCCCAAGCCAACTTTCAATCCTGCTGTTCTGTTAAATTCAGAAAATAATTCCCATGGAGTTGAGAATGTACTTTAAAACAAACAAATAACACAGGGGGAAACAATGACAGACATTTGCACAGACATTTCCCAAAATACAGGAGTTCGTAACTTTTCCCCAAGGCCAACCAGTACCCTCCTCACTGTTTCTGAAGTGATTTTTGCTAAAACCAGAAGCATCACATGGGCAACATTAGTGACTTGGCATTTAGTCCTAATGTACTGAACAAGGTCAGCATTTCATTCTTCTCCAAGTAGGGTTTTTGTTGTGGGGTTTTTTGTTGTTTTTTTTTTTTTTTTAATCTTTACTCTGCTATTTCTTTAACCTGCTTTTTAGATGTTTCTCATCTACTAATAAAAATTATTCTTTCCCTTCCATCTCTCAGACTAAACTTCTCTAACAAGGATGAAGGAAATGAGAAGTAAAACCAATAAGCGCTCATAATAAAAAACTAACATTAACTGTAATTTGCACAGGGGAAGAGATAAATCTGAGGTATTAGACAGCAGTACACTGTAACTCCCTATTTGAAAAAGTACAATTTAAAATTATATTTTCTGCCTACAACATGGGGGGGAACCCATGTATATGTAAATGAGTACAAAATGCAACATCATCGGTGAACTTTGAGGAAAAGAGTGACTGTTCATAACTGTTCATGGAGAAGTCAGAATTAATCCTAATGACCTCAGCAATGGGCCCAATTTAATACAACTTATCTCTCATTAAGAGTTAAGTGAACTGAAATATCACTCACTGTCCAAAATTTGGCACAGTCATTCATTTCTAATAAAGACTAATTTGGCTACACCACAAACAGTATATATTTCCCCTGCATTCAAATATTCTCTCATGGGAGTTATTCTTATGTAATCAGTAGAGTCAAAAAATGTATTAAATAACCTTATTAAATCAGGTTATAATTTTTTAGTTGGAGTATAAAACCAAAACCATTAAAGCACACAACTTTAACCATTTCTGGCCATTTCCCTCATAGCACTGGAAAGAATCAGCTATTCAATTACAACAGAAGCAGTTCACTACATAACCATGCAGTCTTTGGCGCTCTGTCTATGTTCACCCACAATGGTACCACTCTTGAATATGGAAGTTTTAAGGATTAAATCCCTTTCAGTTCTGTTTTAGACCTGGAGAATACATGTCCCATCTCGTAAAAGTTAATACAACAAACTATGTCATTATTTTGGATATTTCCCAGCCTTTTGAAAAGCTCATATATAACATGACATTCTGGAGTCATCAACCTGAACTTGACTCAGAACCAGCATCATAGCAATAACTGCATATGCCAATAAAACATTTAATATTTGGCATTTTTATTTTTCTATACCTTTTACTTTTAGAACAGGGATGGTGTTACTCCCTGCATCAGCACACTGGTGCCAATCACTGAAGTTAGGATATATCTGAAACCAGTAGGCAGTGGAAAAGCCTGTGGACCTCCCAGCCTGCCAGTCAACTTTTTTCCTTGTCATATTAGAATTGTATTACACACAAGGAATCCTCTGTTTAAAATCTAGACCTTCAGATTTCACCTACTATCTAATCTAATCTACATCTAATATTTTTCAAACTTTTTATTTGTAACCAAACAGAAATTTTCCAGTGAGGGTCTTGTTTTTCTCTATTAGCACTGAGCACATTACACAATTTCAGTGGCTGAATTTTATTCTTGGTACCTCTTCAAACAATCCTGAACACTCTGAAAGGGATCAGAAAGTATGTATGTTTAAAAACACTCCCTTTTAGTTGTGCTACATCAACAATTACATTATGCTATTCAAGGTGGTCCTTTATAGTCAGTTTGAGGGACCAGCTCCTGGTTTGGGCATTCCCC
Organism: Hylia prasina; assembly: GCA_013397195.1. Lineage (NCBI taxonomy): Eukaryota > Metazoa > Chordata > Aves > Passeriformes > Sylviidae > Hylia > Hylia prasina. The sequence continues at coordinate 84,799 of VYXD01000734.1, forward strand.
GCACCTTTTTTAAGGCTTATTCGGTGCAGTGGCAGTGGCATTGAAAAAACTGTAACACCATATACCAAGACTCCTACCCTTTTTCTGTCCTAGGAGAATGATGTAAATACCAATCTGTATTTATTTGCATTTGCAATACAAAGATGTGCAGGAATATCTCAAATCTGGCACCAAGGACAAAACACCAGCTCTCCATCTCTTCTAATAGCACTGCTATTTTAAATTATCCCTTAGGCTGCATTCCAAACACTGAAATAAGTTGGACTTTGCCAGGTACACATGAAAAGCTGTTTTACATAGAGTATGTAAAATTAAAAAATAAAATTCTAAAGTCACCACTGCCCTACACGTAGCCAATACAATGTACTACAAAAGTCAAGTGGCCTCGTAATTAAAAGGTTTGCTTAAAATTTATATTCAGTGTCATTTGTTCTGGCTCTCACAAGGACTAGTTTTGGAGACAAGTTTTATGTGGGGATTTTTCCTCCTCATTACACATTTGTACAGAGCAGCTGAACATATTTTTTGTGTGAATATTGGCCTATTGTACCATTTTTTTTTTGAAGAATCAGTTAATCATCCTACAGAATCCATATGCAGAACTTATATGAATAACAGATGTTGCAGCCTCATGAATCTGGCATCCTTATGTGTTCAACAGCTTCAAACAGGGATATTTGATCATTCTGAAATCTTGCATTTAAAGATTTAGAAGTATTTAACCTTTCAAATTTTCCATTCTCAAGGATATTTCTTCAGATATGCCTGATAGTTTCTGAATAATTCATGCTCCAACTCTTCCGTTTTTAGCTTTTTGCAGAACCTTAAAGAAGAGAATTTCCCAAAGCAAAACAGATTTTATTCATGACTGCAATTAAAACCACCATTTAATTCTGCTTTACCATTAATTTATATTTATTTCTGTTTACAGGCTGTATCAGCCTTGATTCCATTTCTCCAGCACATATTGAACAGTCAGCAATCATAAAAAGTTCTTGTTCCTTCAATATTTTCAAATATCTAAGAAGTATATTTGACAGATGATATTCCCAATTGCTCAGGCTTGCCATAAAAAAGTAGAACGGGAAGGCCTAAAGAGTCAGATTTCCTAATATTGTCCTAAAACAGAAGCTCAAATGCCAAATACTTTGCAAACCTGACAATCTTTTCAAACACCCAAAACAACAAATTTAAGGCACTGTAAAGCTGTGAACCAGTGTCATATAAACTGGGGCTCTGAACTGCTTATGTTTGTCACTGAGCACTTGCTGCAAGCCCATTTTATTTATTTAAATACTTTTGCTCTAATCTTTAAAATTCTTCAATCATTTAGCTTAAACCCAAACCTGACACCATACCAAGGAATAAATGTATTGGCTTTGTGTGGTAAGGTTTTGGTAGTGGGGGGGCTGCAGAGGTGGTTTCTGTGAGAAGCTGCCAGAATCTTCCCCCATGTCCGGTGGAGCCAATGCCAGCTGCCTCCAGGACAGACACACCACTGGCCAAGGATGAGCCCAGCAGCAACAGTGGCTGTGCCTCTGGGATAACAGAGTTAAGAAAGGGGTGAAAAAGTGTTACTGCACAGCAGTAACTGCATCAGGAGAGAGGAATGACAGTATGTGAGAGGACAGCCCTGCAGACATGAAGGTCAGTGCTGAAGGAGGGGCAGGAGGTGCTCCAGGTGCCAGAGCAGAGGTTCCCCTGCAGGCCCTGGTGCAAACCACAGCAAGGCAGCTGTGCCCCTGCAGCCCATGGAGACTCCNCACCACTGGCCAAGGATGAGCCCAGCAGCAACAGTGGCTGTGCCTCTGGGATAACAGAGTTAAGAAAGGGGTGAAAAAGTGTTACTGCACAGCAGTAACTGCATCAGGAGAGAGGAATTAGAGTATGTGAGAGGACAGCCCTGCAGACATGAAGGTCAGTGCTGAAGGAGGGGCAGGAGGTGCTCCAGGTGCCAGAGCAGAGGTTCCCCTGCAGGCCCTGGTGCAAACCACAGCAAGGCAGCTGTGCCCCTGCAGCCCATGGAGACTCCATGGTGGAGCAGGTGGATGCCCACAGGCAGCTGTGACCCCATGGGAAGTTCACACAGTCTCCTAGCAAGACCTGTGGAGAGAGAAGCCCACNGGTGAAAAAGTGTTACTGCACAGCAGTAACTGCATCAGGAGAGAGGAATTAGAGTATGTGAGAGGACAGCCCTGCAGACATGAAGGTCAGTGCTGAAGGAGGGGCAGGAGGTGCTCCAGGTGCCAGAGCAGAGGTTCCCCTGCAGGCCCTGGTGCAAACCACAGCAAGGCAGCTGTGCCCCTGCAGCCCATGGAGACTCCATGGTGGAGCAGGTGGATGCCCACAGGCAGCTGTGACCCCATGGGAAGTTCACACAGTCTCCTAGCAAGACCTGTGGAGAGAGAAGCCCACACTGCAGCAGTTTTGCTGGCAGGACCCCACAAGGAATTCACACTGGAGCAGTTCACAGAGGACTGTCTCCGGTGGAAGGGACCCCTCTCTGGATCAGGGAACAGGGTGAGTCCTCCCGTCAGAGGAACGAGCAGCAGAGACAATGTGTGAGGAACCTTGGCCTCCTCTCCTTGTCCCCCCGTGCCACTGCAGGGGAAGGAAGTAGAGAACTGGGAGTGAAGTTCAGCCTGGGAAGATGGGAGGAGTGGGGGGTAATGTTTTTAAGATTTTGGTTTATTTCTCATCACCCTGCTCTGATTTGATTGGTAATAAATTAAACTCATTTCCCAATTCAAGTCGGTCTTGCCCAGGACACAATCGCTGAGAGATCACTCCCTGTCCTTACCTGGACCCATGAGCCTTTCATTCTATTTCCTCTCCCCTGCCCAGATGAGGAAGGCAGTGATAGAGCAGCTTTGGTACCTGGTACCTGGCATCCAGTCACGATCAAACTACCTAAGTCTACATAAAAGTATGAAGAAATGCAAACTTTAATATCTCTGGATACTGCATTTTAAACAACTATGTCACTGTAAAGTCCAAGAGAAAGAAAATGTTCTGTTTTTGTTCACTAAAAAGCACCAACATACACATAACAAATTCTAACTCTTTTATAAATTGCAAGCAATGGAAAGTCTGTCACTGTAACTGTAGCTTTCCTCTAGCTACAGGATCCTGTTGATCCTTAACAATAACTTCTCACCTGGTCCTAGTCAATATGCAGCTGGTGAAGAGATTAAGAGGTGCCAAAAATATTCAACATAAAAAAGTGTAAGTCATATAACATATCATTGTACAACCCAATGGTTGTACAATGGCAGCTGACAGACCAAAAAACCCCAAACCAAATAAACAGTGATGGATCAATGCCAGGGCAAAGAAAATCCTTTCAACAGCTCAGAGCTATAACATTCATCTTCGATTTATATGAATGGAACAGTTTTATCACAGTTTAATAACATCACCAACAACACCCAACACCTGTCTCTGTGACTAACATTACCACGGTTGTAGGTGAGCTCATGACATCTTTGTGTTTATAACTTAGTCTCAAATACAAAAACCTTCATCCACTCCTCAGAGACTGCAGCAACAGTATAACTGAGCATAAAATAGCCAGCTTCAAAAAAGTACAAATTATACAGAATGCTGAAATATTTTCTTGAGATTAACACTAAACACCAAGAGTACACATCTCTAAACCTCACACAATATCAATTCAAGTCAAAACTCTTATATCCTACATTCTCTGTGCCTCCTTCAATCCTCCTTCAAAAAAATCATGTTAAGTTTGAAAACGTAAAATAGGAATTTATAACTTTATCTCGCAGGTGCAATGAACCTTTACCATAAATACAGAAGCTGTGTAGGATAACTGGTTACAAATTTGTCAGCTTCTTCCACAAACACTAAGCTCCTTCAATCTTCCCTCTTAAACATCACTTGGAGACTATATACAAAGAAGTCAAAACTCAAAAAAGTCTCCACAGTCCTCAGCAAAATTCAGTCTTTCAGGGGCAGAAAGGAAAAAGAAAATAGTCAGTGTATGATAGTTATATTGCTTAATATAGTTCAGCAAAGTGTTCAAACACATTATGTGATACAAAACCCGTGTGGGATGGGCTAGAGAGATCTCTGATCCTACAGTTGAGTGCCCCACCCCGTCCCACACTCCAGCTGTGATGCAGCTGTGAACAACTGGCTACTCCTGGAGCTTGGAGCACAAGCAGCACCAGCACAGCTCTACCTGCAAGATTCTATACAAACCCACACAGAATATAACGTTGAAAGGAGTAGTTCTCTGTGTAGACTCTATTATTTCACTATTTCCATATCTTCATGTCAGATGGAGAACTTGCACTAAGGACTTTGCAGTTCTCTAGTTTGGAGAAATGGAGGCTGAGGGGCAATCTCATTGCTCTACATTTTCCTGAGGAGAGGACATGAAGAACAAAGTGCCAATCTTTTCCCTCTAGTATCCAGGGACAGGGTGACTGGGAATGGTTCAAAGCTGTGCCAGGGGAGGCTTAGACTGGACATTAAGAAGCATTTTATAATGAGAGGGTGGTCAAACACCAGAAGAGGCTTCCCAGAGAGGTGGTTGGTGCCCCAAGCCTGTCAGTGTTCAAGGGGCATTTGGACACTGCCCTTAATAACTTGCTTTAACTTTTGGTCAGCCCTGAAGGGGTCAGACAGCTGGAGCAGATGATAGCTGCAGGTCCTTTCCAACTGAAATATTCTATTCTGCAACCAAGTAAGGCATAAAGAAAGTAGTGACTAAGTGTAGCTTATTCAGGGTCTTCACTATTATCCTATATGGATTCTGACCAGTGTCGTTCATCAAAACTTTTATAGACAGCACTGGTTAAACATCTGATCTCTTCCTCAGATTAAAAAACAAGTAAAAAAACCTATTCAGTAAGAAGAATTCACTAGCTTTTGGAGAGCTTTTAAAAAAGAAATACATTAAAGAATTAATGCATCTATCAAAAGACTACATTTCCAAGCCAAGGTGCATAGTCTTGGCTGAAACAGTTCAACTTTTAATCAAAAGACTACAATACAATAAAGTATTTCAAAGAGGGTTTGACACATACATAATCAAACTGAACTGTATTTGGCTGAAACAAACAGGGTAAAATCACAATTGATTTTACTATAAACCTTATTTTTCTAGCTGCTGTTTCAATGTTTTATTCACACATTAAAATGATGTTCTGTGGTCTGGTGGGCTGTTGGCTCACTGTCACAAAGGTACAGGAGTTACAGAGCAAGGCCAGTCCACCTTGCTCCTTCTCACCGACCAGCTGTCAACAGGCACCATGTGTCCACACAGCAACTCAGGGAGGTTTATGCTTCTTCTCCAAAGTCATTGTTTATATAAGTACCATTAATTAAAACCATTGTCCCCCTCAGATGGTTCAGCTCATCCCCACTGGCATTAGCTGTTCACTTCACCTGAAGTTCTCACAAATTCAACAAGACACTTTTTTCTCCACCGCCTTTGTCCCTCTTTCTGTTGTCTGAACACTGAGGAAACTCAGAAATGGTGAGGAGTTCAGAGAAACTCCTGGGATCATCAGGAAACAGCAGCTGTGAAGAGGGGGAAGCCAAAGCACCAGGGCAGGAGAAAAAGGACATGGCTATAGCATGCTATCACTGCACAGGACTACAGCAGGGCAAGGAGAAGATGGAGGTGAGGGCAGGCTTGAGTCTGAACAGAACTTTAAAAAAGAAAATCAAACTTGGGAAGAGGCAAAAGCAAAGAAGCCCTGGCAGTAAGAAGGTAAGGGGGAGCAAAGACTAGAAGGGAGGAAGAGATTGGCATGAACCTAGTCTGAGACTGTAAATTATTTGAAATACAGACATGGAAACTGAGAAGTAGGAATCAAAATTCAGACAAAGATAATACTGGTGGCAATGGGGCAAAAGGCTTGTTCAGAGGGAACAAACAAATCTGTGGCTATAGGAGTATCAAGAATGGAATCTAAAAACCTCAGATTTCCCAGTGCTTCCTACAATACCATAAACCACTTGCACATTCCTCATTTAGTTCCAAATTTGCATATCCATTCTGTAAGTCTGTCTCCTCAGAGTTCCTCTTAGTTTTTTAAAATACATTGCTTTATCAAAGATATGTTGTTCAAACCCTGCTTTTGACTCAGTATGGAGGAAAACAATATGCAACAGAATTGTTTTTACAGAACGACTATGGACTGAGGACTGCTGTTAATGCCGATCAGCTTTCACCTCTGTAATTCCTTAACTTTTCAGTGCTTGCCTTTTTAAGTCCTAAAACGTTCCGATCACCTTTGTACATGTAATCTGCCTAGGGCTGGCACTGAACTGCCACACCGTGTGACAGCGGAAGCAACCAAGCCAAAGGCAGCACGCAGGGAGCAGCATCGCGAACGCTGACGAACGCATGTGCTATGGCAGCGCTCTGTTACGTGGCAGCCGGCAGGAGGAAACACCCGTACAACACGCAGGCACGGGCCGGAGGGGCGGCGGATCCGCACGGACACCACCGCAGCCCCGGCAGGAGGGGCCGCGGCCCGCAGAGCCCCGGGAGAAGGCGCGCCGCGGGGGACGCGGGCGACAGGCGGGCTCGGAGCCGGCCCGGCCGCCGCGGCAGCGCCGAACCCCGGCTC